>CAJNDS010002104.1:335000-673533 GCA_905221605.1 Symbiodinium natans
TTTCCCTCTTCGGAGGGTGTGCGTGCAGCATATCTCTTGTGGCCTTGGAATGCACTGTGTCTCCCCTCGTAGGAGGGGTGTGTGTGTGTGCGTAAACCCTGATTCTAAGCTAAGGGGCTTGGAGCTGAGAGCTTATGCATGAGTCGAATTTTCCCGCAGGGGGATTGGGCCTGATGCTTCTACCCAATCCAACGAAGCTATGAAGCATCAGGGGATGTGGAGTTTGGCCAGCTCCATGTACCTGCAATGTTTTCCAGGAGTCCCGATGGGATTCCCCTATACTGAGGTCTCTCCTGTACTGAGGTCTCTCCAGTCATCTCCAGTCAGTGTACCATTGTACAACAATCTCTGGCTGACCTCCCTCTCTCCGTGTGTGGGCTTCGTCGCCCAAGGGCAATTTACCCGTTTGGGCATTGCCTGATTCCTGGATGGGGATCACCCAAGTAAACAGAGAGGCTTCAGTGCCAGATGAGCCTTGGTAGGCACCCAGTGCTATGAGCGGATTCTCTCTCTCTCTCTCGAGGTACCAGCCACGGCTGAAGCTCAAAGTCGCCAATAAGGGCGGAACCGGAAATTGTTGAAGGGCGTCGTAAGCCCAGTCGTGAGACATAGACGAGGTGGTCTAACTCTCTATTCGTGGGTCTCGACCCGAGTCGTATTTCCGGTGGTTGCCCCTCAGTTGCAAATAGACCGTTTTCTTTCTTTAAAAGTAGAGGTGCTCTGGGTCGCTGTGGACAGCGGGGGCCTCCTGGATGCTCCTGGGTCCTTTGTGGCAGCTGGGGGTCCTCCACGACGACGACGATGATGGGAGGTGCCTTGGGTCAAGGCGGTGGCAGCTGGGATCTCCCGGACGCTCCTGGGCCTGTCATGGCAGCTGGAGGTCTCTGACGACGATGATGACGACGACACTAAGGATTTCTAAGGTCGGTGCTGGAGGAGGAGGGCCTATGGCGGTGACGGGCCTATGGCGGAGGACTCACCGGTGACAAAGGTACAAGACCAGGACTTTCCCTCTTCGGAGGGTGTGCGTGCAGCATATCTCTTGTGGCCTTGGAATGCACTGTGTCTCCCCTCGTAGGAGGGGTGTGTGTGTGTGTAAACCCTGATTCTAAGCTAAGGGGCTTGGAGCTGAGAGCTTATGCATGAGTCGAATTTTCCCGCAGGGGGATTGGGCCTGATGCTTCTACCCAATCCAACGAAGCTATGAAGCATCAGGGGATGTGGAGTTTGGCCAGCTCCATGTACCTGCAATGTTTTCCAGGAGTCCCGATGGGATTCCCCTATACTGAGGTCTCTCCTGTACTGAGGTCTCTCCAGTCATCTCCAGTCAGTGTACCATTGTACAACAATCTCTGGCTGACCTCCCTCTCTCCGTGTGTGTTATGTGTGATGTGTCTCTCTGTGTGTGTGTGTGTGTGTGTGTGTGTGTGTGTGTGTGTTGCGCGTTGCGAGTTGTGTGTGGAGGCAGAACCGAACTGCGCATGCCGTAGTGTGGCCTTTGCTGGCCCCGCCCCAAAATCCCGTGCTCTTGCGGATGGGCGACAGCATGGCGACTGTGGCTGGTCCTTGCGCATATAGGCCGACGGAGAGCTGCCACCTTAGGTGTCAAGAACCTGCCCTCTCACAGCTGCTGTTTGCTGCTAGGCTCTCACAGATCCGAGGCAGCCTACCCCTCATTGCTGTACGACACGGCCGGAACTTCCGCTCACATGCTTTTTGGCCTAGACAATGCACGGCACGCACGGTCAACCTCAGCACGATGCCAAACAATCAGGACCATCACGTGGTGGATCCTCAGAGGCAGACGGGTATGGCGCTACAACTGCATGAAGCTCCACACAAGTCCCGCGTCCAGTGGCAAGCAAAGGCTCAGGTTCGTTTGCCAGCCAGGCCAAGCCGATCCGAAGTACATGGACAGGAACAGATCCTGACCGATGTAGCCTCATCATCACTGATCGCACATCTGCCTACCAGATTCCTCGTTTGAAGGACAGCAGTGGGCTGGAACAGTCACCCACGACGTCTGACACAAGGGAAATTCTGGGACTCGAGATCGAAGCAGGTTACAAGCTTCCCTATGAGCAAGTTCCGCCGGCACTTCACCCTCCAGCAAGCACATGCTGAATCCTCTTCCAGGAAAGACCGAAGCGCGACTACTCTCTGATCTTCCTAATCTGACAAACAAACCAGTCTCATTCGCGACCTCAATCATACAGTGTCATACACCCCGCAATCAAGCTTTGCCCTGTGCGCGGCCGTAGACTCACAAACGCAAAAATTGCATGCTTCTGAGGCTGAGCCGCCAATGAAGACCTGACAGCAAAGCTGCGTCATGTCGGTGGCCTGCACCACACAGGCTAAGGCTATCAATGCGACGTGCAGGACCGAATTGGATGCCCAACATGCTCATGAGCCTATAGACTCGACGACTTGACTCATGAATGTTCATTTCCTGTGATGCCATCGTTTGATTGTCACGAACTATTCAGTTGTTCTGTAAGTCACTGGGATGTTCCCCCCCAAAAAACTATCAGTCCTTAATAGGTCACTGTGGGGCATAGATCCAGGCCAGCGTCCTGGAAAAAGTCTGAGGAGCTCAGGAGGTCCGGCGTGTCGAGCAGAGCCACGACGCAAAGAGCAACAAGGACAACAGCATGAAGAACACCTCGTCAAGAAGCTGAAATGCGCACCCCAATCCTGCTGCACCGAATTGTCAGACTTTTAACCGTAGAGAGGCCACATCCCCTACAGCACTGCGGCTAAAACGTGCCTCTTCTTGGTGGCTTTGGTGTTAGGCTCATGGACCACTTGTTAGGATGACAGAGTGAATATGCCCGATCATTGAGCTGCGGCGGCTTGGGCTGACCACGCTGCGTAGCAAGAGGGTAGTGAACAGAAGCCCGAAACCATCCAGGACCGACCTGAGAAACTCGCAGCCCAGTATGCCTTCTCACCTGGGCAGCTTGAGACTTCGAGAGCTCCCATGAAAACGATTCGAGCAAATGGGGGCTGCTCAGAGGCAAGACTGATCCGAACCCCATGCAAATCCACAGCGGCTACATAGTCATGCCAACATCGGAGTCGTTCCTTGCAGATAATCTCTACCGTAACATGTCGACACAAAGACGAAGTTCACCCCTTCACCCTCGAGTTCAGCCTGTCTGCCGGAACGAGCCCAAGCCAGCGCTTGTTCTGCAGACAAGATGCCTTTGGCCGAATCCAAACTGCTGAAATGCCTTGGGGGGGACATTGCCGACAACGCTTTTCAAGAAAGCAATCGACTCGGATGCGACACACGGGGCACAATATGTCCACTAGGCCATCTGCTGTTCCCGAACATATGATTCGAACGACTCCATGACCGGAGCCAAGGCTGTTCAGTAGATGGCCTCGCTTCCGAAGCGGTCTAGCCAAGCCGCGAGAGGAACAACGGGGCAGCAAAGCGTGTCAGCCAAAAAGAGGCCTGGAGACAGCAATCACTGGAGGCACCAAAGGCAGCACCACAGCTGCTGACAGAAGAGACCCTGTGCATTGTAGACTATTGGCTTGTGCAAGTTCGCCAGTCATGCAAGTTACAGACTCGGACTATACTTATAAACCCTAAACCCGGAACTAAACCATTTAACCTCAGCGCCTGCCAGCATGCAGCCGATGCCAAGATCGGAGTTAGCATGGTGGTCGCCATGGGGAGGCAGAGGCGAGCTGCGTCGGTCAAGCGAATTTCCAAGGCGACATATTGCTGTTTCCACCATGCTGCTCTTTTGCTTCAAGGGCTGTGGCTCCTCCACCTCTTAGGGGTCTGTGGTGGGTTGTCCCATGCCTGTCAGTGTGATGCAGGAGGACTTGTGGAGTGGCTTATATTCGTATGCAGTGGATTTGGTATACTCGCATGCTGGTGGGGTCAGCCTGCATGCTGCAAGGAGCCTGCAGCAGGGCTTTTGTGTGAGGATGGCAGATTTTCGGGAGGAGACTTCAACTGCCGCTGCATGTGACGCTCCGATGTAACGTAGCTGGGCCTGCCCTGAAGCTACCCCCAATCGAAAACCTCCGACTGGAATTTTGGCACAACTTGGCCCCATGTTGGGTTCCTAACTTCTGCGTCCTTAGGTCGGAGTCCCAGAACCTCCCCTAAACCCTAAACCCTAAACCCTAAACCCTAAACCCTAAACCCTAAACCCTAAACCCTAAACCCTAAACCCTAAATGGTGTATTCCCCTGACCCTTCCGGCCGCTTCATCGTAAGCCGCGGCTGCCCGCGAGGCCGCCTCCTCAGCTGCTGCCAGTTGTGGGCTACGACCCCTGAGCCCTGAACCCTGAGGGTTTAGGGTTTAGGGTTTAGGGTTTAGGGTTGTTTTTTGTGCCACCCGCTTAGCTTAGGGTTTAGGGTTTAGGTTTAGGGTTTAGATCCAAAACCCGAAGCCCTAAACCAATGGGCTCTCGACACACTCCGTATTGACGCGTCACGTGCTCGTATGGATGATTCTGCACTGGAAAAAAGCTGAAGTATCCATTAGCAGTCAGAACTACCATGTCTAACGCCCGTCACGGTCAAAGTTCGAGAAAAGATTGAGAAGATTCCTACCCTGTTGAGTTTGTACAGATGTATGACAGATGCACGTGTAATTATGCAACTAAACCCTGAAACCCAAACCCTAAAACTGAAACGTGCAAAATTGCTGCGGGTGTTTCCACATCCCTTGGCCTCCAGGCGTGGACTCGGGTGACCAAACATCGGAAGTTGGACATTGCGTTTATGCTGTTCGCGATGGTAATCGATCATACAAAATAGTATACTTAAATATTTATATTATATATATATACAATTGAAACGCTTAATCAGTTCAATATTCAGACATGAAAAAACTTACATGATAACGTAAGTATATATAAATCGAACATAATGAGATCATAGCATCTATTGAATATTCGTGATTTGCGTAGCTATAGCAATGTATGAAAAACAAACCCTAAACCCTAAACCCTAAACCCGAAACCTCCGGATCACCAGGAAACACCCCAGGGCCCTCGGCAAGTGCATCGGCAAGGCGGCTTTCGAAAGGGGCCAACTTGGAGCGCACCTGAAGCCGTGAGGACATATGCTTCTTTCCAAGAGTAGGGGTACCCCTTTTATACCCCAAATAGAATAGAATCCCTTTAAAGAGGGGCCCAAAACAGAAACACCCCTATGTTCGGAAACCCCCCCTCTATAATTTTTGCTTCATGCAACGATGTTGCGAACCTCACTCGGCTTTATGTCCCGCACCTCCTCCTGGACCACCTTCTCGAACTGCTGTACAGCCTGCAAGAGGCCGATCGAAGCAATGCACATGCCAGAAAGCTATAGAGGTTCGTCACCATGCGTTCCATCACGATGGGCTACAAGCTTCCGACCTCCTCAGCCGCTTCTTCGGCATCCTTCTTGGCTGCGAGCACCTCTTAAACCATAGGGAGGCTTGCAACTTGGCTGTGCAACTTCAATCTTGCAGCAGATGCATGCTTCCTTCCTTCTGGCCTCTGCGAAAAGAGGGTCGAAAAGTCTTCGGCCCTCAACCGGCAACTAAATCCCAGAAGCCCTCAAAACCTCCCAAGCAAGCCGCAAGCTGCCCAGCGCCCATGAATGAAGCGCCTTCGCTTCTCGTGCCTCCCGGGCAGCGCGCACTGCCTCGCAGAAGCTTTCAATACCTTACCAGTGTTTCCCCTTTTTGCCTCCATCAAGGGCCTGGTACTTTCTGACTATACTCCCCTTAGAACCTTTATAAAAATGATATTGTGAATATCCTCTTGGGTTTTATATAAATAAAACAATTTCCAAAAAGGGGCATAGCTGAGAGTGCAAAGGATGCCAGGCGATGGCCTTCTATCTGGAGGCAACACATGTGGAGCCTCTGGTGAGCTGGAGGTTGCAATCCTACCCCATCAAATCCAAAACTCTTCGACCATGAGTGAGGGCCCAGAGAAGTACTCCAACAGCTACTCCATCCCCCCCGCCCCCCCCCCGCCCCAGTTGCCACACCGAAGATGAATCTTGCAAGTGATGCTTCTTTCACAAACTGCACATCATGGCGGACCTAATTTCGGGCAGGCGCCTCCTTGAGACGCGCTTCCTCCTCTGCGCGTGCCTCGCTGTGCATATTTGTCAGAGAAGACAGTGACCGTCAGAGAGATAGAGACGGAGAGAGAGAGTGCGAGAGACAGAAAGAGAGAGGGAAAGGGAGAGAGAGGATAGAGAGAGAGAGAGAGTTGCGTGATTGTGTGCGTGTGACGTGGGGCTTGTCTGCTGTGTCGGTGTGGGCTGACTGGTGACGATAGACCAGCTGTCGAGCTGTGTTGAAGACGACAATCAAACGCATGCATGCTGCATGCTTCTGCCTGCTTCACGCTGCCTGAACATTGAATCTGCGTCTCCGTACTCCATGGTACATACTTCAAGCCCTCTATACTTGCTATCCGCCTCAGCCTCTGCACTGGCGACGGCGTCCGCAGCCTGAATTGCGGGTCAGGGAGTCCTCTGCGAAGCAACTTCGCAGCACAGGGAGCACCGAGGGCACTGCCTGCTGAGTTCGCTGGTCACGCTCGATAGCGACACGGTACTGGCAAGGGGAACATCTGCAACTCTGTTGCAAGAAAGCATCAACCCACGCTGCTCGAAGAGTCGACAAACATCTCCTGCAAGTTCGTCTCCAGCGCGGCCCGCTCCTCGGCGAGAGCCCGTTCCTGGGACATGCACTGCACTGCTATGGCAGCTAAGATCAGCTAAGGCAGTACAGGTCACTTCGGGGCACGATTGGCAGAGGCACCGACGGCTTCTGCTTTGTCCACCTTGGGATGCAATACAGGATTTGCAAGGCAGGCTGGTACATGAAAATTGCCAACTTCTGCACGATCTCTTCCACTTCGTATGCTTCTACAAAAGTGCATGTCCGAGGGCATCCTGCAAAAAGACATGTGCATTTGCAAAAGGGCCTCAGCAGACTCTTTGGCCATGCGCGCCACGCGCATCTGGAGGTCTTCTGCGGGTGCCTTAGACTACAGGGTCCCATACCCGGGCCTGAACCATGGAGCAAGACTGAGCTCTTGCCAACGAGATGTTCAACTATAGAAGTCATGATAACTTGATGTAAGTTTCTGAACAAGAGCTCAGAAGCGGGAGGTCTTGTACCTAGGCTTTGGGACCCAGTGATTGCCGGGCGGCTTCGGGCTAAGCATCATTTGACTCACAGTAGTAAGACTCCACCTGACAGACGAATCGGAGGCCAGTGAGGCGAGCAGGGCAGGGGCATCGCGTGACGCAGAAGCTGCTGGCATTTGACGTGTGGTTTGGTCAGGCTCCGTCTCGGCATCTGTCGACGCCACTGGCAGATGGCTAGCGTTTTCTGACATCTAGGTCACGTATGTACCGGCTACTGTAAAGAAACTAGATTGGATACACTCCATCAGTTGTTCTTGCACAATGGCGTGTGCGGCCATCTGATCCCTGTCAACTCCGAATGGGCTTTGGCGTGGCGCTTCCCATGTATGCTCGTGGAATCTGCGACTTACAATCAGGTCAGTGAGGTCATGGTTCAAAGAGCAACGCCAATCAAAGTACGTGGGCCATGAAGTTTGGAGGAACCTGCCTCCGGACGTCTGGCAGTAAGAGTACAAATGAGTACAAGGACGTCACTATACCTCTAGTGCTCAAGAGACATGACACTTGCGGATGGGGATGGACACGCATGTGTGGGGCTTCGTATGCACCGGCGCTCTTCCGGTGGGACCAGCAGCAAGCTTGCCAAATCATGATGAGCTTGAGCCAACAGACTAACTCTAAGAGGGCCTTGAAAACTGGGCGCAAGGCTTCTGGAGACTTGCTTGTGGCCCTGTGTGACTGGGCCCCTCAGGACACAAGGTGCGCAAAGCCCAGTGCATATATAAATATAAATATAAATAAATAAATATATATATATATATGCTACCCCCCCCCATGTACCTACCCTTTTTGGGCTGAATTCGTAGAATATTCTGTATTTCTCCCTATCTCTCCCCTCCCCCCCAAGATCCCGCAACGCGCGGTCGTTTTTTTTTGGGAGCTCCCATAACAATTAATTCTAGCAGAAGTGACCTGAACAATTTGCTCGTGGATTGCATGCTGTGAGTTTAAATAGGAATCCAATTTATTCGAATAGGGTTCCGATCAAATTTAATAAATGGGGTTCATAGGATTCATTGTATTTTAATAGGGTTCTTCATTAAAATGAATAGGAAACCCTTGAAAATGAATGAGAACCCTTAATCCTCTATTTAAATCCATAGGAACCCTATTTCAAATTAATCGGCGCCGTAAAGTCAATAGGAAGCCTCTTAAAATGAAGTGGAGGCTCCTCATAAATTTATGCGAATCCTCGTAGAATTAACAGGAATCCTGTTACATAGGAACCAATCGGTCTCCTGTAAGAAAATGTGAACCTTTAGAAAAACAACAACGAACGATTTAAATGAACATGAGTCTAAACCATAGGAATCCCTTGAAAGTGAATGAGATCCCCTTTAATATTAACACGAACCCCATTAACATGAATAAGAAACTGATTAAAATTTATAGGACTTTTACTACAAAACAATAAGAGACTTATTAATAATTCGGAACTCTATGAAACTTTTTCTGGAATCCTATGAAGAGAAATAGGAATCTTCTATTGAATTATCGGAACAGTTAATGGGAAGGAAGCCTCTTAAAATGAATAGCAACCCTTAACAAATCAAAAAGACCCCGACAGGAATCCTATTAAAACGAGAAGGAATCTTTCTACAATCAATAGGAACCAACAGGCCGAAAAAATCAGTAGAATCCAAAAACAAGAACTGATAGGAATCCTTCTAAACTAATATGAGCCTAAGCCAATAGGAATCCTGTAGAATTAATGAGAACCCTATGCGAATCCCAGTAACATGAATAAGAATCCTGTTTAAATTGATAGGAACCTTCTTAAATTTGTAGGAGCCTTAGGGCGTGATGTCTTAAGATTTGTTGCTAAGGTACAGTGTTTAGTATAGATATTTGGTTTTGCTTATCGGGGATGATTGTTTGAGATATGGTGGCTAAGGTATAGTTTCTGGATAGATGGCATGTCTTGCGTATTGGGGCGTGATTGATTATATGGAGGTTTTTGTACTCGAGAATTTGCAGGATTCGAGTTTGTTGCTGGGTACTACCTCGAGAAATGGTGGCTGGGAGAGAGCCTCAGATCACGAAAATCCGGATAACATTGGTTTTACTAATGTTTTTCAAGGATGAAGCCCCAAAAACCATGGGGAAAACCGATAATTTCCAAAAAATCCATGGTTTTCAAACCATGTGGCTGGGAGCACGAAATTCACGGATAACATTGGTTTTACCAATGTTTTTGAAGGATGGAGCCCGAAAACATTGGCAAAACCAATGTTTTCCATAAAATCCATGGTTTTCAAACCATCTGGCTGGGAGCACCCAGTTCACGGATAACATTGGTTTTACCAATGTTTTTCAAGGATGTGGCCCGAAAACATCGGCAAAACCAATGTTTTCCATAAAATCCATGGTTTTCAAACCATGTGGCTGGGAGCACCCAATTCACGGATAACATTGGTTTTACCGATGTGTTTGAAGGATTGAGCCCAAAAACATCGGTAAAACCAATGTTACCCATAAAATCCATGGTTCTCAAACCATGTGGCTTAGACCACGAAAGGCATGGATAACATTGGTTTTACCGATGTTTTTTGGGCTCTATCCTTCAAAAACATCGCCAAAACCAATGTTATCCGTTAATTGGGTGCTCCCAGCCACATGGTTTGAAAACCATGGATTTTTGGAAATTATCGGTTTTACCGATGTTTTCGGGCTCTATCCTTCAAAAACATTGGTAAAACCAATGTCATCCGTGAATTGTGTGCTCCCAGCCACATGGTTTGAAAACCATGGATTTTATGGAAAACATTGGTTTTACCAATGCTTTCGTGCTCCATCCTTCAAAAACATTGGTAAAACCAATGTTATCCGTGAATTGTGTGCTCCCAGCCACATGGTTTGAAAACCATGGATTTTATGGAAAACGTTGGTTTTACCGATGTTTTCGTGCTCCATCCTTCAAAAACATTGGTAAAACCAATGTTATCCGTGAATTTCGTGCTCCCAGCCACTCTTCCCTCGTCGTTCGTGTGAGCAGAATACCGAAAATCGAAACCGTCGCGACAAAACAAATCAACCAAATAAGCAAAACATGGTAGGTACATGGGGGGGGGCACCATATATATATATATACACATATATATGAGCCTCAACCACTCTGCGTTCCTCCCCAGGCCCATTCAAGTGTTCCGCAGGGCTCTGCATGCAGAGTGCCACCGCGCCTGAGGAGGAACTGGAGGAGGACTCTGAGCCTTAATTGGGACGACCGACAGGGCCAATTCACATGAGAGCGAAAAAGTGCTCGATGACACCTTTGACTCTTGAATTCTCGCAGTGAGCGAGAATGAAGCTTTCAACGCGCACGTGCACTTCAGAAGATGTCAAAACATGGTCATGATCTCACCCCGAGATTTATCCGGTTCATCTAGCGGGCCCATCTGAGCCTTCGGAGGCACTTCAGCCCCTCTGCCCCCCCCCCCCCCCCCCCCCCCCCCCCCCGCCCCCCACACCCCTGCGCACTTCAACCGTTGAACAAATGCCAGATCCCCTCGTGATCCTTCATATGCTGGGGACGTGGCTGCTAGAACCCCGACGACTGCCGTACATCTTAAGCCATCTTTAAAAAAATGTTTTGCCCCAGCGCCCACAGGCTATACACTCTGCAGCTAGGCAGTCCCGCCAGTGGAGTGCTTCGTGGAAGCCGCTGAGCCACCGGCCTTCGCGGGACACTTTGCAACTCTATACCAGACAGAAAGGGAGCAAAATGGCTCAATGTCAAGAACATCTTTATGAGTAGCTTTGTCTTGTGCGTATCAGAGTTATGTATACGTAGTCATACTATCAGCATCCCTAACAGACGCAATGCCATGGTGAACAAAACTGAATACTGCGGACGCAGAACAGGATATGTCCCAAGCCAGTCAGACAAACACCATGCCTTGCCCAAACAGATCCTGTAGCTGTCATAACAGTTGACAAGAGCACCACGTGCACAGTGAACAGGCCACTGGTTCTTGAGGCCTGGTCTCGCTGACGCCCAGTCCTCCACACAAAGAAATCCAACCCACAACAAGCTGCGGTGAAAATCACACTCTACGAGTACGGCACTCACGCGGCCACAATCATCTTAGCAGAACAAGCTGACCCTTTTCTTCCAGGGACCGAATAGTTGAGCCCGTCAGGGTTGTAGCAACCTAACCACTAGGTCCCTGAAAGTTGAGGGTGATGGAAAAGCTGCGCGAACAGCCTGGCCTACGTTTCCTTCGCCGGCCACGTCTCCGCACCTCGCTGCTATCACAAAAGTGAACATGCACCTTCTTTAGGGTTTAGGGCTTGGGTTCATGCTGAATACTCGAGCTTCGGATTGGCAAACCTTCCGGGGACAAAACGGCAGCATGTTTGCTACATCTCCGGTAGATGCTTGTCATCATGTGCCAAGAATAAATACCTGAAAGACATCTTGAGAGCGCTACGAACAGTGCTGGGAACCAGCGGTTTAGGTTGCCCTTGGCACAACTGGGGGGGTGGGAAACTTTCTCTCTCTTACGGGCTGAGGGACATGCCGGCATCCCAAACCCTAAGCCCTGAACCACAAACACCAAACCCTAAACCCTAAGCCCTAAACCCCAAACCCTAAACCGTAAACCCTAAACCCTGCAGCAGTGTGCGGAATCAGTCCAGACTCAAGTGCAATTGGGCGCGGTGCCCGGGGGCTGCCTCGACGGCGATGCCTGGGAGGTGGCAGATGCTGCGAGGCGAACATGTACGATTCGGAATTTACATACAAACATACACATATACATTCATGTATATATACTATATATATATGCTTTATATTTATATTCGTATCTACATATATACAGAAATACATGTGTGTGGGTGTCTGTATGTACAGATCTGTACACATATATGTATATATATATATATGTATACATACCGCTCTCTCAATGAGCCCTCCGGTCGGCTATCGGCTATTTTTGTATTCCCCTGCAAACTGGACGACCGTCTGACTCGAATGACGACTCTCGAAATTTCATTCGAAGAGTTCTTCTCTCATCAGAGGTGCCTCCAGCTCCTTCAAAATTTCTACGCGAACAAGCAGGACGAAAATCATGAATTTGAAACGGAAAGGCCCTGCCAAACTGCCAAGCATCCAGTGCGCACGCTGGCTGGTTCGAAGTGAGTGTTTGTGCAGCTGCCTGGGCCGAAAATGCTGCAGTTGCGATGACCGAGTGGGCATCAGTCTGTTCGCCACGCGGACGAGTCGAAGCGCACTGGGGCCATGCACTGTTGAGTTCCCTGATCTTCTGAAGAAGGGTGGGATGTTTGGGGGTAGTGGCGATTGCTCCTAGTTGCTAGGAGAGCCGCCAAAACTAATTATAGCATGCATGCATGAACTACGAATCTGGATTTTAAAATATCAAGTTTTCAAGGCTCATGCGTTTTGCCTTGGCCTTTGAAATTGCTATGCGAGCAACTGGTCGGAGTGTTGTTAGGGTATGTTCAGACCGTCTAAGCTGACCTGGACTGCTCGTAGTTGACTGCATCCTCCCCGAACAGTCACTACAGGTGACCGGAAGTGAGCAAGGAAGACAAGCAGGCGAGCAGCTTTACATCTGAGCGCATGGTCCGCAGGAAGCCTTAGGGTGTGTAAGGAGATCTAAGGACTCCAAGATGTTCTGGGCCGTAGGCCGTTCGGCAGGCCTGACGTGCCAAGCCGCCATCATGATCGGCCGTAGTTTCGTGTGACAGTCCTAGTTCATGGTTGGGATTGTATTAAAAACTCAGATTTTATATTCCTTATTGGGTTTAAGTACCCTTAAAAAAAAGTTGCCCAACTATGACCAAGAGTCGAGGGCGAGGGGCCGAGGCTCCTTCTGTTGTCTATACTGACGCAAGATGACCTCTGGGTCGGGACCCAGCTGATGGAAAGGAGCCTTTCCAGAGCTCATGAAGTACATGATAAGTCCGTAGGCGTAGATGTCCACCTTCTCATCGTAAGCCTGGCTTCTCACTACCTCCGGTGCCATGTAGCGCCAGCTGCCCACACCACCCGTCATCGAGTATCTGTTGCTTTCATGCTTGAACATCAACTTGCTGATGCCAAAGTCGGACACCTTGATCTCCATATGCTTCGTCAACAGCAGGTTCAATGGCTTCAGGTCCCGATGGACCTAGACTGAACTTGGAACCCCAGCAAACATTAGAATCTTGCTGTTTCTTAGGAACTATATAGTACCCAACTTAAAAAAAAGAAGGTTTCCAAGTACCCCTATATAAGGGACCACATCACGGCAGTGCAAGAAGTTCAGTGCCCTTCCGATGCTCAAACTCCAGTCGAGCACCTGTTCAAACCCAGGGCGCCAGATCGCCACTTCACGGGTCTTACCTCTACTGAGCTTGGGAAGCCCTGGCAAAAAAATCGTAATTTCAAAGCTGTCCCTTAATGTCGTATCCTGATTAGTCTGGACCCCCTCAATAACGAAAAGTTTTCCAAAAATTATTCAGGAGACCCAATTTGGATTGCCCCCCCACAATAAAGTAAAGTTTTTCGGGCATGGGTTTCGGAACAGAGAAAAAAAGAGAAGAAGATGATGAAAGAAAAGAGCAATAGAAGAGCAGCTTCAAGTCGGAGTTCTGAGCTGTCATCCCCAACCTCCCGGGTTCAGGGTCTACGACCAGGCCTGAAAACAAGGATTCCTTATGACTTCGCTTATCTGAGGAGGCCTAGCCATCAAATTTTGAAGGGGGTAGTCCACGTGCTGCCCCGAAGCCCATGAAAAAAAAAATTGCACCCCCACAATAATGTCAAGGTTTTCGGGGGGAGGGGGGGGGGGGGGGGCGGGCCTTCAAGCTTCCCGGGTTCAGGGTCGACGACCAGGCCGGAAAACAAGGATTCCTTATGACTTCGCTTATCTGAGGAGGCCTAGCCATCAAATTTTGAAGGGGGTAGTCCACGTGCTGCCCCGAAGCCCATTAAAAAAAAAATTGCACCCCCACAATAATGTCAAGGTTTTCGGGGGGAGGGGGGGGGTGGAGCTTACCTGAGCTGAGCTGAGCTCATCTGAGCTTAATTATGTAAGAGGAGAGGGAAAGGAAGAGGAGAGGAAGAGGAGAGGGAAGAGGAGCGAAGAGGAAATGAAGAGGAGCCGGTGGGGGGGGGGCCCGGGGCCGAAAATTAGTTTGGGGGGGTCCCTTTTTTTTTAACACTATTACGGGGGTGGATTTAGTTTGGGGGGGGGGGGGGGGGGGGGGGCCCCCTCACACTAATCAGGATACCACATTAAGAATTACAGCGCCCAAAAACTCTGAAAAGGATTCCCAAGAATCCCTAAGTTACGCTGGGCCATGAAGTAACGCTCAAGGTCGCCACCGGGTAAAAACTCCGTCACGCACATCACCGGAAGGTGCTGATCGATGCAGGCCCCGAGAAACATGACAAGGTCGGGATGCCGCAAAGATGACAGGAGATCGATCTCGTGCAGGAGTTCGTCCGTGATGTCCTTGTCGCCGCCGGTGCTTGGAAGGTCCAAAGAAGGCTGCGAAGTGTGATTGGACTGCAGTTGTCTGGCCACGGCATCGTCGTGCAAGCCAGGGCACTTGGCCACCACATCGATGTTGTGCCAGGTTGCAAGGTACAATGTGCTTTTCAGTGTCCTGCTAAGCTCTTGCTTCACTCGAACGTCCTTGCGGGACAACTTCCAGTGAGAGTCCACGGCACGAGCCCAAAGCCGCTGCTGCCCTGTTGCAGCATCATCCTCACTGCCTGCAGTGGAGCTTGAAGCAGCATGCCCAATTGGCCCATCACCTCCGTCATATGTACTGACTGAAAGCTGTGGGACGAAGGGCGACGAGAGCTTCCATGCTGGCTCCACCATGCTGGTCATGGCTGCTATGGCGGCTTTAAGTTCATGGCCTCTCTAGACTCAGCCCCTGCAGCCACAACGAGAAGGACAGACAATCAGGTCGGTGCTGCACCGCTCCCTTTTAGTTCCCCACTTAGGCTGAAGTTTGTGCTGTGGAACATCCTGGAGCTATCTGTGTTGCCCTGTAACGGTCTGGGTGCAGAGGCCTCTGCGCGCCATCTCTCCCTTTGCGACGGCTCCTACCTGTCCAAACACAGAATCGAGACTTGTACAACACATTATATGGTCAATAGAATATGAGACTCTATAAAAAATATATAAATATACAGTATAAAAAGGTCTTTTAGACATAGTCTGTGCTCTTCAAGACCTCTGGCTGCGATAGCATAACACGTCAACAATGATGAGGGCGATGAACTGTTTCGGAACCCATTGGTTGGGGAATTGTAACACTTGGGTGTTTGGCCTTTGGAATCCTGCGGGAAAAGCCCCGCTTCCTCCAGAACGCCGATTTGTCTTGGGCAAACATGTCCAGGCAGTGCAGAGCCCAGATTCCGGCAGGGAGAACATGTCTGGAATACGAACTATTTACCACACCAAGCCTTTGTAAACTCAAGAGAACACGCCTTAAAAGCACAGACAACACATGCCCTTTCTTCGACAAGATGTCTACAAGATGAAGGATGAAACATGCTGCAACTATCTCTTCACGTCGCCTGGCGGCCGCATGCGTGTGGCCACCGACTGCAACATAGCCATATTGTACTCAGGATACCCTTTTTGGGGTTGGTTACTTTATAAGGGAACCCAGAACCAACCCTAAACCCTAAACCGTAAACCCCAAACTTAACCCTAAAACCCTAAAACCCTAAACCCTAGCCCGCCCCCCCCCCCCCCCCCCCCCCCCCTCAAAAAAAAAAACGGGCAGGAGGGTACCAAGGCAAGTTGGATCACATGATTGGCAAGGGGAGATAGGCCTGCGCGGCCGCCACGTGATCTGGAGCGCCTCAGGCCGGGTTTAGGGTTTAGGGTTTAGGGTTTAGGGTTTAGGGTTTAGGGTTTAGGGTTTCAATAAGACTTGGGGATGTTCCCCCTTATGCCCATAGCAGCCCTGAAGAGGGAGTATAATGTGGGGGTACTAGAATCCCTAAATGGAGGACTCTTAGTATAAGGGGGGGAACATCCCGAAATAAGACCCTAAAGGATCTGCGCATTAGAGTGGAACTCCAACTTTTCAGGAAGATGACGTTGGCCAGAATACCGCAGCGGCGAAGCTCGGGCGTTGGCTCTCCGTCTCTGGAAATGAAGTCCAGGTATCCCTCCAAGCAGGCTTTCTTTGCTTGAATGCTTAGCCTTAGTCTGTCTAGAGATTTCAACAAACAGACTGAGGCAGAGGCAGAGACAGGAAGACAGGGAGACGGCCAGACAAACAGATTAAACAGACACACACACACACACACACACACACACCCACGCACAAGGCACACACACACACACACAAAAGCACACGCACATGCGCGCACAATGGATGGGCAAGCTTTGAGGGGTAAACAGGCAGCCAGCACGGCAGTGACATGTAGACACTCTTCCGAAAGCCGCTTGCGACATTTCTGAAATGGGCAGAATCCTCTGTTTGTTAGTTGGCAGCTGCCTGCAGGGTGCGCACGTCGTGTCTGTTGGGGTCGAAAATACCTCGACCTGGGAGAGAAGAGGCCCCACCCAAACAGGCAACAAAAAGCTGACATAAGCCTGCGGCCAAACAGCCGTGACAGCAAGCATCTGCTTATTAGCTGCTGCTGCGGTTATTCTTTTCATCTTGACAAATCTATGTAGCTTCAGAGTCATTGTGCAAACTACTCCGTGCTGCTAAGTATGTGCTTGGGCATGCCGAAGAATGACAAGCAGCGTCCTAGACCGGTCCTTGTTGCAGACTAGCGCACATGGCGCGGGTCAGACGTGCAAAGAGTGGGATCCACGCAGACTTGGAGCTGCCATCCCAAGGTAGGGCAACAGATACTGGGGGTTTACGATAATAAGGGACCCCTAATATAGACCCCCACATAATAGGATCCCCTTTCAATGAGGACCCCAATAAGGTGTCCTCAATATCGAAAACCCCCACTTTTTGACTTTGGATGAAACTGTTCCATCCTGAATCCAACTCTACTCAAACTACTTGTTGTCACCGGCGTAGCTACCTCCGCTCTTGCAAAACGGGTGAATTGGCCAACGGCAAAACATCTCGCTACTCCTTTCCTCGGGATCACATGAGGGTGTGCTATACGCATGAATATAACTATATACGGGATTCTTCCAACTTCCTCTCGGCGATGGATGGTCGTCTAGCCAAGTAAGCTTGGCCGGAAAATGTGCAGGAGACACCTGCTGCTCACAAAGGAGCGTGCATGATCGCTTTGGCCCCTCCTGCTTGTGCACGTGCTTATTGCCTGAGGGACTGTTGAACTTCATTCTAGAATGCGAAGAAGATTTTCCCCAAACTCATGTCATGATGTGATCAGGATCACGATCTTCCAGTGCACCGTGCAACCAATTCTAGCACTCGGCTGTCAAGGAAACGAGAACACTTCAATACATGGGCCTGCACGAAGCCCCCCCTTCCAGAGAGCCTGCGTCACTGTGCATACATCTGAAGCTGACCGTGCGGACAATTTGGGCCCGCTGTCGTCTTTGTCAAGATGCAGACATCAGATCGGCAGCGCTAGTGCAAAAGAAGCAGCCCCCCCCCCCCCCCCCCCCCCACCACGCCCGCATCCACCGGACAATGTTCAAGGATTAAGAGCTTATATCCTTTCCATTGCAGTGGCTGATACCTTCTGTGGGCAATGCCGTGCTGCTGTACCAGTGTTAGGTGGAATGGCCTCCAGCCAGCGGTTCAGAGAAGCAAAAGAAGCCAAACATCTTGGCAAGGGATGTGAGAGTCAAGGTTTAAAATGCGTCATCTCTTCTGGGCGCAAAAAATATACATCAATAATCAATAAATAAATCAATAAAGACATGAAGAAATACAGAAATAAATGAATATACATATATATATATGTATATAAGTTGTTGTGGAGAACCCTGAGTCCTTGCTCTCGGCACAAAACTTCCAGTCTGCAAGGCCGACCTAATTCGAGAAGCCTTGTGAGACTGCAGAAATGGCGTCACTTGAGACATGGTGAATCCAAAGTGCCTCGCCTCAATCATATAGGGGCCTGAAGAACTAGAACAGGGTTTTGGGGGGGCAATTATGTGCCATATAGTATAATTTCAAAGGGACCATATGGGAATACCATTAGTAATTATTCCGACCCCTGCATTACCCCTCCCCCTGCCTTCCACGCTGATGACTCAAATGACGAACAAGAGACTTCAAAAACCAGCGCCTCTAAAAGTCCCCATGAGAACTCGACGTCAAACGGTCAGTTTGAACCGTTCCCGCACAGCGAGCAAGTCATGGAACGGAGGACCATTGCTTCATGTCTTGCTGCATTAGCACATCATACGCGCGCACGGCACGAGCGGCGTCCGTACATTCACCGCGGGGAACTAGATGCTGGCAGTCTTCTCTTCGTGTGAGTCTCGAATCAAGAACCACAACCACTGCGCAACAAGACCACCAGCAAGTTAATTATTCGACCTTGACCTATAAACATGCTTACACACAAACGTTCCATGCTTTAGTCGGGAAGGGGGCTGATGCAAGGCAAGATGGCAAAGCCTAAGATCCTGGTTTGGGGCGGTAGCTACCCGTATCCTGATTTAAGCCTCCGATCTGGCCTCATGCAAAACCTGCTTCACAAGTGTTGCAGCACCGCGG
This sequence comes from Symbiodinium natans, assembly GCA_905221605.1. NCBI lineage: Eukaryota > Dinophyceae > Suessiales > Symbiodiniaceae > Symbiodinium > Symbiodinium natans. Next base: position 353,833 of record CAJNDS010002104.1, read on the forward strand.
CAGATGTGTGCTCATGAAGCACATTCATGATCCTCCATTGGCTTAGGGCTTCATGGCTGAGCAAAGTAGCAGTCGTCATCGAAATCCCGCGACCTAGGAGGCACGATTGCAGCGTTTCACACTTGTGCTTTTCAAAAGCTGAAGAAAATGAGGGGGCTCGTGTACTCAATTTTTACGAAAATGAGGGGCTCGCTTTCGTAAAAGTTGGGTTCGGCCGGTCAACACTAACAGTCACCACCAGCAGACCCACAAATAAAAGCACCCGGTAAATGCCAAAAAATTGACTGAGATTCCTGCTATTCCTGGTGCTATTCCTGGTGCTATTTCTGGTGCTATTTCTGGTGCATTTTTTTGTGCTATTCCTGGTGCTATTTCTGGTGCTATTTTTTGTGCTATTGTTTGTGCTATTTCTGGTTCTATTTTTTGTGCTATTGTTTGTGCTATTTCTGGTGCTATTTCTGGTGCTGTTGCTGGTGCTATGTGACTAACAACCACCATCAGCAGACCCACAAAAAACAGCACCCGGTAAATGCTAAGCTGCTAACATTGACTGGGATTCCTGGTGCTATTTCTGGTGCTATTGTTTGTGCTATTTCTGGTACTATTTTTTGTGCTATTCCTGGCGCTATTTCTGGTGCTATTTTTTGTGCTATTGTTTGTGCTATTGTTTGTGCTATTTCTGGTGTTATTTCTGGTGCTATTTCTGCTGCTATGTGACTAACAGTCACCACCAGCAGACCCACAAAAAGAAGCACCCGGTAAATGCTAAAATTGACTGGGATTCCTGGTGCTATTTTTGGCCTGTGTGTTATAAGGCCACGGCGTTATTTGACTGTTAGTGTGGACCGGCCGAACCCAACGTAAAAGTAAATAAAAGGAGGGTTTCAGGCTCATTTTCTTCCTGTTACTTTGGGCCCTGAAAATGGGATTCTCTCATTTGCTGATGGCTGGGCCTCCTGGAATTGGAAGGATTACTGTTTGGAGGGTTTAGGGTTTAGGGTTTTTAGGGTTTAAGGTGGAAGGATTTGGGCAGGTCTCATTTTCTTAGTGTTGGCTTGCTTCAGGCCCCGCAAGAAAGGCTTTTCGGGAAATATGAAGTTTGCCCGGGTACCCTGAGGAGAATGTCACTGTATCAGTTCCTACCATACGCTACATTGTACAAGAATATGCTATGATACACAACACTACAAACTTTCTTTCATGAAAAGACTTTACCCCTTGTGCCAGGCAGCTTTCCATGGCGGACACCGGCCCGATACAGCCCGAGAGCCGTACTTAAAAGCGCAATCCTCGGGCTCGGGGACTGGGAGAAGACCTAGTGCAGGGACCTACCAATCCCTAAAAGCTTGGTCAACATGCCGCGGACGCGGGGATCGGGGGCCAGTGGGGCGGGAGGGGTCCATGTTCATGACCATGTGCCACTTGATGATTGTCCATGTGCACGTGCCATGCGTGGGCCTCCCAACGATTCGACATCGAGCGGTTTTAGGTTCTGGACTTGCGCATGCGTGTGGTGCCTACTTAGATGCAAACATGCTTTCACAGGCCAGCTCAAGAGCCAGGACCTAAACCAGGCAGTGCCTGCAGGTCCGGGCAAAGAGGGCAAGTTTGCAAGCATAGCATCATTCAAAGGCCATAGCACCCCCCCCCCCCTTGCCCTAAACCCTAAACCCTTAAACCCTAAACCCCAAACCCTGGAAGGTAAGGCTTGAGGGAGGTAAACTCCGCTATACCAGGCTGTTCTCACCTCAGAGGCTAGCTTTCGTGACACATAGGGTTTACACAGGGCCTGTAGGGTTGAATTATCTGCTGTATTTTGTATATGAGCTTTGGGAAAGCGAACTGAGCTTCGCCGAGCTTGGCTGACGGCTTCCCCAATTTTTTAGCACTCCCAAGTCGAGCAGGAGACTCTTGCTCTGCTTCTGCTTGATGCTGGCAAGTCGCATGGCAATGGAAATTTCCACGCCAAAGGATGGCCCGAACTGGAAAGCCCGGAAGACTTCGTTGGATGTGGCCTCACAGAGTGCTCGGAAGCAGTGTTGACCACCAGCAGCTAAGCGCTTAGCGAAGATCCGAGTTCCCGTACGGCTTCCTGGACAAGCGTTTGCAGACTCGCCCCATGGGCACTGCTTGGCCACGCGCATGCAAGACGCAGGAACGGCGAAACTTGTGAACAAGACAAGACAAACATGATTCCCCTAAAACCCTAAAACCCTAAACCCTAACACCCTAACAAACCTAAAACAACTCCCCCCCCCCCCCCCAAAAAAAAAAAAAAAGGTGTTGGGCGGGGGGTGGGGCGGTGCCTTTGCTTTCTCGGCCTCAAGCTCGTCCTGCAAGGACCGGAGCTGGGCTTTAAGCCTCGGCATGACCTCCAGATCGAGCAGCATGTCGTCCTTGGTTCCAGACACAGGGTGTAGGGTTTAGGGTTTAGGGTTTAGGGTTTTTCGCTCCCGCACAGCTGGCAGAACCGCGCCGCAGGGTTTGGGGGTGAGGGTTGAGGGCACTCTCACCCCCCGAGAGATACTGCGAACCACCCTTCTGACTTTGCCACAGCAAAGGGCTCCGAAAACGGTAACGATGAACAGCAGCAACTTGTCATCAGGAAACATCAATTAAAGGAAGCTGCAATCAAAACGAAATTATGACCTCTCTTCTTCCTCCAAGGCATCCTCTTCAAGAAGGGAGCCAACTCTCGGCAGATCTACCTAACATCAAGTGGGCCAAGCTTCGGTAATGTTCAGCCCTCTGTTCGGCCCTTTCGGCGTGAACGAGGTGTAACCCACCTCCCAGATGAAGCTGAACGCAGCAAAAGGGTAGCAACATGATGAAAAAAACTACAGGAGTATAAGAAGACGGGGCCCACCTGAACGTTCTGCAACCACCAGGCTGGATAGACCTGGCCGGAGGAGCCGGTCTCCGACTCGTTGAAGGTGACGCTGTATCGGCCATACCTCAAATACACAGATTGCCTTCTCCAGGCGTAGGGCTCTGGAATTTGCAGGTGTCGTTGTGAGGGCATTGTTGTGGCATGCCTGGACATCCACTTTCCTGGAACTTATGTCCGCACACGCTGCGGCAAGAACGCAAACGCAGAGTCACTTCGCGATCAGCATCCATGCGAAGTCCCACCAATGTCCGACCACCTCGCAAGGCGGCTGCAGGGGGGGGGGACAGCACAATGTCGCTTTCACAGAAAGACGCTCCCAGAAGAGGATTGGGTTGATATGGATGCTTCAAAAGCAAGCTGGCATACTTGGCCAAACATATCAGTTCTACGACCCACGTTGAGCATGGGCTTGCTTTGAAAAAGCGGAAGAGGGGTTTAGGGGGAAACTCCGGATACTCCTCCCTAAACCCTAAACCCTAAATCACAGGGAGGCGCCTCATTTGCGAACTCATTGCTCTGCTTGGTCAGGTAGCTGGCAGCCTTTTCTTCGCCGTGAGAGGAAGCCAACTTTACGGCATCATCCTGGTGAGGCATGTGAACCTTCATTGTATATATACATATATGTATATATATATATGGATATGTACACATATATATATATATACATGAATATATGTATACACATGATGCATAAATAGAATCATAGATATATATGTAAACATACAAATATATACATATATATATGTATATATATATATATGTAGAAGTAAAGCATATCTGTTAATGTGTGTAGTGTCTGAAGTGCAGAATAACAAGGAATAAGTATACACCCCCCCACAATTCTACATTTGCAGGTTTCTTGAACTCCAAAAGAACGCCCCAAAAAAAACTAAATCAGACTCTAGACTCTTGGAGAACACCAAACCAAAATGACCAAATCAACCAAAACAACAACAACAACAACAACAACAACAACAACAACAACAACAACAACAGCAACAACAGCAACAACAGCAACAACAACAACAACAACAACAACAACAACAACAACAACAACAACAACAACAACATTCCCAAGTCTCAGAACAGTGCTTGTTTCTTTTTGACTTTTCGGTTTTGTAGTTTTTTGGGTTTGGGCGCTTTTTGTTCTATCTTTCCAAGAGTCTCAGGGTTTTGGTTTCTTTGGCCTTCCTGATTTGCAAAAGAGAAATCATGCATGTCACAAACCCAGGCAATTTCTGTGTGTCTTTTTGGATACATGGTGCTTGTACAAGGCCTAGTCCTATTCGAAAGAAGCTAGTGAACTATCCCAGCTTTTGCTCATTCATAGAATATCAATTGCAAAATATCAGTGGTTGTGCTAGGCAATCTAGACATATAATGCTTTCGCTAAGCAATTCGCTCTTTTTCTAGAGAAGTAGTGCATGCTTGTCCCAAGCCGAGGCAAATAGTGTGCTTTTTCAGATGCATAGTGGCTGTACCAGACAAATTATTGAATTAATGCAATATGAAAGAGGCTAGTGAATTATGCTAGCTTTTATCATTTATTCAAAGAACATTCGTTGCATAAAATAATAGCTTCACATTAGTGAGATGAGTACTACTTGAAGAAGACGACTTGAGCACAACTAACATGCGTAATGCAAGCAGTTCCCATTACATAGAAATGAAGTACTGCTGACGTACTAATTGAATACCAATTGTATAGATTTGTTTTGTCTACAACGCACAATTTGCGTCGACAAGCTTAAACATACAAAATTCTCTTTCAAACAGAGGATTCAAAGATTCTAATAAGAAGAGTACAACTAACATGCGCACTGCATTTTGATTAATATAAGCAGTTTTCATTACACAATAGTGCAGTACTGCTGACGTACTAACTAAATACCGCTTGTATAGTATATGTTTTGTCTAAATTGCACTACAAGCTTAAATACATAGTCCTCCTTTTTGACCCCGCGAGCTCTGCCGGGTTTCACAGCCGTCCATGCAGCCTTCATGAGCACTCGTGTAATGCCAAAGTTGTGTCTGGGATCCAAGGCCTAGTACTCGTGACTACGCCCCGAATCACGTCAGGAATGAACGGCACTGGCATAGGCCCTTGAGGCCGCAGCAGTACCTAACGTCTCGAAGGTAACAACAATTTGGTGTCGCTGCCAAACTCGCAGGCAGAGGCTTTGCACATCCCCAAGAATGCTATCTAAAATGTCCGAGCTTGCGAAGCATGTGACAGCAATGGGTCTTTCAATCATTAAACGAAGGCTGAGCCAATGTTCGAACTCGGCAGGCACATCGGAACCAAGGGTCCATGAGAGCCACCCATCTTCAGTGTCTAGCACCGTGATTTGCAGCTCTTCAGACGGAGTTATTCCCAACAGACACGGCAGGTGCCAGCCGACTCTGTACTGGAAAGGGTGTCTCCAATTCTCGGCAGTGAGAGCCCGTATCGCGCCGTGCTGCTGTGTCTGAGCCTGGGCGAGGAAATGTTGCAGACCTTTCTGCTGCCACAAGTCCTTGTTAGCAACAGCTGTGTCGAAAGACTGCCCGCTACCCAAGAAAGCCCCATAGAAGGTGGCATACATCCAGCTTAAAGCATTCGACCAAGGTCCCGGTTTGCGGCTGACAACCTGAGTGAAATGCAGCAGAGTACTACGTGTTGGATTTTGGGCAGGGCGTCTGAACACGTGAGCCAAATATGTCCATCTTCGCATTTGCCAGCAGTGCGTCCACGCTCGAGTAGGTTCAAGGTCCAGCAGCAGGAGTACTATTCGCCTACGCAAGCGGTTGAGGTACATAGCCGGGGCATGTGGGAATTCCGCTGGGATATACAGTTGCAAACACAGAATCAGCATGGTGGTTTGGAGGGTTCTCACAGCAGTGAGGTTCTGGGCAGTAACGTCGATCAAGGGGGCAAACCACAACCAAGTAGATGCCACATATCGGTAGAGCAAGGCACATGTCAATAAGGGTTCATGCCATTGGGCTCCTCGGAGAAAGGCTCGCATGCTCTCGTACGCGGAATGCGTTGCTATTCCTGCTGCTTTCAGCAACTGCTCGGAGCGAGGTTGCGCATCCTTCGGAAAAGCCAGAGTTTTGCGCAAGTAAGTGGTCTCATGCACCCATGCACACTGTCCAAGAAATTCGTCATCGTGAAAGTCAGATGGCTTGTCCATGTCAGGATGCACCAGCACCTGGGTCTTGGTGGGCGACAGGGACAAGCCGACATTTGCCAGCGCCCTCTGTAGCTCTGGCACCAGCCGTCGCGCTTGCGTTGCATCTTTGAATGTCATCAACACGTCGTCTACATAGGCCCACCCAAAGTGACTAGGATGCGGGAATTCTTCCCCCCGATGTGCCCATTGCCCGAAAATTTTGTCGAGGACCACCCCAAGCACAAAGCTGAACAGAGCAGCACTATAGCTATGTCCTTGTTGCACTCCTTGTTTCTGTGCAACGCACCATCGCTCATGACGCCACTCAAAGTGCAATGAGGGCGAGAGAACCACGCGCAACAGCTGAAGAGCCTCGTGAGCCTGCTCATCAGGTGTGTTTTCGATGACAAAACGGACGACTGCTAGGTGCGAAACATGGTCGAAGGCCCCGGCAATATCAGCATTCAGCCACACACCCGGTTTGCGAGCACGCGCCTGCTGGTCAATGTGCCAGTGTGCAGCACTCAGAGCATCCAAGGCTTGGGTGCCTTTGGCACCCCCAAGCTGGACAGGCGACAAACTCCACTTCGTCTGCAATCGTCGACTAAGCACCGAGCAGTAGAGCTTAGTGATCGATTCGATCAGGTGAATAGGCCGTATTTCGTCAACCGAAAGAACCCGAAGTCGTTTTGGTAGAAGTGCAATGTAAGCATTCACAGCGGGTTCGGGAAGCGAATCTGTACGGTGTAACGTGTTCAGGTGATTCAACAGGAGTGTCTTTCCCGACGATTGGTTCCAGATGGCCTTTATGAGTTCTACCGAGATGCCAGAAAGCCCAGCCACCTTGCCGAGGTGCATGTGCTCAATGCAGGGGCCAACCTCTTCTTCGCTGAAATCATGGGTGCCTTGATACTGTGCGTGTATCTGGAGTTCGTTCATATAAGTCGCGACGGCGTCCACTTCTTCGGGTTTCTGTTCTGGGGCAAAAAGACCTTGAAAGTGCTGTTGGATATGTTTCGCAGCGGCGTCCTGGCCCCCGCACCGATGCACGAGGTCATCAAACGACCCCTTAGGCTTCTGGCGTTGTCGCAAAAAACGAATAGCTCCGGCGTCCCCCATTTTGGCCTGGGCCTCCAAGTCTCTCAACCATTGTATTTTAGCAGCACCCCTGAAGAAAAGAATACGTCTCGTGAGCTCAGTCCTCTCGGAAGGGTCCGTGCACATTCGTCTTTTCCAACAGAGTTCCTTAATAAAGGGGCTGTCACGGTACTTTCTGGAGGGCGTGCTGGAGGACACTGTCTGTGAAATATGGCACAATTGCTCCCACTGTCCTGCCGCACTGGGGGGTTGCTGAGCTAAGTGGCCTGGTAGCTGTTCATCTAACGCCTCCTTGCAGACAGACCACCTTGTGCATCTCCGTCGTCTACGCTTGCGGGCCTTTTTGGGCCTGTCCCCCAAACAGCTTTTGCACAGGATCCCTTCAGTGCGTACCAAAGCATGGTCAGTGCTAAGTTCATGTCGCGTTTCGGGAAAAACCTGGATATCAGGGGCAGTTTGAGGCCGAACAAGAGAAGAAACATACGGTTTGCTGACGAAGGCGTAGTCGAGTTCGCTGGCGCTGACTGCACCAAATCTGGTTGGGCATCCGGAATACAAGGGAACAAATTGCACTTCAGACATGGCATCTGCTATCTGTAGCCCGCGTGGAGACCCAGATTCAGCATTGAAATCGCCGATAAACATGCAGAGGCTAGACCGCAACTGTTGAGACACAAGTCTCAGCTCCTGCACTGCCATATCAAACTCGTCATCAGGCTTGTCCGTATGAGGGAGGTGGACTGATACAACAGTGATACTCTGCTCTGTATGTGGGGGTATGTAAGTGACAGATATCATCCAAGAATAAGCATGTGATTCCACGACATAGTCAACAGAGTCACGGTCCAGCAGAATTGCTTGTCCCAGGTGCGAGCTAAGTGCGTGGCATCCGAAAACCAGGAACTCTCCAGCCACGCCAGCTTCACTACCATCATACTGGGTTAGGGAGTCCCGCTCACCCTTATGAAGAACTCCTAATCGGTGCAACCCTCCAACCTCCTGAAGCGCAAAAACATCCGAACACGGGTCAGTCAAGTCAAGCCAGTTAAGGAAGGACCCTAAAGCTTTACCCTGAACATTCCAAGAGTCGATCCGCAAGCTATACTGTTGGGCAACGACGTCCATCTCAGTTTCAGTCCCTAGTCAGGTCTGTCCCAGCTGGGCTTCGACCTCGGCCTCGGAGATTCCTGTGAGCCCGGAGATAGGGCCAACATTAAAATGGCATGTGAAGCTGGGCTCAGACGAAACTTTGACCGAAAAAACCCTCGCAGGCTTGACGACCTGGATCTGCGTGAGTTCCAGCGCTGCAAGGCGATCAAACTCGAACCATATGATCCCCTTACCAAAATCAACAACCAGTGCATCAGTACCCTTCTGTAGTAGCTTGGCAAGAGCTTCCCTGCAAGCCGAGATTGCTCTGTTCTTGGCACGACGTTCGGGAGTCTTTGAGGGTGTCAGCCACACTGTGTTTCCTTGGCTGTTGCTGGCTTTGTTGGAGTAAGCTGCCTGTATGTCATAAAAGCGAGCACGGTCTTCTTCAGGCGAACTCGTGGACTGCAGAATGATGTTCGCGATCCGAGACTTACGCCCCCAAACAAATGTCCTGACAATCAAACTCTTGTGCGAGTCCGACCAATGTCTGAGAAAAGCGTCAAGGTCCCTTGTGATGACATCTCGGTCGGAATCAAAATTCCAGCCTCCCACAATAACATGAAGAAAATTCGTGTCTGTCTGATTGCCATTGTGCTTTCCTTCGCCACGCCAGCTTGATGTCGGTCCGCTTGGGGTGACTGCTGAGGTCTGAGGGGGGGATCTGTGCCGACGAACCTCCTCAGTCAATGTTTGCACCTGGGAAGACAAAGCCTGGAAACGCGCATCATCATCCTTCTTGTTCTTCTCTACTACATGTTGCAGGTCGTCAATGCGACAGTCTTGCTTCGTGACGATCTCATGAAAATCACTGATCTGAGTCGAAAGCATGCTGTGCTGGGACATAAACATGGATTGCATCTGCATGGCCCAAGCTGGTGCAGGTGAGTCAGAGCCAACCCCCTTGTCCCTCAGCAGCCTTTCCAGCATCGCCTCTGCTGACTCTTCCGGAAAGGGTTCTCCATGCTTGGCTAATGCGCCAGTTCCTTCACGAGGCCTCTTGCAGGATTTAGGACTGTCATCATTGGCATTTTCGTCCTTACACTCTTTCATGCCACGGTCATCAGGTTCTGCATCTGAGATTTCAACATAGCCTGGTACAGGAAAAGCCATGGCACCCTCTGCTACGCGGAAACTCCAAGCCAACAACCAGGGGGACTCGAGCCTTGAACCCTTGAGCCGTAGCCATTTTCTCCTAAAAACGAATTATTTGCCTCGAGAAGATCATAGCACGCAACAGCTCGGCAGAATCTCTGGTGAACTTTGGACTTTTGGGTTTCAGGTTGTTCGATACAAATAATGCAATTTTGCAAAGCAATTCGTTCTTTTTAAAGAGAAATAGTGCTTTTCCCAGGCAAAATGTTTGATCAAACAGCAAAATTAAATGCTGATGAAACACCCATTAAGCTTTAAGCACACCAATGCAATATTCATTGCATGGAAATTAATATTCAGCAACCCCCAAAAGATGGGGGACTTATTTTATCGCGCACCAATTATTGGTGTATGTAGTAGCAATACTGTTAGTAGTAACAAAAATCGTAGTAGTATTGTTATGGCTAGTGGTCGCTATAGTGAGTCTGTGCATGAAAAAAGATGCTGGCAATGGTAATTGGTTGTGTGCTCTTGGATTAGATAAGAAAAATGCCTGGACTCCTTGACTGGTCCCTGATCGTCCCTGCATACACTCTTTGTAGACTTAAACTCTTCATGGGAGCCCCTGCCTTGTAGGACTGGGGCGGGCCCAGAGATACTATATAGTATACTATAGCATATTGTACTTTATTGTAGTATCCTCTAGTGTTGTAGTCAAACATTGTATATTTTGGTTTGTAGGACTTGTGCTAGTACTTGTTGTTGCATGGGAGAAACATAACTTGACGCACAGAAGCTACTAAAGCAACAGCTGAAAAACACAAGAAAAGCACGAGTTATTTTAAGCTGCCAATGGTGAAACTGCTACACCTTCCAGATGTTCTGGCTTTGGGGGTACATAAGTTCATGTGTTTACCCCGAAATTCGAGTGCACATTGAAACACTTTTGCTTGCACAGTCACACATACACTGAACCAGTACGCTTCTATCGGTATGTATTGTGTTGTCGGCGTGTAAAGCAACAACAACTACGTCAAGCAGGTTTGACAAGTCCACGTCAGGCGAAAGCTGTGCAACAGTGCTACATTCCAAGCAAATCGCGTTGTTCCCTCCCACTAACACGAGACAATGGGCAGGTGGGAGCTCGGCCGTCAGGGTTGCGAGGTTACGACTTGCACACAGGTAGCTCGAGTCGCGAGTCGAGGGTGGGGGGGGGGGGGGGGACCGCATGTATATATATATATATAGATGTACATATACAATACAAGACCGAGACCCAAACTTTCAAAGGCAGAGCAGCCATCAAACGTTTCGAGGGGTCCTCCCAGGCGAGCGTTTTCCGCAAGGCTTGCTTCTCGAAGGCGTCCGCCTTCTCGCGCACTTCTTTGTTGATCAGAGCCTCGGGCAAGCAGCCTTTTAGAGGCTCGCGGCAAAGCCACGACCCAGTATTCTAGATCGGGCGAGTCGCGATGCACATAAATATTCATGTAGGCGTCTACAGATGTTGTGTCGTTTCCTGGCTCCACAAGCCTGCCTCGAACCGAGAGTGAGTGCAAAGTAAAAGGCTGCCATGCGCAAAATGGCTCATCAGCACGTCCCTGTCACGTACCATGTCCCAAGTCCAAGCCCGAGCAACGCATGCAAGATGTACCAAAACAAAACATCGGCAACGAAGTTCAAGTCCGAGGCACGAAGTTCAAGTCGGTATATTGGTTGATGAAGTTGAAGGCCCACCAAGCCACCTGCCGGGTGATGTGTTTTGAGGTGGAAACACACAGCCGCTGTTGGGCGCTGTTCTTTTGTTGAACACGGGCTCTCTCAGGTGTTGGGACTGGAGCAGCAATCCTACATAACCCAAAGCCCTTTACCCTAATCCCAAAAGCCCTGACCCCTAACCCCAAAATTGATACCCCTCTCCTCTGGAACTTGGGGGCAACTCACAGGTGACAACATGGATCTCCGGCACCTTGGTGCTGAACTTGGACATGTGGCCATCGCTGCTATGGTAGCCTGGGCTTCTTTAGAGACTTTAGAGGCACCCAAAGCAAAAAATGAAATGCCCCCCGACGTTCCCTACAGGACTCATGGTGGGAGCCCGAGAAGACGGAGGCTCAGGTTCCCCCCATTCTCGATATGCTCAAGTCGACCGCAAGTAGACCCTGGCTCGATTGGGATTCCGGGCCTCACTTCTCAGAACACAGGGTTTAGGGTTTAGGGCTTAGGGTTGCGGGTTTAGGGTTTAGGGTTTAGGGCTTAGGGTTTAGGGTTTAGGGTTTAGAATTTAGGGTTTAGGGTTTAGGGACCTCGCTGCGAATCCTGGGAGCTGTCGGGCGCTCCTTCCGCTGCCGCAGCGTAGAAGGGCAGGTAGACCGTTCCTTCCGGGTTTTTGATGGGCCAGTACTTTTTGCAATGGAGGCCGAGCATGCTGCCGTTTCTACTATACTCAGCAGTGGCATGCCGAGCAAGACGATGCTTGGGCAAGCATATCGGAGCATCATGTAGGAACTGCGGAAAACATGTGGATGTTTGCTGCGGCCCGCCGTGTGGCGCATCGTAGCCGAACCACATGGAAGCTTGCCGGCTGCGCTTGGCCTGAGCTACGACTGGTGTCTGCCCTGTACGTAGTGTTTTCTGCGGTCCAGGAAGCCACACACACGAAGGACCAGGAGGTTCGGTGCATCGAGATGGCGCGCTCGAACTGTCCTTTGTAAGGCTCAGTGCAGTGACAATGTTTCTTGCCAAGCCATGATAGACAGGTTAAGCTTTGGGATTATAAGGGGGTTATTGTACCCCAACAAGGTTAAAGGTTACCTACTCTACTACTAGGTAGAGCCAAGCTTCCTTCCTTTTTCATGGCGATGGGTGCCACGCCCCCACGGTTGGGGCTGGACCAAGGCCCAGCAGCGACTCCCTGCAATCAAACAAAAGCAGATCCGTTTCAGCGCGTTACACGACCATCCAAAAACGGCAGAAACTCAGTCATTCAGTCCCGCCATAGAATGCTTCGTTGTGTATGAACATGTAGATGCAACAGCTAGGAGCCCCATTTTTGCAACGTGATCAAACAAGACTACCATGCAGAAGGCGCTTCATAAGAACAAGAGCCAGAGGCACGTGCCCTGTGTGCTTGGCACTGTTTGAGTTGCTCGAAAAGCTAACCAAGATCATCATTTCCATTACGCAGATCTGGACTGTGTCGGTATGCTCTTCGGACTGTGTCGAGTATGCTCTTCGACTCTTCGCTGCATTAAACATGTACAGTTCCCGATCTTAAGCAACTAAACGACCGGTGCCCGAACCCGTGCCTGCGTGAGGTCAAAAGGCGTTCCCTGACCGAGCTGAAGCACGAAGTCTTCAAGTTATGCAGCGTGCAATACATACAGCTCTGTGCTGCAGTGCCCATGTCTCCAAGATCATGCCAACAGCACAAGGTGATTGCCTCGTAGTGGTCACGGTACACGTCCATAACCTTCTCGAGGCTTACCTTGAGTTTCTTGAATTGGTGCCAAGCTTGTCAAGGAACACTCCTTGCAGTCATATAGGCTACTGCATCTGTACCGAACTCAACCGCAGGGGAATCTTCCCGACAGTACGTGCATCCCTAGGTACACCTTGCGGTCGGAGTCTGAACTTCAAAGCAAGCTGCTGAACCTCGTGGAGCAGGAACAGACGCTGGGTAGTGATCTTCTGCAAAAGGATCGCACACATTCCTCGGCTTCAGTCAAGAACTCATTTATGCACTCAGAATGATCCAGCTTGACCCGGCATGCAAAGAGCGAAAGCTTCAGGTAGCATGGCTTGGCTACAGGCAGAGAGAACATTAACGATCAACAATTCACAAACCGAGTATAACCGAGTGATGGGTGCATCTTGGAACGAGGTGGTCCTGACTTTGGGCAGCACGTAAGCGCTTTACATGGCGCATCCGCCTGGCACACCGCGGTAACAGTGTGTTATCGACAAGCAAAGAACTGCACGTACCCACACGTGCCGCTAAACGATCACCAATGTGAACCCAACTGTCGAACCTGACATGTAGATTCTGGAACGGCATGTGCACAACATGGGTGCGCAGGCAGGTGAGACATAAGCGATCGGAGGGAAACCGAAACATACATGTCGATCGATGAATTAAGCAATCATTGCCTGCAAGCAGCGTTACAGGGTTCAGCTTTGCACCTTCCTCTGGGCTGAGAAGGCTGAAGATCCTCCACATGCGCCTGTCTGTGTAGTTCACTTGGTAGCCGTAGGAGCCTGGTCTGTGTCAGGCTGGAAACTGAGAGCTTCTGAGCCACCCACCAGACGATCGCTAGGAATACTCTTCACAGCACGCATGACAAAAGCCAAGTCTGGATTATTTGATGAGACGGCAGGTGAAAGGCAAAGAGTTTCGGTGCCTCTCTCCAAACTTATTCGCACCTTCTATGGGCTGGGCCTCCCGCCGCGCCAAACCTGCAACACTTCGGGGTTTACGATAGTAAGGGGCCCCCTATATAGACCCCAATTGGTAGGACCCCCTTATAATAAGGCACCCATAATATCGTAGACCCCCACTTAAGTCCTGTACTCCAAGGAGTTCTTTTGAGGCTCGGACCAAAGAAGTCGAAGATCTCTGGGTGCCGAGGGTGCCGCACCGACCAGCCCATCCTGTGTTGGGTTTAGGGTTTAGGGTTTAGGGTTTAGGGTTTAGGGTTTAGGGTTTAGGGTTTAGGGTTTAGGGTTTAGGGTTTAGGGTTTAGGGTTTAGGGTTTAGGGTTTAGGGTTTAGGGTTTAGGGTTTAGGGTTTAGGGTTTGGGGTTTGGGGTTTAGGGTTTAGGGTTTAGGGTTTGGGGTTTGGGGTTTGGGGTTTAGGGTGTGAACATGAGCCCATGATGCAGGTGGGGGTTTACGATATTAGGGGTACCTTATTGGGGTACCTCATTATAAGGGGATCCTACTATTTGGGGGTCTATGCTAGGCGTCGCTTATTTTCGTAAACCCACAAGGTTGCTTGAATGGATGAAACCTTCCCTGTTCCCAAGCCCTTCTTCGAAGGGTCGAGTCCACAACCTTGCCACCGAGATGGTTGGCAAGTTGTGAAGTTCATGATGCCTGTAAAACCTTGCTATCAAGTTCGGCGAAGCTTCTCTTCTGCAAGCTCGGTAACGCCATGGCTGTACAGGTTGTTCTCCTCAAGTCAGAGCCGGGTGAGGCCGGGTGATCGTGTGAGATGCGACGCTCAAGGCACAGCCTGCTTTGCCATGTGCTGATACACAGGAATGAAGGAGTAGACCGCTTTCTGCAGAAGCTTGCCAAGTCGCTGGGTCTGACAGATTCAGTCGGCGGATAGTGAACCTGGAATTCAGTAGATGGCGGGGACAGCATAGGTCACGTGAGACAGCTCAAAGGGCACCAGGGGGGCCAGAGGGGCCTTGACAGAACTTCAGGGGCCTTTGGGGACCTTAAGGGACCTTAACGGGGGCTTAGGGATCTTCGGCTCCTCCCCTTGATCTGCTCTTCCCATCTAAGTCAAACCCCTTGCAGACTGGCTCAGTACAGCCATGCCAAGGAACGAGTTCGCCACAGCTGCGACGTGATCGGGAGGGATGCGTTGGGCAGCCCAGATTGCCTGCTGCTGGACCAAGATCTGCACACTGAGGGGTCCGGAGGGGGGGCCATAATGTTGGACTGGCTTTAGTGGGAGGGGGCACTATTATGCGATGTTCCGGAAACCTTATAGGGGACCCCCCCATTGATAGGGTGGGCCTCAATAATGCGATGTTTGCCGGCCGGGGTTGCCGGTCAGGGCAAAAAATGTTTGAGTTGGTTGACTTAGAGAGAACAAAAGGAAGCTGAAGGCTTGGTTTCTTTCGTCTCCGCCGATGCAGATGTCTGTAGGTACTACTACGACGACGACAACCCCAGCCCACACTATTCAGGATCCCCGAAAACCCCAAAATTGTTTGGGGGGGGGGGGGGGGACCCCTACGTACTAAAGCGAGTCCAACATTACATGCGACTTGCTGCAGGGGGCTACAATCAAGGCAACAAGAACAGCAGGCCTGTGTGGCGTGAAAGAACTTCGCCCAAGATTGGCAGATTCTTTCCTGCCGCTAACTTCTTGCTGGCGAGCTGCACTTGAGTTTGCCTGGCCCGTCATGACATTGAAGATCCAAACATCCCCCGGCTCTGCGTCAGCGAGGACCAGCCTCGTGCGATCCAGTCATCGGTGCTCAGGTCGCACGGAATGCAACAGGCGAAGATTGAGCTTGTACCCTAAACCCTAAACCCTCAACCATATTGCATATTACTGTAGAATGCCATCCTGAGGTCGAGGTGCGACTCGGACGCAGAAGAATAGTCGGGATTGGCAGGATCACCGACATCGTCGCCTGAGCAGTTGTGGCGACAAGCTGCTGACTGTGCACGTCGGGCACACGTCTGATGGTACCTGAGAGACGAAGTGTTTCTGAGACCTGCATGCCAGTGGCTGTAGAAGCCATAGGTCTCGGCCATGTAGCCCATAGTCTCGACCTCAAAGTCTCGGCAAAATTGGGGAAGCCAAACAGAGACAGAGAAAGAAAGAGAATAACAAAAAAATGGAAAACATAGGGTTTTTGGCTAGAAAGCGCGTTTGAAGAGGGATGTGCTGACCTGTCAAGGCACTGCGCAGCGAGAGGTCTTGCATCGCTCCAGGGCAATTTTGCTCAGCTCCTGCTCTGTTGATGAAAGCGCAGAGGGAAGACGGGTGCTTCATGGATTTTGATGGATTTTGCATGATTTTGCATTGTACACGGTCTTCTACAGTATGTGGCAGCCCAGGTGTGCACGGCAGAAGTCCGCAAAAGGACCTTTATCTCTAAGTTGCTCGAAGTTCTGGAGTCTAGAAGAACCATCTGGAAGCGCCTCGATGCCAAAGAGGCAGTTGCCTGCGAGACGGACTTGCGAGAACCACAGTGACTGCGAACGCGTGGCTGCATTCTGCAATTTGACGGGCAAGCAGGCAATTCTTGTGGCAGCAGGGGATTGCTGAACCCGAAGTCAAGCACAATTGGAAATCTCAGCTGCCTGGAACCCCGCACCTCTCTGCGTTTGGTGTTGTGATCATTTCAATGAACCCCGCTTCGCGTACACAGAACTCACGCGGCGAGTTGCTCATTACAGCCTACAACAGCCGACGCCGTCTCAGATCTCTCATGACAGTGTCTCCAACCCTCAAATACAAGTTCCAGCTGCCGAAAGTTTAGTGCAGATGGCCTTGTGGCTTGCTGATCGGCCAGCCCGCAGTGCGCGCAGAGCTTGTGCTTTCCTGAGCAAGAGACAAGGACTAAGCCCTGGAGACGAGCAGGGGGTCTCCTTCTGAATCTGAAAAAAACACTTCTTCCTTCCAAGCGTAGCCCGGAGAGCGCGCTGCCCCGGAACAACGCTTGGTAAGAGAGCCCGACTGTGGTGAGCCTCGTACAGTACTTCGTCACTTTGGGGTTACGACACGCCCGACCCATGTCTAGCTCTTACTTAGAAGACTTCTGCCTGCGAGCATGGAGTGAGGTTGCCACTGGTGACAGTGTGAGCCCCATCTCGGTCGGAGTATGGACGGATCGCTTCAGAACAAAGCCTGGTCAAACTGCTCCGCCATTCCTTGCCTGGATGCTCATTCCGTGGATGGTCTGGCATCCCCGCACCGCACCAACAGTGCACCATCCCTCATAATCCCTGAAGCCCCCTTTGACACCTCAAACCTCAAGAAACCCCGGGAATCTCCCGGAAAGCCCAAGCACGTGCAACAACCCACCGGTGAAACCCTGAATCCTGAGCCAAATTTTAACCTCGTCGTGATTTGGGAAAAAACAACAGGTCACCACGAATATTTCGTTTCAGCTTCAGCCCTTCATTCTTCAAGATATAGCATGCAAAGATATAACCTGGTGCTGATTCCAAGATTCCCCAATGGAAAGGCCCCACTCATTCTGCACGCCATAGTCAGTGTCCCAGTAGGCCCAGGTTTCCTTGGTGGCCAGTAACAGCTGCGCGCAGCAAGGGCAAATATGTTGGGATCAAAAACCCTAAACGCCCTAATTAAACCCTAAACCCTAAACCCCATAACCGGGACTGTTCGCCTGCTCTAGAACCAGTTTAGAGCCACACGCTCAGGGAGGTTGACGCCAGAGCCCGAACCCTGACACTGCGACGATCCACATCCTGCAACAATGCGACTTAACAACAATACGAATAAAATAATCTTCATAATCATACTGCTAATAACACTAATATAATAACGTAGTAATAATACTGTAAGAGTAATCATGCCACTAATAAGAACAATAACACCTGCCCTTTCTGCGACAGCTGCTCAACTCAAGCCAGTGCGAGCTGGAGATGCGTTGTTGTCTTGTGCTGTCAAGGCGCCAACACCTGGGGAACGAAGCCCAAAGGATGAGTGTCCTGCCAGCATCCCGTATCAAGGGGTATAAGGAGGGGACCCCTGGAAGGGACCCTTCATCTGATTCCCCTAAACAACCCCCATATGGGTGGTTGTCAAAATTCTGGCCCCTTTTTGGGCCCCTATTATAATACGGCACCTAATATTTAGGGTACCCCAAAAGGGATCATGATTTTGACAACCACCCATTCATCCCTAAACCCTAAACCCTAAACCCTAAACCCTAACCCTAAACCCTAAACCCTAAACCCTAAACCCTAAACCGATTCCCCTATACAATCCCCCATATATACCGCATATCTTCCAAAACTGATTGCTGGGGTGGAGGTCTCCGTCTGATCCCCAACGGCCGCGTACTCCGGGGAGCGCTCCTGCTTGGCAAGAGCTTAGCATGTAAGGCTTAGGCCCGAAACCCTAAACCCTAAACCCTAAACTTTAGGGTTGAGGGAGTTTTGCACGGATACAGACATACCCGCATGCCCATGAACAACAAAGCTGTGCCCTCAGCAGCCCTTGAGTTGTCGTGCAGTCGGGGCACGGCGCTGACCAAGCGTGGGTAACCAATCTCAGAACATTCATCTTCTGAATCTTCTGCAGTGACAAGCTCCCATTCTCTAGCAGTGCGGGTTGGTCCCTCTGTGACTTCTAGACTCGTCATCGACTCAAATTCAGCAGCTGATTGCGCGCCGATTTGCGAGGCAACAGAAGGCATTCAGTTGCACCGTCTCTACATGAGCAACAAGAAGTCTCTCTCTCTCTCTCTGCCGCTGCATCCCAAAGGTCCCACTGCCCAAGAAGTGTGACTCGGAATTTGGCTTGCAGCCAAGGTTCCTGCCAAAGGTAAACAGGTCGTTTGCTGCCCTCTGGCCATTGGCGGCGCGGCACACGAATCAGACGGATGTCGTTGGTTGAGCTGCCCGCATCATCTGAGTGGCCTGGACTTAGCTCCACGCTTTTACAGAGCCAGGTCCGATACGGGAATCAAAGCTCATGCTCCTGCGATATGCTACTCTATACGACTCTATGATGTCATCGCGAACAGCAGTATCATGTGTTTTGAGTCCCTTCTTCGAAAGTGCCTATCATCGGCGCGCCGGATGCGCTGGCATGACGCCCGACAGCTACGACGGTGCAGGCGTCGGCCGAAGACGCGAGGAGGCTGAGAACAATCCAAGCGCGCTGGATCATTTTAGCCATGGCGAAATGTCAGGCGAAGCACTCGCAGGGTAAGCAGAATCGATGCCTGAGTATAGGTCATGAAGCTTTTGCATCGTTGGAAAGGCATGTGTAATTAAGCTGCACGCTTGCAACATCTTCTGGAACGCATGGCCTAATGCCAACTTGGTCCCACAGCATAGAGAGCCAGAAGCAGCCCAATGCCCATTTGCACGGGTGGACATGCTAGCTGCGACCGCACTTGCATTTGGATTGTTGATTTTCTGCTAGGAAAGACAGGTGACGCAGATCTTGATGAACGAAGGTTGTGATTAGCCAGCACTGCGGGTGCTGGCAATGTGAGTGTCCTCGCTGCCTAGGGGAGCGCACAAGGCACAGCCACGAAAAAAACCCTGAGACACGAGCCATACTGCTCCTTGGATCAAACATCAGGTTGTTTAGTTGCATGGTTCCAATGCTGTCAAGCTTTGGCATAAGCACGCCGAGCAGAAGAGCACTCAGCAGCACAAGCTATGCCAGATGGGAATGCCAGAGCAGCCAAGTGCGGCGCGCAGTAGCTCTGCCACTTTTCGTTCAACTCTCTAGCACTGCTTTGAAGAGACTTGACCTGCAGGGGGCGTCCTCAACCAGGCATCATACTGGAACATGTCGGACGCGCAGGCCTTTTGAACTAAGTGCCGATGATCCTCTTCGCAGCTAGCACCTGCCCAAGGGAAGTGTAGAGATGCATAGGACGTCAGAGGGCCATATTTACAGCGCTTCTGCGCGTTCAGTAGCCTAGCCCTCCTTCCCATCTCGGGGCCTCTCTGAGAATCTGAAACTGAAGAGGACCGTGCTCGCTGTCGAGCCCTCAGGTGCAAGAGCTTCGGTGACATTTCGCATGCGAGAACCGAGCACAGCCAATCAGATCTCCACGCAGCGTTCACGAAACGGCTGCCATTGCAAATTTCAGGGGCGATGGCAAGCTAAGGAAGCCGGCGCAATGAGACAGGTCATGTCACATGTGAGCACCCGCAAAAAATCTTATGTAAATGCTAATTAAAAAATCATGGGGTATCGCTTTTGGGGGGGGCCCTATCGCTTTATGGGACTTTAGCTCAATGCTGCTACGAAAACCTATCGCTTTACTGCATATGAGACCCGAAACCTGCAACCCTACCGTGAAAACTCCTGAATTCTTAAACCCGTTTCCTTTCTTTAGGACCTATAAATCAAAGAGTGCGAGTGCTCCTTTTCCAGGAGCTGGAGCTCTCGCTGCTCGAATCAGAAATCCATATCCTAAACCTCGAACCCTCAACCTGGGCCAGGGCCTTTGCCCAGCTCTTCAGGTGACCAAATGGGTATCGTAGGGTTATCGCTTTCAGTATCGCTCTGGAATAGCACCCAACACCCGAAATCATGACATGGTTGCAGAACGACTTTTGTATTCAAGATTCAGGGTATCGCTTTTGGGGGGGGGCCCATCGCTTTCCGAGGTTTCAGGCACGACATGGGGTTTTTATCTCCGCCACAAGAGACCTCCTGCAACGTAATAAAAGTAGTCGCTCATGTGGCTCAAGCAGATGCTTTCTCGGGCGCAAGCCGTGGCCGCCTTGCCTGCAGCAAGGAGTTTTTTTGTTCCGAAGAACATGCATGGGGCCCCTCAAGATGTGTGCCAGGGATGGGATGTTGCACCTTACACCTGAACGAGGAATGGCACCCCGAGTGCCCCACCGGATCTTCTTGGCACCATCTAAACTCCATTAAACTCCTAAACGTAACCCCCGAAGTCTCTGATTGTCAAGTTCTGAGGCCCGCACAGACGGCGAAGGCGTTACTAATCGTTGCCCATCCTGTCGCTGGCGTTGCAGGGAACGAACTGCTGAAACTCGGTGCCCGCTGCACACGATGCACAAAGAAGCGATCACAACTCAAATTCCTTGTGTGCTGTGCACCTAGGAGTGCAAAACGGAGTGTGCCTTGAGGCGCACGAAGCGCACAGCCTCGCCTCAGAGCAGCACAGCTCTATAATCAAACTGGAATCCTGGAATGCCAAAGATATGCCGCATTGATTTCCAAGCAGCAAGGTCTACCTGCGGAGAGACATCATAGGCGAGCTGAGGGGGCCGCCGTCTCTTGCCCGTCTGAGAATTACACGATTCTCGCCTGCGCGTCGCAGGCAGTCAGACTTGAGGTACCCAGCTGCGAGAACAAAATCGCAAGTTCACACCATGCTGCAAGCCTTGAGAAGACATCGGCAGACTGTGCAGAATGCTACCCACGGGATAAGATGGTAGCTAAGGGTATGTAAGGAAGCCTTGCTCGTCGCACGCACTAACAGCCGCCCACAACATGCAGATTCCAAGAAACGAATGCCTGGCCTTCTAGTTCAAGGTCGAAAGCCTCTTCACCCGAACCCGGACTTCGCCCGTGCTCCTCAGGCATGCGCCATTGATGATCATTGATCATTCATACGATCATTCGCACCTATAGCTGCAGCATGCGAGACCACTCTCAGAGTCCGTGGAGCGTTGGCTTAGGGCTGCAGCGTAGGCCGTCCATGAGATAAGCACGGCAGCCGTCGAGTCATTGCGTGAAAGCACCTGAGGAAGGCATGAGCCACACTTGCGGCATGCCTCATGTAACTAAACCAACTGTCAAGTGGCAACAGAGCACACCAGGAAAGAGCTTCCCGTCTCACGTACCCACCACTTATAATCTCCTCCCGGACCCCAGTCTGCCACCCGTTTACAACTACAGCAATGCGAAGGACTTCATCCCTGCTGTAGCAAGGAAAGTGCGCGCGCACACCCGCCCCCACGCGCGCACCCACTCTCTCTCCCCCCTCTGTCTCGACATCCCTGCACTGAGCCGTGCAAACCCGAAACTGTGGGCCAAGCCAGGGCAGGTCCACTGGGCGGCTGATGCTCCAGCTCTAAACCTGTCGCTGAAGCAAAAGGCATAGAACTCCCCTCCTAGCGCTTCAGCGCTATTTGCCAGAACTTCTTCGGCTATAACGGGAATGCTACATTACTCCTACATGCCCGCGGTTAGACTCTGAACGACTCAGCATGAGCTTTTATGGAAGTGCAATCATGACGGACGGCTCACGAGGCCGCCACGGCCATCCGCCTCCTGGATTCGGAAGATCCTGCTACGGATGCTCTGCCGGAAACCCTAAACCCTAAACCCTCCCCAGGCTGCTCACAGCTCTACAGTTCCCGCGTGTTGAAAAAAGGGGAAACCAAGAACTCCAAGGCCTGTCACCTCGAGCTTCTTGCCAGTCACCACCTGGCCCACTGCACGATAACTTTACCATCCCTAACATGGAGCAAGGGTCTTGAACTATGAGGGACAGACCCTCACTGTCGCTGTGACAGAGGACCCCATCTCATGGCCCCTGCCGTTCTGCTGCTTTTTGCAATCTGACTTGGTGGGGCACTCTTTCGCGGGGTCATCTTCTGATTCATGGATGGGCCACCCACAGCAGGGGCTGAGGATCCCCACGAATCACGTCGGACATCTTCGGCGGAACATACTTCCGCCCACCTGTTAAGCATGTCGCGATCACTCTGCTGCATCGTAGTCGCAAGGGGTGGGGGAAGCCCCGGAGTCGCCCCAAAGCAATACACAACTAATTGCTTGATTGATCTTTAACCCCCACAATGAAAGCTCAACTTTTGGCACCCTTGATGTGAAATTAGAGGAACCCCAAAACTTATAAAGTGATAAAGCTGTAGTTTCGCCCCGCCTAGACTAGCAGGGTGCTGACAAGAAGGATTCCGGAAGGTTCTCCAGCTGCTGAATGCTGTCAAAAAAGAAGTTCTCACGTCGCGTCTGAGCTCGGCACCCAGGATACCATCATCGTACATACCCATGGCCTTTTTGGGCAGTGACGGGATATTGTGTCCACGGCGCGATGCTTCGAAAGCTGACACTTTAATGCAAACTAGATTGCACTACTACGTACTTCCAAGACAAGAGAGGCAAGAGAGTAGTGCAAACGCGTCAGGCGATGACATCATGTGGCTTCGCTGCTGGAGCCAGCTAGCTCTATATTAATCTGCCGTGCATCTCGGCACGGGCCTCGTTCAGCAAATCTGGAGTGTGTGGATCACATCCTGGACATTCGCGCGCAGGAGCACTCTCCCGACACCAGCATCATCGAAATAGCCAATGGGTGCTGACTGCAGCTGAGCTGAGCACACTTGAAAACTAGCGAGCGAATGGCTCCAGGATGGATTTTCTGCGCATATTCCTAGAAATTGAAACCGTCTGAAGCTGCAGGCTGAGTAGGAGGTGGACTTGTGCATCAACATATTACTGGCTTTTCTACTCACATCTCGGCCGTCGGAGTTGAAGGGATCTTGGTTAGGGACCCTGCGAGTTGAAGGGATCTTGGTTAGGGACCCTGCGTGGACAACACAGACTCAAACTTAGCTCCCGCCGCGTCAAAGGATGGAAGCGCTGAATGGCTGACATTCCCAAAGGGTCCATGTACCTATATAGTATATACTTGGGCCCAAAAGCTACTATATGGGAACCCCTTTAAGGTCCAAGTATGTACTATATGGGTTCTTGGACCCTTAGGGATTTGTGATGTCCCAAATATGGACGTATCTGCTTGTACGATATCAGAGCCAGCATGGCTACAGCGGCGAGCGGACGGCTATGGATAAGTTGCGCAATGCCTGATGTAAAGGGAATTGCTTTAAGGCCGACTCCTCATGACCGCGGGCAAGAAATACCTCACAATGACGATGAGCAATCGTCCCGGTATTTCTGGTTTGAGTGATGACATTTCACGTCAAAGTCCGCACCTTTGCTTTCGAACCTGCCTCCCCTCCTCGACAACCACATCCTCTCCAGCTAACAAACTCCGACAAACACCAACCAACCCCCGCCGGAGTCGCAACGTTCAGAGCTCTTTTTGCTTGCTGCAATACACCTAAGAACCTAAGAACCTAAGAACCTACACCTGAATCATTGACTTCACTTGCCCTCCTTTTTCCAGCAGTGCAGCAGCCCATGGGAGCCCAGGTCTCAGGTCACCTGCAAGCAGCCAGTAGACTTTGCCCTATTGGGTTTAGGGTTTAGGGTTTAGGGTTGCTTCATGAGTGGGGTCCCCGTGTGAAGGACCTCTCACTGTGAGGCACCGTTCCTAGTAGTAGCATCTCTCGGCAAGGTCACGTTGCAACAGCTCACCACACATCGGGCACAAGTTCACCGGTCCAATAGAGGCAGAGGCATCTTTTTCGCATCTCTGCAGCATGACGTGCAAAGCACGTCCTCATGGACAACACTTCTGTCCACGCGCCCAAGCCTTGCCACATCTTGTGGTGCTCGGCGCATGGCAACTCTTCTAAGGAGTCGGAAGCTCCATCGCGGGTCGGTAGGGTTAGATGAATGCAGTAGCCTGTTTGGGCCGCTACGGCTTTACCAAAGCTTGCCTCCCAACTGTGAGTGTAAGTCCAACTTCCATATTTAGGTAAGACACATCCTCTCCTGAATGTGCAGCATGACTCACGACGTGGCACCGCACGTGCTGACCTGACATCGGTGCCCAGCTGTCAGCAGCGGAAAGAGACAAAGCCATCGGACTTGGGGCTCATGTACCATGATCATGTGAGTCTAGATAATGCTAGTTTACTATTACAACAAAAATACTACTGCAATAATACCAATAATCATAATGCTAATAGTAATCGTAATAATTATACTACTAATATTTTTAATAATAATAAGAATAACAATGATCATAACGGAGTAACACAAGAATGTAGTGATACACTAAGCAAATGACATACCTGGGCTCCAGGCATAGAAGGGTGCCTCGCTGGAGGGAGTGACGGTGCCTGATCCATCCTTGCCTAGATCATGGCTGGGATAGCATTAAAATAATTTAAATTTCTATTCCTTATTGAGCTAAAGTACCCGAAACCCTAAACCCCAAACCCTTTTGCGACTGGGCTTGAGGAAACCCTAAACCATAAACCCCAAACCCTATTAACTATAAACCCTAAAACCCCCTAAACCCCTAAAGATACCCTTTGAAATGGCAAAATGTTACCCCCACTCGGACAAAGTTGCATTGGCAGCCCGTCGGCACGTCTGGTCCAGTGGAGAGATCCGGGCAAGGAACCGGCTCGCAGCTGCCGCAGAAGTAGGGGGCCACCTGAAATGGGCTCAGGGTTTAAGGGTTGTTTAGGGTTTAGGGTTTAGGGTTTAGGGCCTTAGGGTTTAGGGTTCCAGCAGCTGATGGCGGCAAGACCCTTGCTGCGCATCGGATGCGCAGTCTACTTTCCCTGCCTGGGTGGCGGTGATGGTGCCGCTGTAGCCCGGGTTGCACTTGCAGCCGCTGCTCAAGTCCAGGCCATCGGAATTCTCGGGGCAGGCCTCGGCCACACAGCTCCCGGTGTAGAACGGCTCGGCTGTGCTGGCCTGGGACAGAATGGGTGGCGCGCCATGCGAGGGTGTGCGATACCAGTCACCTACAATCTCTGTGTGAGGTGGGCCACGATACATCCCGGTAGGTCGGGCCCGCCCGGTGCACGACGATGCCGCAGTTTGTGAATCAGCACTGCCTTTTTCTCAGCCCTGTTTTCTTGCACCTTGCCTAGCAGCAGCACACGCCTGCCATTTTCTGCCACCCGCCAGGTATGTGGGATGAGGTTTGCCACTCCCAACTCCTTATCTAACTACCTGCCGAGCGGGCGGACTCCGTTGTTCTGCCACTTACCACCGCGCACTGGCGAACTCAATTACGATTCAGCTCAACAGAAAAAAGTGCTCTTTCACGATTCAGGGTTTGCCTTCTTCACTCCCTTGATGGCTTGCCTGGCTTACCTGCCTTTTACAGGTTGAGCAAACAACACAAGGCCAAAGAGATGTTCACTGTGCTTGCAATTGCCCGCTTCATCGACTTCCCAAAGAAGTATCAGCAACGAGTTCCGACGGGTCATGCAACATGTGTGATCAGGGAGAACCCTTCGTCGCTTGCATGTGACATGATGAGCCATATGTGCCATGTTGAGCGGTAGCTCAGATATGAGAACAAACGGAATGCCAGCCTTGATGGCGCCACTGAAGCCAGGATGGCATTTGCAGCCACTGGCGATCCCTTCGCCCATCGAGTCGGCAGGGCAGGGCACCTCCTTGCACAAGTTTGTGTAGAACGGAGCATCACTGGTGGCGGCCACACTGCCTGTGAAGCCCGCATTGCATGTGCAGCCACTGGCTACATTCTTGCCAAAGGAGTTCGTTGGACAGGACACTGGAGCGCAGTCGTTCAGGAAGAAAGGCGTAGATGGCATAGCAGTCACCGTGCCACTGAATCCCTCCTCGCATGTGCATCCTTCAGGAACGCTGTTGCCCTTAGAATTAGCTGGGCACGAAACCGCTGTGCAGGAGCCCGTGTAGAAGAAGGGGCCCTTGCTGGAAGCTACAATCTTGCCCTTGTAGCCATCCTCGCATTTGCAACCAGTTGGAAGATCCACACCCTTGGAGTTTGCCGGGCAATTGACCGGCTGGCAGGTGCCCTCGAAATATGGCGCATCGGATTTGGCAGCAATTTTGCCCGAAAAGCCGGCGTTGCATGCGCAACCCTCTGGTATACTCTGGCCGGTGGAATCCTTCGGGCATGCAACTGGCTCGCAGCTGCTCAGGTAGAACGGGGCCTGCGCGCTCGGCAACACGCTGCCGGCAAAACCTGGCTTGCAGGAGCAGCCCTCAGGGACATTCTTGCCCAAGGAGTTGGCCGGGCATGCCACTGGCTCGCAGGTGCTTTTGTAAAACGGTGCTGTGCTCATTGCCTGCACGGCTCCACTGTAGCCTTCGTTGCAGGTGCAACCAGATGTCACATCTATTCCTGCCGAGTTGGCCGGGCAATTGACAGGCACACAGCTTCCCTCAAAGAAAGGAGCCTCTGAGGACTTGGTGATCTTTCCACTGAAGCCCGCCTTGCACACGCAGCCTTCAGATACCGAACGCCCTTCAGAATTGTCTGGGCACTCCACAGCCACACAGGCACCGTCAAAGAACGGCGAGTCTCTGGAAGCTTCGATGCTACCGCTGTAGCCAGCCTTGCATGTGCAGCCGCTCGGCACGTCTCCTCCTGTCGAATCTGCGGGACAGGCCACCGGCTTGCAGCTGCCTGAGAAGAAGGGAGCAACGGAGGTCGCCAGGATGGTGCCGTTGTAGCCCGCGTCGCAGGCGCAACCTTCGCTGACGCTGTTGCCTGTGGAGTGTGGTGGACAAGAGACCTTTTCGCACTTCCCGCTGTAGTATGGCTCCTGTGAAGCTGCCTCAATCTTGCCTGCGAACCCAGGCTTGCAGGTGCACTTTGCAGGCACATCGGTGCCGTCAGAGTTTGCTGGGCATGCTACAGGCCAGCATGATCCCGTAAAGTAGGGTGCCTTCAAGGAAGCTGTGATCGCACCATCGTGACCAGGAGAGCACTTGCAGCCACCAGGCACATCCTTTCCACTTGACTTGGCAGGGCAGGGTTGCGCAGTGCAGTTGCCAGTGTAATGTGGTGATTTGGACGTTGCTGTGATGGAGCCGCTGAAGCCTGCCGCGCAGCCGCATCCGCTAGGAACGTTGGATCCGATGGTGTTGTCTGGACAAGGTGCAGGTACACACGCACCTCTGTAGTATGGAGCCTCTGAGATTGCTACGATCTCGCCCTTGTAGCCGGCTTTGCAGATGCAACCGGTGGGCACATCCTTGCCCTCTGAGTTGGCGGGGCACTGCACCGCCAGGCAATTGCTCTGATAGAAAGGCTCCGTTGAGGAAGCCACCACAGAGCCGGCAAAGCCGGCTTTGCAAGAGCATCCTTTGACAACATCACCACCTTCGGAGTGTTCTGGGCAAGAAACAGCCTTGCAGGTGCTCTTGTAGTAGGGCTCCTCGGTTGTTGCCTCCACGGTGCCACTCTCCCCAGGAGGGCAAAGGCAACCGGAACTCAGAGAGCGTCCCTCCGACCCTTCCGGGCATCCCAGCGTCTCGCAGGTGCTCACGTAAAAGGGGCTTTGCTGCGAGGCCCCCACTTTGCCCCTGAAGCCAGCGGCGCAGGTGCAGCCAGCGCTGACGCTGGCACCCGAGGAGTGGGTAGGGCAAGCCACTTCCTTGCACTCTCCGCTGTAGAAGGGGGCCAGGCTTGTGGGGGAGATCTCTCCACTGTAACCAGCCAGGCACTTGCAGCCAAATGCGTGGGTGTTTGTGGTCTTGCTGTTCTGTGGGCATGGCACAAGTTTGCATGTGCTCACATAGAACGGTGCCTTTGCGCTAGGCTGCACGGATCCCTCGAAGCCAGGGAGGCAGGAACATCCCGTGGGCACGTCCACGCCCGTGGAGTTTGCAGGGCAGGCGACTGGCACGCAACTCCCATTGTAGAATGGAGCCTCCTGAATGGCCTGCACGGATCCCTTGTAGCCTGCCTTGCAAGAGCAGCCGCTGGCAAGGTCATCGCCCTCTGCGTTCTCCGGGCAGCCTTCGGCAGTGCAAGAACCCTCGAAGAAAGGCGCAGCTTTCAAGGCCATAATACGGCCACTGTAGCCAGCAATGCAAGCACATCCTGCTGCGACATTGTCTCCTTTCGAAAACTCCGGGCACTGAACACCTTGACCTCGGCAAGAAGCAAAGCACATGCTGGCGTGGTGAGATCACAAGGATTGCCATGACTATAACTAGCCTAGGAAGAAGGAGAGCTGCATTGGACTCAGCTTGAGGAACTCCTCCGTGCTTGATCCATTTCAGTGCCACCCTACTGATCCGGAATCCGACGGCGCACAAAGCTCCCACAGCCCCCCCTTTCTTGGTACAGCGAGAGACAGGAGCCGCTGTAGAAGGGCGCTTTGCTGGCAGCTGCAATGGTGCCGTCCTCATGACACATGCCAGGCCCTATACTCTAGCAGGCTCGTTTCGGTTGCCGCATGTTCTGGGACACATCCGCACATCCACCATCGACGCAGCTCTGTGCGATCTGCCCCGAATATTCATCCAAGGCACAAATCCGGCTTTGCAGATGCAGCCCGTGGGAACCAAGGAGCCCTTCAGGGGTGGCAGGGTTCGTTCGTCCTAAGCATTGAACCTGCCACAGTTGCGCAAGTTCAAAAACTCAACCACCTCGCACCTCCTAATTTGCCACGCTCTCACTGCGCTCCCGACCCCAAGCCGATATTGAGAAGCTGGTTTAATCTAGTAATCATCACCCCGCCAAATATTT
Organism: Symbiodinium natans; assembly: GCA_905221605.1. Lineage (NCBI taxonomy): Eukaryota > Dinophyceae > Suessiales > Symbiodiniaceae > Symbiodinium > Symbiodinium natans. The sequence goes on from CAJNDS010002104.1 coordinate 383,019, forward strand.
AGGGAGATGGGAGACAGTGACCGCTGCAGTGACGGTGTGTGCGCCTTGCCTCTGCGTGCTCGGGACAAGCAACTGGTCGGCAAGTGTTGTTCATGCCGCCGACGATGGCTTCCACCTGCCCAGGGAATCGTGCTAGCCAGTCAGGCGCGCAAGTCGACTCTGTGCGTTGTCTTGGTCCCCCTGTGACACTTTCGGCTGCTTCAGCACCCCGCACTTGTTCACATCATCCAGAGTTGTGTCAGCCGTCAATCTGAAACTACGTAATGGGCGAGCAACCTACTGGTAGCAGCAACGGGCCGTAGAAACCCCCTTTCCCGTCCTGCCTGGCCAGCGTAGCCGGGCTCACAGGTACAGCCTTCGGGAACAGAGCTGCCCTGGGAGTGCACCGGGCATGCCAGTGGCTTGCAGGTACTTTTGTAAAATGGAGCCGTGGATGTTGCCCAAACTTCACCCACCATGCCGGCCAGGCAAGTGCAGCCACTAGGCACATTGGTGCCCGAGGAATCGGATGGGCAGGCGACTGCGTCACAAGTCCCGTTGACGTATGGCGCCTTCTCCGTTGCCACGATGAGACCGGCAAAGCCCGCCTTGCACTGGCATCCCTCAGGCACTGAGGTGCCTGCAGAGTTCGCCGGGCATTGCACAGCCGAGCAGGTCGAAACAAAGAAAGGGAACTTGTCTGAAGCGCTGACAGTACCAGAGTACCCCTTCTTGCAGGTGCAGCCATGAGCCACGTTTCTTCCGAAAGATTGCGGCGGGCAAGGCACAGGCACACAGGATGACTCGTGGTACGGAAATTCGGTTGTGGCCTTCACAGTGCCTTCGTACCCTTGCGGGCAGGCACAGCCCTTGAGCAAATTGTCACCCACAGTCCCTGCAGGACACGCCACTGGCGTGCAAGTTCCTTCGAAGAAAGGGGCCGACCCAGCTGCTACAATGTTTCCGGATGATCCAGCTTTGCAAGTGCAACCGTCCAGAACACTTGTACCAGTAGTGCCGGCAGGGCAAAGCACCTCAGTGCACGTGCTTGCATAGAAGGGTGCCGCTTTGATGGCGGTGACCTGACCCGTGTAGCCGGCCTTGCACTGACAGCCGACGGCGACACTGTCACCGTCCGCCTCGGGTGGGCAGGGTACATGTTGGCAGCTGCCCGTAAAGAAGGGCTCGCCCAGCTTGGGCTTGATCGTGCCACTGAAGCCTGCCAAGCATTCGCACCCTTGCACAACATCCTTGCCCACACTGTTGGATGGACAGTTCACTGCACCACACGTGTCGGAGTAGAAGGGATGTCGGTCCAAGGCGGTGATGTCACCATCGCGGCCAGCTGCGCACTTGCAACCGTCTGGCACATAGTCACCCACGGCATCCTCAGGGCACGCAACCTTGGCACAGCTTCCTCGGAAGTAGGGCGCCTCCCTGATTGGCACGATGGTTCCATGGAATCCCGCATCGCACTGGCAGCCCTTTCCGACGTTCTCGCCAGTGGAGTTGGCAGGGCAAGCCACCTCGAGTGAGACGCAGAAAAAAAACACATGAAGAATCTACGATGAGACAGCAACCGTCCCACCAAACCGTCTACAAACGGTCTGAGCGGAGTTTGGTAAACACTTTCCCGAACAGCGAAGAAGCAAAACAAACAAAAATGTCCCCCCAAAATCCTGCAGCGAGCCACCGGCTCGCAGGTTCCCTTGCTGTACGGCGGGCCAGCCAAGGCCACGATCTTCCCGTGGAACCCCTGGGTTCAGTTGCAAGAAAGATTTTCGAGGGGCTACCCGGAAAAGACTCTCAAACTGTGAGCTATACAGCTTGCAATCGCACATTGCGAGATCCGTGAGTCAGTGACCATGATTAAACTCATAAATGATACTGGGAACACAGGTTCGATGGCAATATTCACGGGTTCTATTCTACTGGTAGCGCCGCTGCTTATGCATGTTACAGTACAAGAAGAGCGCGGTTGAAATTGCACAGTGCCGCACGGCCGCAACTGCGGGGTCACTTGCTCCCAACCGGCCTTGTTGCATACACAGCCCAAGACGGTGCTGATGCCGTTGGAGTTCGCCGGGCACTGGACCTCCGGAAATGAGGATGACATGTGCGGGTTCATGAACACACAAAGCAGATCAAGAAAGACGGTCCAGAATCCCGACAGATCCAAGTGGTTACATGTGCAGTCACCAAGACAGCAGCGAAGCCTGTTAATGTCCAAACATCAACAGAGAACTCCGCACCCGGCCTGCTCCAAACAGCACATGGAGTCGCAGGCTTTGGCGGCTGCACTTGTCGGCAGCTGCGAGTACGTCAACTTGACGTACGGGGCCTTTTGTCCCAGCAGCTTGCACTTTCTGCCAGTCTCTCTATAACGTCCGAATAGACGTGGAATGTGCAGGCATGTCAAGGCGCAGCTCAACAGGTGTCTTCAGTCCGGCCTGAAAGCTGAAAAGACACAAGTCGATATATACCAGGCAAAACGCCTGGACACAAAGCCAAGGTGCACTGCCGGGCATTCCGGGGTCGGTGGCCGGATCCACGTCCTCAGCATCAGAGTCTGCGGCAGCTGGGCCATCCCTAAACCCTAAACCCTAAACCTGGCAGATAACTTAAACCAACTTTAACACGAGCCCGGGCCGGTGCGCCGAGATCGCGCAGCGATCGCTGCGTGATCGCCGTGAGCCAAGCCACGCAATCGTCCAGGTGGAGACGCTCTGGCGGACCTGTCTTGCAGAAGTCGATGGTCATGTTGGACCTCAGCGAAAAAACATCAACCAATGATTCGTCTGCGGGAACAACTGAGCAGCTGGGCAGACATGCCCTCGCTGGTTCGTTTGCTGAACCAACGCTACGTCGAAGCCGCAAGCTTCAGCAACATCGTTTCCAAGTGCCTGGCGTATCGAATTGCTTCTTGCTGCAGCGGGTACTGCCGGAAGACCAGGATGCCATATCGTTCGCTTTCATGACCTGCGCAAGCCGGGAAGCGTACCTTTCTGAAGAGCTCTCGTTCTATATGTTGATGCTTGGAAACCTGGAGGCAGTGGGATCAGAGATTGAGGAGGGTGCTGGAGGCACGTGGACCCCTGGATGCAGGGTCCAAGATGACATGCTGCAGATCGGCATCAGCCTACTGATGAAGCCAAGCCGTCCACATCTGAATTACTGCACAAGCAAGGATTGGTAGTTATAAGCTGCCCACACTTTGTGCAAAGAGGCAACACTGAAATACTTCCGTCCATTAGTAATCGAGGTGGGAAAACCATCGTAGCCTGAACCACGCACTCCAGGTTTTGGACTTCCTTCAACTGCGCCTGGACGAGACTGAGATGGCAGGTCATGTGGGGTCGATTCTAGATTTGGAGGACGCCTATGAGGACGCCTTCAGAAGCAATTGCATTATCTTATTCGAAGGTCTCTGTAAAGGGACTCTCTAATTTGAGCAACCCCGATGATGTGAAGCAGTTCGGCAATTCCCCTTCTTACAGTTGCACAGTATGAACTCTGCAGGTGTCTGTGGGCTTTCCCATAAGCATGACTGAGCTCCCGAGGAACAAAAAGAACTCAAAGGCAGTGAGACCAATCGAGACAGACTTGGTTCATGGGGTCAAACGGTCAGCTGAACTAAACCCTAAACCCTAAACCCTAAACCCTAAACCCCAAACCCTAAACCCTGAACCCTAAACCCTAAACCCTAAACCCTAACCTGGATTCCTCAACTTAGGGGCCCTTTCCCGAATCTATGCGATCCTTTCACTTACTTCAAGCCTGACTCAGGAACCACTTACTGTACTACTGACCGCCTTCAGGTTGGCTTCCGTGCCAGCTTCCCCACAGGTTAGCTTCCTGGGTTTGCGCGGGATATGAAGTTATGGGGAGCAGGAAGGACTGCTGCAGCAACGGGAGATCAGTGGCCTGCTTTATAGGGCTTGAGGGCCCATAGGGCTTAGGGTACTGGCTCCTATTGGAGCACACTTTCACGGAGCTGCGGAATCCCCTGCATCTGCAAGTGCTGGGCCTGGAAGTATGCTTTGCAAGAGGGTGTGGGATCACTCCACGTGGAATGAATTTCGTCTAAAGGAAGTTTCTAGTTTTTGCGCTTCAGGTCTGCCTGATGCTTACAAGATGTTGCGGGCTTCGGGAGTTGGACCTTCTGCGGACCTTTGATGTAAAATGAGCATGTGCGGACGCTTCAGCATGAGCCATTCCCTAAGGGTCCATGTACTTTTTTTTCTCTCGGCCAGCGCTGTCGACTGTCCTGACTGAGAGTGGAGACGCGGGTTTGGCACATGCGTGCTCCGCCCGTCTTTATGAGGAAGGCCCCTGTCCTGCACTCCATGCTGGGACGAGGGTGACTGGGATGCCAATGCACGTCTCAAACTTCGCTTGAACGTGCAAACTTCGACTCTACAAGGGAGAGCCCCACGGCACTAAAAATCATTAATTGGATCACACTGCGTGCTTTACACGGCTGGGGACTCGCCTTCGACGGATTTCACAGCCGGTCCATGAAACATGCCGCCGTGCTCTGCCCAGTAGAAGCACGGGCTCAGCAGAGCCCAGAACATCACGTAGCCCGCGTGCACCTGGAGCGGCAAGAGCGGGTCCTCGATCGGGACGTAGAATCCGAATCCTGCGATCACTGCACCCAAGTTGCCGCCGGCACCGACCAGGGCGGAAACAGTGGCCAGCTGCTGCCTGTTCATAAATGGCACGATGCCATAGCTCGTCCCTTCGGCCATCTGCACGAACAGGCTGAAGCACAGCAGCACTGCGAGCGCCACGTACCATAACTTGGAGTTGTCCACTAGTCCGAAGCAAAACAGGAAGATAGCCTCGAAGAAGAGGGACAGGAACTGCGCCCAGATGCGGCCACGGAAGCCGGTTCTTGAAGAGCAGGTCGCTGGTGATTCCGCCGAGGGAGCGGGCGAACAAATTCATCAGACCGGAGAAGCCCGCCAAGGCCGAAGCGTCAGCCGCTGCCATCTGGTTCATGGCGAGTTCTGCCCCAAAGCAAGCCGAGTGCTGAAAGATCATGGCCACTACACGAAAGTCCTTGAGAACGACCAAGTAGTCCATCGTAGACGGCTTCTGGGTCTTTCCGGTGACGGACACGTCGAAGCGCTTGGCCAAAGGGGTGTCCCAGCACAGCAGCTTGATGCATGCTGCACAGATCAGGAACATCACCACCGGCACGATCATGGCAACCCGCCAGGCCGTATCCGGGACGATACCAGACTCGACCATTGGGTTGAAAAGGACGGACATCATGAAGATTTGAGTCACACCACCCCGAGGTTGCCCCAGCCAGCAGCTGTGGCGTTTGCCGTGCCAATGACGTTCGGAACGCCACGGCTGCGACGCCAGCGCCGGTGATCATGCTATTGCATTCGGTGCCCGGCGTGCAGACGCACTTCGCCAGCACCTCTGGCCTGTACTTTGTCACTCCTGTTGCCAGCTCGCCACGGTCGGGCTCACGCAGTCCGTGGGGTTGCCATCGCCGTCCTTCTCCTGGCCCTTGGTGCAGTACGTGAGCCCGGTTTTTAGGTTCGTGAACTTCAGGTACGCCTTCCTCGTGGGGCTGGTGGCAGGGGATACAGCTGGTTCTCGCACATGTTCATGCTGGTCGCCACCTCGAGGCTCAATGGAGCCAAAGCGAACCAGCCAAGAAAGGCAAGGAAGAAGGAGATTGTCGATGCCCAGAAAGCCCGCATGTGCGGATTCTGCTGCACCGTTCCGCAGACCCGGAGCAGTGGCAGCTCCGTGGCCTTGTTGTTCTCGTCGACTGCCAACTTGAAGTCAGACATCTCCGCAGGATTTCACCGGCTGGGAGGGGCACCGTCGCACTTTGTGTGAGCCAATCTTGAGTGTAGCCATGTCCATGTACCTATATAGTATACACTTGGGACTGAAAGGGTTCAAATCTAGTAGCTTTAGGGCCTAAGCATATAGCATATAAGCACATGGACCCTTGGGGATTTCTGTAGTTGAGTATGTCACCGCGAGCGCCTAAGAAGCTGCCAGCTCGCGTGCTTCAGACGCTCCAGGCCAAGTTTCTTCAGCGAGCGCCAGGAATCTAGGGTCTTGTTGAAGCACCTGGCTGGCGACGCTGATTTAGTGGGATCAGGTGGGCTCTCTGGTTTCGAGGGACTTCATGACAATGATGCAGCAAAGATGGGCAAGCCCGCCCTTTTGTATTTCTGTTGGTGCATCTGCTTCGCATGCTTCGCTCACTAATGAGAACAGCCTTGTTACACATTGGGCTCGGCCCGCCTGCCATAGTCGCTGCAGGTCCCCATACGCCCTCGCATCTGGTTGCAAGCGAGCGTGTCTAGCTTGTCCTGCAGCATTTGCGTTTCTAGTGAAGACGGGCAGGTGAACACAGGGATGGCAACACGAAAAGCTTGCACTATATCACAATATATACAGACACACATCACACAGCGACCTTTCCGGACTCTGCCACCATGCCTGCATGTCGTCGCAGTGCTTGGTAGCATTGGCACGAACAGCTGCCAAGACCAGACCTCGCAAAGGCAACGAAGCAGGCGCCACACGCAGACCTTCAAGCCCCAAATACTGCGGTCTCACTACGATTCTTCAGTTCCCAAGATCCGCGAAACGAGCGCATGCTCCCTTGAGCGTGGTCTTCTTTGGGAGTCATCGCATATCCAAGGGTTCCCGGCCCACTACGTACTTGTAGCGTCCCCGGAGACATGGGCTGCCCAAAGTAGTGCTGCTTGGTGGCACTCATTTTCTTTGGCCAGTGCGGCAGCTGTTGCATTCTTGCACTGCTGGTCCGCCTGCAGGCTTCACAGCACTTCCGTCCTCTAACCACTCACTCGCTATCTTTGCCGCGTTCAAGAAGCTGCCCTGCGGCGCATCTCGCAGTTCTGTTCTGTAGTGGAAAGGAATGCCGGGGCCTCGTCATGGCTGGCTAGCAGTGTGTCCCAGAAGGTGAGCTGCTTGCCGAAGTAATCCTTGGGAGTGTCACCTTAGCAAGCATCCCAAAGCACACAATGGCCTACTGCAAGCCTGAATTTGCCCCTAAGCCCCTAAGCCCTATAAGCCCTATAAGCCCTATAAGCCCCAAGCCCACTGCCAGCATCCCGGGAACTGTGACCCCCTGAGAAACCTCTTCGCGGACTTGGGATTTCTCCGATTTGTCCCTGCCACTCGATTAGGGTAGTTCTATAAATTAGGGTCCCTTTTTAAAGGGTCCCTTTTTAAAGGGTGCCGCCTCATAATAGTTACCCAAAAGGGACCCTAGTTTAGGAAACTACCCCTATGGGGGGTGAAGATCGGGATCTCTCACTGTTTTGCAGGCCAGGTCGCCGTGGACTTCACAGCCCGCTGCCCAGAAGTTCTGTGGGGAGGGGATCTTGTTGTAATTGTCATTGAAGTTACTGCAAAGCCTCAAGCTGATGCAAGGAGAGAGCGGCGCGCGGGGCGAGAATGGTGCTAAATCACTGTCAGCACAGAAATAACTCCGCAGTCTCCACAGTGTGCAATTTGGGGCAAGGTGCTCTTTCCGCTTCTTGTTCTTGCCATACAAGTCGGCCTCAAAGAACAACGCTGCAAACGCAATATTTGCCATATCTATCTCCTTCAGTTGACACGCTCCGGCGACAAGGCAAAGAACTAACTCGGCAAGCTTACTTGGAGGTTCATGGTACTTATTAACCAAATACAACTGTACTTATAACTGTACTTATAACCATATTAGGGCACTTAAGGGGCTTATAAGTACAGTTATAAGTACAGCTGTCATTGGTTCATAAGAACCATGAACCTCCAAGCATCGGATGGGGCATGGCAGGGACTTGCCTCGCAGATGGTCACCTTGCTGTGTTCCGCAGCCTGCTTCTCGCGGCAGGACTTGTGAGCTGAGCGCAGCTGAGGCAACTCGTCCTGGGCAGCCCATGGGAAGTTCAATGAGTGGTGGCTTGCGGGCAGCTGCTGTGGTATGTTTCCTGACATAGAGCCACTTTCGTTCTCGGTGAAGGCACTTCTTGGTACTGTCTGGTGGGTTCTAGACGTTGCTGTTGCTGCAGGTTGCGTTGGCTACCGCCGCCCTTGCGGCTTGAATTTTGGAGGCTCCCTTCGAAGGCAGCAAGCCTCAGTTGCAATGAAGCGGCTCTCAGGGCATTTGGCGCCTCGATCTCACCTGAACACCAAGAAAACTGCAAACAACAAACTCAAAACACAACCTGCTGCCACTCAGGCGTGACTAGACAAGTTACCCATGGTTACATTCGAAGTTCATCTGCTGATGGTTGCAGCACTGCTCAGCTGCTGCAAGACACAAGGCAACAGAAAGGAGATTCACCCACAAACCGCAAACCCTAAACCCTAAACCCTGAACCCTGAACCCTGAACCCTAAACCCTAAACCCTAAAACCTTGCAGCTGCAGTGACTCAGGAGATCGGCTTTGCACTCTACCGCCGCCGCATATGCGCGCTTCAGCTTCTGAACCTGCAAGCAACATGGGGGGTTTACGATATTCGGGGCTCCACATAAGCTAAGTCAACTATATAAGTGGGGGGCTTACGAAACTAGGGCTTAGGGTACCTTATTGGGATCCTACTATTTTGGGGGCTATTCTAGGTCTCCCCTATTTTCGTAAACTCCCACAACTCCGCTGTAATACGGTGCACTTCCAGGCCACTACTCGAGAATGTATGGCTGGGCTTCAATGGGCCCGGTCCTTGCTACTGCCGAGCTCCGCTGTCCCATCCTAAGTTTGAATCTTGAGCCTCCTTCGATAACCCTCCCAAACCCCGACAGCCCCAAAGCCACAAGAACCTAAAGTCCCTGAGCCCGAATCCTTAAACCCAAGAGGGCGGCGCCAACCCAAGACCCCTTTTTTTAACAAGGGACTCGACTGCACAGGACGCCAAAACCCCAAACTCTTGCTCTCAGGCCCACAAAGCCAAAGAGCCGCAGCTTCTTTCTGGGCTTCCAGGTCTTCCCTCCAGCCTGAGCTCGCGTTTTGCAATTCTTCTGAATCATTAGCCTTATTATTCTTACGAGGATCAACTTTATACTCTGTATATATATATATATACATACATATATACCTATATGTAATGTCTACAAATATCTGCATCTAGAACTGTATCTATGTACGTGTGTGTAACTGTCCGTGTACGTGTGTGTAACTGTCCGGAGAGACTAGAACGGTTAGGAGTTTCCCGGCGGCTGCGCCACCTGCTTCAGGGAGTGCGCATGCCCTGCCAAGCATGCGCACGGGCTTTGACGTCGCGGTTGTCTTCGTACCCGAAACCCTGAACCCTAAAGCCACCCATCTCATGAGCTGGGTTCGCCGGCTGTCAGAAATTTTACGTCCTGAAGCATGGCCTCATCTGATCTTTGTGGAATATCCTCTCAGAATACTCATACTCGGCTAGCTGCATGGTTCATTCTGCTGTGCGCCCATGGGGGCACACATGCTTCTGTAAGGACTCTGCCTGACAAAATGAACAGAGCTTCCAAGGAGTTTTTTCAAGGCTTGGTCAGAATTCAGCGCGTGGAAACGCAGGAATTTTTTTTAAGGCAGACATCAAAGAGTGCAAGATTTCGCAGCCATGGCACGCTGGTTGTACTTGCTGAGGCTCTCCAGCACAGGGGCAAATGTTTCAGGCGACGCAGCAGTCCTCCAGCAGAACTGAACGGTTGGGTTTGGGTCCACCCACCAATTTCTGTCCGCCCCCCCCCCCCCCCCCGCCCCCGCCCCTCGCGCACTGCACCCAACCCCCAACCGCCCCACCCACCCCACCCCCACCCCCCACTGCCCTCCATGCAAGGTGCCTCGCCAAGTCGGTGAGATCAGTGACTTCGTCCACTTGAGACCTGACAAGGCTCAGAGTCCAAGCAAGAAGATGCTCTTTTATCTAGTCCTTATTCTCGGACCCCCCCCCCCCCCAAGAAAAAAAAGGGTACCCCATGGTACCCCCCTGTTTACCGGAAACCCCCATATAAAAATATATCTCTCCATATTCGACCTCCTGTCAGCTCCTTGAGGCCCTGGCCTTGTGACACTGAGCCGCTGCTGCAGTGAGCCCAGGACAGAGTCCAGGGACTGGAGGCCAGTCGATTGATAGGCCTCGCGCTTCAGAGCAACAAGAGCCAAAAACAGCAAGCACCCAGCAAGCACCCAGCAAGCAGTTCGGAGGACTGGCAACTCCACTTCGCCAACAATATGCATATGCAGCAGCTCTTGAACACTTCCATCGGCCTTTAGCGCCCCAGCTCCAGCTGGCGCCAAGGCGATGGCCAACCCTGCCCAAGGGGGGAATGCAGCGTAGGACGCGCAGGCATGTCTGAGGGGCAACAGATCGGAAAATTCTCATGCTTATTCGACCCGCCAGCCCAGGACACATGAGCACACCACACTCTGTGCGGCAAACAAAGCAGCCACATCAAGACGGCCTGCGAGGCTGGCCAAAAGCTTCATTGCAGGCTCAAGGAGCCAAATTCTGGCCTGCTTCACAGATTCTGAGCATGAAACCGCTCATATCGATGAGCAATCTGCGCAATGTCACTGTACATCTATGCACTCCTCTATACCTTCATTTCCATTGATTTATCAACATACATACACTCATGCATACGTACAGACACACAAACACATACATGTGTATATATATACATATATATATATCTCATTTTCTATATCTATATATATATATATATATTTTTTTTCTTCATGATTATATATATATAATTATATATATATAATTATATATATATATATATATAATTATATATATATATGCGCACACACACATATGCATGCATGCATGCATACTGCGTACGTACATACAGAGAGAGAGAGAGAGAGACAGAGACATACCTACATTACAAAGATGCACATGAAATTTGTATGGTTGAACTGTCGCACAGTGTCACTGTATATCTTTACACGTTCCGATATCTCATTCGCTGCGAATTTGGCTAGTACAAAAGTTCAATCATCACAGTTCTGCAAACACATGCCGGCTCTTCATTGCAATTACCAAGGTTGCAATGTGCATGCAAGCGGCACGGCGTCTCCCGCTTGGGTGCAATCGTGCTGATTGCCTTGCAGCTCGCTGCGGTGGTCTGGGGTGTTATAGATTATTCTTTCAAGCTGCATGCCAACAGAACGTTAAGCCCTTTCCAGGAGCCAAAGGCTCACACACCAGCCTCTTTTGACGGGAGTCTCGTCGATCAATGCCTAGAGCATGATGTCCAAAAAGCAGCCGAGCAGAAACTGAAATGCCAGCGCTGCTCAATGCGAGTGTGCGCTCAGCTTGAGTTCTCAAGCCTCTCCCTGTATCCACTAGGGTGGGTGGGGTGCGCAGCACTGGGAGCAATGAATGACAGAGTCAAGTAACGTGTTGTCACATGAAAGAAACTACTAGTTGAAACACAGCTCATTCTTTCAAGCTGCATGCCAACAGAACGTTAAGCCCTTTCCAGGAGCCAAAGGCTCACACACCAGCCTCTTTTGACGGGAGTCTCGTCGATCAATGCCTAGAGCATGATGTCCAAAAAGCAGCCGAGCAGAAACTGAAATGCCAGCGCTGCTCAATGCGAGTGTGCGCTCAGCTTGAGTTCTCAAGCCTCTCCCAACTATCCAATCCACTGCGAAGTCAACCCCGTAAATTCATCACATGCTGCTCAAAGAGGTCAAATCTTGCCTGATTCAAGCGAGAAATTCGCGGTAGTGCATCCGAGTGAAGATAGAGGGCATCATGGAAGGCCCAAGCCTGATGGCCTATTGCACTCCAGCGCTGCAAGCGCGCTTGCTGCCTGACATCAAAGCTGTTTTTGGCACGAAGAACGGCTACCTCACCTCTGCGAATATACTCACGCGCTGAACGCTCCCTGAGCCATCTCCCAAACAACAAAATGTCGGCCAAGGGGATGCCCTGGCGAGCTAGCTCAGATGCGCCTGAGCGCCTGAAACTGTGAGTGGTCAGAAGCACATCAGGCCCACCAATAAGACCAGAGAGCTTCTTAACCCATCGAAGCACGGAAGCATACGACACAGTGAAAACTGGCTGACTGGGATCAACTGCGGGAAAGCGCCTGAGAAATTGGTGAATCCAGGAGACCACCCCTGGATTACGCAGAACGACTTTCTGCTCCATGCCTCGTTTGGTCCGCCCAAGGCACAAAGTCACACTATCCCAGCTGACTACCACGTCGCCGTGCAGGAGCTGCAAGCTCTCACGCACCCTCAGAAGCCCTGCGTAGCAAAGGAGCATGACAGTACTGTTTTGAGGACGGTTTAGCAGAAGAGCTGCCACAATGACGGACGTGATAAGCTCCGGGGGAGCTGCTGCTGCCTGTTTCGGCGGCTGCTCAACGCCCCACGCATCAAAAAGCTTCCAAGCAGTACGGTACGAACCTCTAGGGTTAACTTTTTGCACTGCCGAAAGTGCCCATCCGTATTCAGCACGCCCCTTTGCAGCTTCATACCCATCCAAAAGCCACTCAGCTAGAAAACCATCCTGCTCAGCCTCAGTCATGCTGTGCCATCGAAGACCCGCAGATTTTAGATCATTGCTGAGGTGCTCGAGGGCCTCCAGGTACTTCTCGCGCGTGGAGGGCTTCAAGGTTTTCAGCAAGAAACGCTGCACGCGGTTGGGGCCAGTCCCACTGAACATGATGCAGGTTGACCCATGGATCACGTGCCTCGCAAGTCCGATCAACGGGGCAAGGCTTGAATGGTCTCACGTAGCCTTTTCGATGCACCGCCGCAACCCGCTCCACAAAGTTTGTAGCCAGCGCTTCACAAAACTGACCAGGATATTTGGCAGCGGGACCTGTGCGAAAACGTCCTTGAGGATTCAACCCAACCAATGCTTCATGTTTGTGGCTGTGATTGCACTTTTGATGGATTGTAGCGCACTGTTTTGGGAGTAAAAGACCAGTGGGCTTTTTCGTGCTTGCTCCATATCTGCATTGGTGTACCTCGCGATACTGCATCTTGAAGGTCTTGCAGAAACGGGCAACCTCCTCTGAGCAAAAGAACGATGGATAGGGAGGCCCGGGATCGGCAGGATGTTCGAGCCCACTCCAACCTCCCTGACAAGCAATTTCGCCCAACAAGCCTACGCTAAGGAGGAAAAGCACGGATCCCACATACACTGCGCGCTGCTCTCTCACAGTGCAATGCGCTAGTGGCTCCCAGACTGCATCGCGAGACCTCAACGGTCGTGGGCCCCATATGTGTGGCATCAACTTGGCATGACGGGCTCGCGAAACCGTGCTGCAAGGAGGCGAGGCAAAACCGCCCAACACTTTTCCACTTTGGATGAGGCCCAGAAGAAAAAGTCCGTGTTGCGCCTGTAGCAAATCTCCATATGCGGTCTTTTGGACCCAGATCCCCTCATGGCCAACTGCCGCCAACGGATCAATGCGAAGAGCGACTATATTGATTTCATGGAGTGCACCAAGTTTTTCAACACAATCACACAGGTCACCGTCCCTTCTAGGCCCTGAACACAAGTGAAGGAAGAAGTAAACATCCCGTGGCCAGAGCTGGATCTGTGACACATCCACCTCACTCAAAGGCCTGGGCTCCAGCGAAAACCACTCCTGACCACCAGACTTGTTTGCATCTGGCTCCCAACGTCTTGAGGGTTCATCTGCAGGGTTTTCTTTGGAGGGCATCCAGGGGTAAAATACCTCATGTCCTCCAGCAATGTTGATGGCGCAGACTCTACGACAACGACTGTTCAGCTGAAAGGAACTGGAACGACCCTTGCTTAGACACCCTGCGCACGCAGCCGAATCAAGCGGGTGCACAAAGCGGCATCCCTCGTCAACTGGCCTTCGAAGACGGTCCTCTGCCGCCCAGGTCACTGCATCGGCCTCACCCAAAGTGATGTGGGCCGGGTTCCATGGTGCCCCGGCCGTGTGCCACTTGATACGCTCAATAGGTATGCGAACTCGTCTGAGTGGACACTTGTGTTCTGTTGTTAAACCAATGCTCCACGGCAACTTGAGGTTGGTGTATACTTGCCCATGATCACTGTATCTCGCCAGCAACTGTACCACATGTTTAGGCGCTATCCCCCATGCCCGTCCAAGCCCTGTCATAGAAGAATCTGTGCATTCAATTCTTGTACTCCACGGAGCTGACAAGTTGAAAGAGCAAAAGGGTAGAAGAAGACAAGACATAGCCAGTTCCACCCAGACCACATTAGGGATTGACACGAGATCGCGCCTTCGCCCCCGCACAGAAGTCAGCCAGCCATAGGTGTGCTCGAAGATGGACCTGAGGCATGGCCGCGCCGAATGCACAAACCCATGTTTTCCTACCAGTCGGTCAATGACTCCAACAGGAACTCTACGAGCACGCAGTACATGGATCGTGGCTTGGAAGAGGTGTCTGCGCTTTTCCAGGCTAACCCCAACCCAGTGGCCATACGGATCAACGTAGTAGCCCTGCACCTCCTCACCCAAAGCTGAGTCCACTGATTTCTTAGCATTGGGTTCCACGCCGTGCCGCACCCAAGAGGACTCGGTGGCGTCCATCCAGGCAGCACCGACGCCAGCCTCAAGCTGGTTTGGGGCATGCTCAATGGCCCAAACGTCATCCACAATTGACCCCCACAAAGGCAGACTCTCTGGAACCACAAGGTCAGGGTGAAGCCTGTGCTCAGGCGCCAGCCCTGCCCTCATGGTCACAGTGTCCGTCAAGCCTTGCGCCCAGCCTGCCGATGGTCCAAACCCCATGGGCGCTGAGCATGATGCCGGATAGCGCCGCTGAGCCGGGCCTGCGCCACGTCCAGCAAGCACTGGAGGACCGCACAGCCAGCGTCGCCAGCGCCTGCCAATTCGCAGGCGGTGGAAGTAGTGACGGGCGTCACGCTTGGATACCGCAACCACCCCACTGCACGGAACTGTCAGGCACCGCATCTTCGGGATGAACGCAAATCGGGGCCGAGGAAGTTTTTCGGGATCTAGAAGCTGGTTAACACTTGGATCTGTGATCACTCTGTCCTCACACTCGTCTTTCTTAACAGCGAAAGCACCTGCCAGACACATCGCGCCTCGGTGCTTGGCCACTTGACCAGGCTTCTTGAGGCAGTGCAGGCCCGCCTTCACATTGCGTTTCACCAACTCGGGGTATGAACGAGCCAGCCAAGTATACCCTCTCTTCACCTGGCGTGGCCTCCGCCTGGATGACAGCAGCAGGGCATTCGGACGAATTACCTGCTCCGCCATCTCTGGGAAAGTGCTCTGCAGATGCTGCTCAAGAGGGACATCAGCAGCTTTGGTGGGAACACCCCCTTTCACACCCAGAGCTAACACCACCCCGCTACCAGAGTAATGTTCAGACTGCTTCAAATAGTTGTCTAGCCCTTCGCTCGACAAAAGAGGCTCATCAGTCAACACCATTGCCTCCAAGGCACACGCTATCCGAGCATGTACCCGCCGATGGGCTGCAGACAGCAGAGGCTGAGCACCGCCACCATCTTGCCCCCGATGCAAATCATTAAGGACCGCAATGACGAGATTGGCTCCTTCAACCAGACCTGTACAAACCTCCGGAGAATGAGCAGAACCATCAGTCACCACTGCACCGCCCAAACTAAAGGGTGGCAAAGGAAAAACATGCCCAGGAGAGTGCCTCACGCTTATCCCCCGGTCTCGCTTGAATTCATGAAGAACTTGTCGCAGGCGACGTACATGAACACCCAAGGAGCATGACCTGTACCCTCTGCCCAAAGCCTTCGCCAAACCAGCTACGGCCTCAGAGTAGAAAACGCCAAACCCACAATGGGCACCCACATCATCGCTGCGAGACGGGCCTAGAGCCCGTCGAAGTAGTCTGCTCAGGAGTTGGTCAGGGCCAGCATGGACGTGCTGGCCAGGCTCTTCTGGGTGTTGACCAGCTCGATGGCCTCCGCTTTCTCCCAGCTGCCCCCTTTCATCTTCGCCGCCTGGATAGCAAGAATCCTTTGGCACAAGATGTCCATGGCCCTCTCGATCTCCCGGCGATTCACAGAGTCCAAGATCTCCGCCAACGTGAGCACCTCCTTCAAGTCTCGGATCTCCGTGAGCCCTGTGAACTGGTGTGCCCAAGCCGCCACCGAGGCCTCCCTGAGCTGGCTTGACTTGCTCAACGTGCCCTTTGACAGCCTGGCGTACACCCCTGCCAGGAAGTGGGCCGTCAGCGCACCTGGATGCTTCGAAGCAAATGCCACCAGATCCCCTTTCTTCTTCCACTTCAAGCCGTCGACGTGGGACAAGTCGTCGTAGCTCACACGCTTGCTCTTCCCCTTGTCTTTCCACCGCAAAGGCTTTCCGCTGGAACTGTCGCTGCTGCTGCTTGAGCTGCTTGAACTGCGACTCCGCGACCGGCTGCTGGAAGAACTGCTGCTGGACCCGCGTCGCTTCTTCTTCTTCTTCTTCTTGTCCTTCTTGTGGCTTTTCTTCTTCTTCTTGGATTTCTTGCCTTTCTTGCGATCCTTCTTGTCCTTCCTGGATTCCGCCAAAGACAGGGCCTGCAACTGCTTCACTGCCGCCTCCAAGCTGCGAAGGTCCAGCTGGCTTGTGGCGTCTCCACCAGCGGCGCCTTGCCCCTGAAGCCCCAGCCCGGCCACCCCGGCCGCGCCACCTGCCGCCCCCGCGCCTGGTGCCCCGACATTTGCTGGGGCCACCGGCATCGCCACCGGCAGCGGCACGGGCTCCAGCCGACCCGCTGTGCCAGCTGCATTCACCGGATAACTTCCTGCACCCGCTATCTGCAGCTGTTGCAAAAGGACTGTGCCATCCCTGATGACCTGTTGTGACTCTGCCGCTGTTGGAAACCACTTTGCCCCTGCCCCCGGAGGAGTGCAGACCCAGTTCACTGCGTCCGCCCCAACTCCATGCGGAGGACGCCGGCTTGCAGCTCCCACCATGACGGAAGCACTCATGTGGCCTGCTACTGGAAGCACCACAGCCCAGATCCATTCTCCTCCATCCTCGGAGGTGGTGCGGGTAAGAATCTCTCCTTGGCCGGGTCCATGCCCCACCACAAACACTTCGTCGTGATGAGGAGGCCTTTCCACCACGGCAAAAGTGCCTATCTGGAATTGCCCTGCTCCTGCGGCTGCCATCACGTCGCAGGTTAAGGAAAACTGGTCTGTTCGACTGTAGCGCAGCCACCACGCGAGAAATTGCTCCAACACCCACTCGCCTATACAATTCCAGAGATGCAGTAGTTCAGTGCTCCCACGAAGCACCCAATACGAGCCCCTCAGAAATAGATATACGACCAGGCGAAGACAGAGTACGATTAAAGGAATCCACTCCAACAATAATAAGACTCCGCCCACCACGAACAGCTTCCGCGCGCCCTGCCACAAAAAATCTGTAGCTCCCTGTGAAGACAAGACTTGATGGCCAACAAAGCTGACCACCTCCCTCGCGACACTTTGTGCAATCCAAGCTCGCCAGCTCTGATGCACTGCAAGTCCAGTGAGCCCGGACACGGCAGCTGCACCCACGACGCGTATGGACATCAACCTTTTGACCTCCCCTGAGCAGCTTGAGCAATGAATGACAGAGTCAAGTAACGTGTTGTCACATGAAAGAAACTACTAGTTGAAACACAGCTCATCTGTGCAGGGGATTGTGGTCCCTTCAGCCAGGGTGCCCAAACGGTCGGCCTGCGTCTCACAGCAGGTCCGAGCCAACGACGGCCAACCTTGACCAAACGCTATGTTACAGCAAACATCTCGCGACTAACGCACACCTATACCGCGCTGCCGCTGACTCACTCACTCCTCCACCGTATTCAGACCACGTGGCTGGAGACGCGGATCCAGACACAATCCCCTACAGGATTGGCCTAGACCCGCAGGTCTCGAGCCAACTGCCAGAAATGAATTTCTTGGCAATGGACGTTTGGAATGAAAGAGTTGGGCAAGCCTCGGGTCCACTGTTCTGGTCGAGGAAGTACTTAGAACTTGTGACTTGACCCATGCGGCTCAAGGGAGAATAAGCACTGCTGGCATCTCGCGCCACCTCGCGCCTGTATGACAGCAGGCTCCGCAACTTTCGGTGCTGCAAGTCCCGATCGACGTCGTAGAAGCTGCAGCGGAACGCGGCAGGAGGCTAGCCGGAAGTGCTGACCCTAAACCCTAAACCCTAAACCCCAATCGGCAACTGCATGGCCTCTGGTACTCCTGATCTGTCATCTGCTCCTGGAAACCACCAAAAGCACGTGCTGGCAACTTGCTGCCAATCTCAACGTGCTGGCTTGTTTCTCAGCTAGGATGGCGCTTAGAACCCTCGGAAAATCAGGGGATCATCCTGAGTCTTGACTAGGATGGTCCTTAGAACCCTCTGAAAATATATTCCTGAGTCTGATCCTCTTAGACCCAATAAGAAGGGAAAATACCAAAATGTCCCACAAGGGCCTACCGAGTTGACTTCTTGAGAGGCTGGGAGTGCCGAGTCCTGGAGATCGTCATCGCCAAGGACCCGCGAGAGGGGAAGCGGCTGCCCCCGAACGAACACGATCGCATCCTCCTGGCCCAAAGAATCACTCTGCACACAGATCATGCGATTGACACATGCAATTCGTTGAGTTTTACATAATTTTATTTTGAAGCTTTGCTCTGGCTTCGCCTTCACGCCTAAGCCGCTATACAGGAAGGGCGAATCATTGCCGCCACTTCAAAAAGGCAAGTCGTGCGGCCTCCACTTTTTCGGGCTGACTCTGCTGGGCGCCCCGGAGACGATCCTGGTGTTCAGATGGTGCTTATAGGGTTTAGGGTTTAGGGCAGTTTAGGGTTTACGGTTCAGGGTTTATGGTGCTGGGTACTTAGTTGGTCAATGCTCGCATGGGAAGCATCACAGACACTTGTCGGCCTCGAGCGATGCCCGTGTTCGCTTGCTTTGCACACCTCGGTCCACTGTACATCCAAGTCAAGGTCAGGGGGTTGTTCTACTAAAGCCCGTGGATCTGCGGGCGAGAAGGCAGCTTGGAACACTGTAGCTTGAGGTCCACACGCGGGCATGTTTGGCGAGGTCAGCATGGCCAGTCCAGGCCGCGCTATAATCCGCACAGAGTATCGTGGAAATGGATGTGAGCAGCCATGGCAGTATATTCGTGGATGAGAAACACGGACCTTCCATGGGCACGCGATGATTTCTGAAAGCTTCTGGGCGTAAGGCTGCAGACTTCCTCCTCCAGGGTCTTGGAGATCTCCTGCTCTATCGCAGTCTCTGGTTCAACCACAAGAAGTACTTGGAGGTTCATGGGTAGTTCTAAGTGGGGTAGAAGTAAGGTAACTCTAAGGTATAACTGGCTAGAGCCTTGTTTAGGGTACTCGTAACCCTACTCATAACTCATAACTACCCGTGGCCGTGAACCTTCAATTCAAGCACAGGGATGGGACAGCTGCGGTCCGACGCGTCTGCTGCGGTGCCTGACTGCGGCGCCTCAGCGTGGTGGCGGGGCGCGCCACCGACACGTCCGGGATGCTCTCAACAACGTGCTGGGGCTGGGGCGGCTTCCAAGTCCTGAAGCATGGTTTCAGGGACTCAATCATGCCATGCCCGTGATGGGCAAGGTAGTTTATCATTAGGCAACCTTCGCATTCCGCGTGCCTCACACACCACACACGCACCCATGCGATCGCACACAACCCGATCCTGGAGCCATAAACCCTTATTTGCATCTGGACTGCGGGAGCCAATCAGCCAGAAAACCTGCAGCACTGCCGACCCTCAGCTCCCCTGGCTAAGAGCCCACACTGCCTAAACCTTAATGCGATGATAAAGCGATTCGAGGCTCCAGACGCCATGACCAGAATTTATGACTCCGTATCGCGGTGGCCCGCAGAAAGGCTGATCGGCAACCGCACTACCGAAAACGTCCAGATTCTTTGGACGGTGTCCTGGCCCCTGCAGAAAGTCTCACTTTCACATAATACTCTCACAGGCCTGTGTCGGCGGATTCGCCGGGGGATCACCAAGAGGTTCTGGCCTCAGCTGAGATGTTTCTTCACAGTGCTGTTGCCACGCCACCAGTCTCTGCAGACCTTGCACCCGGACGGTCGCCTGTCTCGGCCACCCGTTGCAATCCGCAAAGCCCCTCAACGCCACCACATCCCACCGAGAATTCCAGGGCCTAGTATATCCTAGTATGGGGCCATGGAGCCATAGCACGATGGAGCCAATAAGTACGGACCCCAGTATCGACACGGTCCAGGGCATATGGGCTTCCGGCTGAGAGGTCGGATTTTTGGGAGCCACTGGAGCGGTCTTCGCCTGCGAACCGAGCACTCCACGCGCAGCCACCTTTCGCACCTTTTTGCACTTCTTTGCAGTACTTCCGGCAACAAGTGTGACGTGTGGCTACCAGCAACTTGAAGCCGCTTGCTTTCTGCAGTTCTGCAGCCCCCCCGCCTTGGCAGCCTGTTTCGCTGCACCACGCGGCTTTTTCACCTGCCCCGAAGCGGATCCCCCTTGGCAAAATCTCGTTCAGACGTGGATCTATGTTGCAATCGCCGGACCAACATTCCAACACCGCACCCCACATTCAAGAGCTTAAGCGGATCCACCTTTGGTGGGTGCTCGAACTGTGGTCCAGGTAGATTCTCGAGCTCTTGTGTCCTCGGGCACCACGATGCCCCGACCCCCGATGCTTTCACGCTATTGGCACATGCCCTCGTGCAAAAGCACTACTAGAGCCCTAGCCTGTGGCAACAGAGGCCGTGACAGTTGCAGCAAGTCTTTGCATTGCACATGGAAACCTTGGGCGCGCAATGACGGCACGATGAAATTCGCTCAGGCTTTGGCTGAGAATTGGAGGTCGCTGGCAACCATGCATCATATAGTCACCGACATTATAACGATATTGTCACACGCAGTCGCGCAGTCCTACGGCATCAGAGCAGATCCCTCAGTCTTCGTGCAAACTTTGAGGTTCAGGATTTTCCGTGGAGCTACCAAATGCTACACCAAATGCGGCAAGACATGCGCAGACCTGCCAATACTTGCCCACGTTTCATCTTCAAACGCCGGAGCGGGTCTGAGGAACTTATAGACGTCCCTTCATGAAGAGGCAAGCCAGTGCGACGTCATAGTTCATTTTTACGGATAACAATTAATTGAGAATTAGAGTATGACCTGGGGACCATTTGTCAGAATGTGCCATACTAGGCTGACTTGCCTCTGAAACGGAGAAGCTAGTGCAAAGACTAGGCCAAGTGCCCTTCCAGGGCAATCAGAATTGTAAGCCCAACGGCAGCTTGACTGATATCTGCAAGAAGTTCTTGCTCACGGCTCCTTTCCATCGGCAATCTTGGCAAAACATTGCTACGTGCTCTGGCCACCATGAACTAGGAATCTTCCATCAATTTGGGAACCGGCCCACCTGGTAGACCACCGTGATGGGCAAAGGTGCCAGGTTGCCACCGCCGAAAGTGAAGGTGCTCTCGCCGATGCCCTTGCCCTCGGAGGAGACACCGTTCTCCTGCAAGCAGCAAATACCAGTGGTTTAGGGTTTAGGGCTGACTCTTCGCTACCGTGGTAGCTGGCAAGACCGCGCGGCAGGGTTGATGGCTGGTTTAGTCGCTCATTCACGTGCACGGCCCAAGGGTTTGTATTAAGGTTCTTGTTTCCCTCCTGCGCCGGTTTTGGGGGCTACAGCATGCTGCAATTCTACACGCCGCAAGGTCCTTCAAGTTGAGGGACAGGGCTGCCACAGGGTCCAGCACCTCATCATCCATGAACTCCATGAGGTCCTCGAACCTTTGAGGAACGCACTCCCCGACAAGAAGGGGGTCCTCCCCAACACCAGCCCCCACCTGACCCGCCCCCCTCAATACGTAACAGCCCACCGCAACTAAGCAATTGGATGGGCATTGTAGAGCGATCATTTGGGATTGACGAGTCCGCACTCCGGGGATGTTGCGCGACATTCTCCACTTGGAGGCTCACAGGTAGCTATAAGTAGGGTTAAAAGCAAGGTAGCTATAACTACTTAAGTGGCTTTACCTTCACTAGCCATGAACCTTCAAGCAAGGGTGGGGTGCTCTGCAGGGTTCTCTGGGAGAACTCCATAGCAGAGTTGAAGGCGCTAGGGGTTGGTGCCTGGACCTTGAGGACCATGGCCTTAAGCTCCAAAAAACTCACATCCTAACGCCTCTAACTTGCAATTCCACTCCAAAGCCAAGATCCAGATTTTGCGGGCCTTTGCAATCAACAGGGGAAGGGATTACATTGCCTATAATCACATTCTCTTCCGCCATGTAGCAACATAAGACAACCCGTTCGCTGCGTTCCTCACCCCACGGCCAGGGGATCCCTGTAATGTAAGCTGGGGCGCTTGATGTTCTTCGCATCCATCCCGTTCACAGTGGACACGACCCAACCTGGGGATCTCAGAATGCGGGGAGTTGCAAAGCATCATCCGTCCGACAGTTCCATATCGCTCGCAGAACTGTTAAACGAAATACGATCTGTTAGTATGATGACTAATGACATGAAACGTACAATAGGTGTTGCCTTGAACTCCATGTGCCTATACCCAGATGCCTGGCTGGACTCCGGCCACGAAGGCCTGGCCCTGCGGGTCGCCCGGATAACGGGACTCCTGCTTCACCTTTCCCAAAAGCACGCGTGACGTGTGGGAGGGTTTAGGACTTTTTTCAGGGGGTGAAAAGAATATAATCACTTGGTCGCGGTGCAATCCGTCCATAATATAATCCTTTTCGCAGCCTACCCACTCACCATCCTGCCACAAGAACCGAAAGATCTGCCCACACAGCTCTGCAAGCTTTGCTGTCGAAAGCAAGGAAGCACCTCGCGGACCACGGCACCGTTGCCGTTCGCCCCAGGCGCATAGCGGAGGATCCCGAATGGCTTCCTTTGGAGAGCATACGCATTGCGCAGCTCTGACACAGGAAGGCAGAGTGAGCGTGTCTCAAAAAACTGTTATAAAGGCTAGCTGTCAATGTCGCCGAGTCACTTCTTGTACTCAATCTGGTGGGTGGCACCCGAAGCGGAGCTGGGGTCGCTCAGGGGAGGGTCAGCGTCCTTCGGCCCGTTGCGGAGGAGGTAGTCCACGCCCACGGGACGTGCCACTGCGGACCCCCTTTGCAGCTGCGGAGAGGAGCCCACGAAAGCCCCGCCGAGCTGACAGGCCACAACCGCCAGGCCCAAGGCAGTGACGACGGCACCGGTGACGGAGCGGGATCGGGCCATGATTGCGATGATCGGATTGCGCAGAGCACCACTAGATCACAACGTGACAACGAAGGACGTGACAGTTGCAGCAAGTCTTTGCATGATGGCACGATGATCCTGCTCAGCCAAACGCTGGCAACCATGTATCATACTCACCGGCATTTTACCAACATTGTCACACACGCAGTCCTACGGCATCAGAGCAGATCCCTCAGCCTTCGTGGAAACTTTTGAGGTTCAGGATTTGCCGTGGAGTCACCAAATGCTAGACTGCTTGACCAAGTGCGGCAAGACATGCGCAGACCTGCCAGGCCAATACTTGCCCCGTTTCATCTTCAAACGCCGGAGCGGGTCTGAGGAACTTATAGACGTCCCTTCATGAAGAGGCAAGCCAGTGCGATGTCATAGTGCATCTTTACGGATAACATTGAGCATTAGAGAATGACCTGAGGACCATGTGCCAGAGTGTGCCATACTTGGCTGACGTGCCTCTGAAACGGAGAAGCTAGTGCAATGACTAGGCCAAGTGCCCCTACGGGGCAATCAGAATTGCAGGCCCAACGGCGGCTCGACTGATATCTTCAAGAAGTTCTTTGCTCACGGCTCCTTTCCATCGGCAATCTTGGCAAAACATTGCTACGTGCTCTGGCCACCATGAACTAGGAATCTTCCATAAATTTGGGAACCGGCCCACCTGGTAGACCACCGTGATGGGCAAAGGTGCCAGGTTGCCACCGCCGAAAGTGAAGGTGCTCTCGCCGATGCCTTTGCCCTCGGAGGAAACACCGTTCTCCTGCAACCAGCAAGGACCATCGGACTTTTTTGGCACCCGACTCGCCTCCCGCATAATTAGCTGGCAAGACCGTGCGGCAGGGCTGATGGCTGGGTCAGTCGCGCACTCCCGCACAAGGCCAGCAACTGGTTTAGGGTTTCGTTTTTTCCCCCTCCGGCACAGCTGGGGCGAATCCACATCGCACGAATGTTTACCGAATGTGTACAACTCTCTCATCGTTTACGTCACGTTCCCCTCACAGTTCAACCACGCACAGATAAGCAACAAGTAACTCATAATATGAGGCACCAAACCCAAGAGTTTAAAGTTTTGTTTGCCACCTAGCACGGGGATTCTACACGCCGCAAGGTCCTTCAAGTTGAGGGACAGGGCTGCCACCGGGTCCAGCACCTCATCATCCATGAACTCCATGAGGTCCTCGAACCTGGGAGAAAACGCACTTTTCGACAAACACCTGAATGAGAAGAAGGGGGGGTCCTTCCCTAACATCCAGCCCCCCCCCCCGCCCCCCGCCCCATGATGTAGCGCCCACCGCAACTGAGCAATTGCATGGGTATTTCATGGTTGTCCCTACTACCCCCCTTACATTCCCCCCCTTAAATCATCTCAACTAGGCTTAATCATCCCAAAACAGCCAAATTAGGGGGGGAACCTACTGGGGGTAGTATAGACGGGCGTAGTAGGGGAACCCATGAGTATTCTAGAGCAATCATCTAGGATTGACGATCCGGCGTAGGGATAACTCGCGGCATTCTCAGAGGTAGTTTTGCCTTGGAGGGTTTCTTGCATAGTTCTAAGTAGGGCTATAGGCAAGGTAGCTATAACTAGAGCTGATTGTACTTATGACCTAAAATATTTAACTGGGGTATATAGAACCCTACTTATGACTAAGCTTAAACTCCCAAGGCTGAACTTAGCCTTTGGGTTTTCGGTTGAGTACATCATCAGGTGAAGGGATTACATTGCTTAATCACAGTCTCTTCCACCATGTAGCAACATAAGACAACCCGTTGGTCCTCACCCCACGGCCAGGGATCCCTGTAATGTAAGCTGGGGCGCTTGATGTTCTTCGCATCCATCCCGTTCACAGTGGACACGACCCAACCTGGGGATCTCAGTATGCTGGGAGTTGCAAACCAGCATCCGTCCGGCTCTCCCAGAACGATTAAATTTCTAAGAAACGTACCAAGGAAAGGAAATGGAGGTTCTTCTCCTGTAGAGGTTAAGGGGTACCGGGTTGGGGTATGTTGAATGAATATAATGTAGTCTCTTCGTGCAAGGAGGTAGCAAATGTATGTCCCCTCCCTGTGCCACAATGCTGACGCCGCATCTCTGTGCTCAACCCTGGTAAAGAACCCTGAGTCCGAAATATTTTTCTTAGCATTATGATTCTTGTTATTTTGATTATCATCAGTATCATGAGTATTATTGTTGCTAATATATAAATTAGAATCGATGTACATATATATATAGCATTACATAAAAATGTATATAAATATATACATATTGTATTTCAAATATATTTCATCAATACATAATGCATAATAGAGTAGATATATATATATATATATGTATATATATATACATATACATATCATTTATTAATGTATATATATGTATGTATGTATGTATGCATACATACTTGAATTCCATGTGCCTATACCCAGATGCCTGGCTGGACTCCGGCCACGAAGGCCTGGCCCTGCGGGTCACCCGGATAACGGGACTCCTGCTTCACCTTCCCAAAGCACGCGTGACGTGTGGGAGGGTTTAGGACTTTTTTCAGGGTTTAAGGGATGAATAGAATATAATCACTTGGAAACAGAGTAGTCAGTCCTTATAGTCCTTTTCCCAGCCTACTCACTATCCTGAAAGACAGATCCTCACTATCCTGAAAGACAAATCTGCTCATACAGCCCGGCAAGCTTTGCTGTTGAAAGCAAGGAAGCACCTCGCGGACCACGGCGCCGTTGCCGTTCGCCCCAGGCGCATAGCGGAGGATCCCGAATGGCTTCCTTTGGAGGGCATACGCATTGTGCAGCTCTGACACAGGAAGGCAGAGTGAGCGTATCTCAACCAACTGTTAAAGGTTAGCTGTCAATGTCGCCGAGTCACTTCTTGTACTCAATCTGGTGGGTGGCACCCGAAGCGGAGCTGGGATCACTCAGGGGAGGGTCAGCGTCCTTCGGCCCGTTGCGGAGGAGGTAGTCA
Source organism: Symbiodinium natans (assembly GCA_905221605.1). NCBI lineage: Eukaryota > Dinophyceae > Suessiales > Symbiodiniaceae > Symbiodinium > Symbiodinium natans. The sequence goes on from CAJNDS010002104.1 coordinate 409,202, forward strand.
ACGCCCACGGGACGTGCCACTGCGGACCCCCTTCGCAGCTGCGGAGAGGAGCCCACGAAGGCCCCGCCCAGCTGGCAGGCCACAACCGCCAGGCCCAAGGCAGTGACGACGGCACCGGTGACGGAGCGGGATCGGGCCATGATTGCGCGGATTGGAGGACTGGAGGCTGGGCGACAGCAGGCAAAGGCGCACACTTCGAGCCTTCGGGAAGATGGACTTTGTATGGGATGAGTGATGGCATCTGAATGTGCCTTATGCAGCTGACTGACTTCGGCTCGAAGAGCATCGAAGAGCTAGGGTTCTTTCTTTCTGAGGCTGCAACGCGTGTTATCTCCACACCAAACCAGGACTACCAGCGCCAAAAGCAGTCATAATAAAAATATCAATAATAGTTAACCATAAGTAAAATAGGCAACAACAGGTAACAATAGGCAGCAACAGGAGACAAGAGCAAACGCCAGCAAATGATGTAGGTACTTGATCGGCAAAGACTGGGCCCGTCTTTCACCCAGACTCAGAGCGTCAGCTCGATCACCTTAACCTAAAAAACCTTTAAAAAAAACCCTGAAATTAAAAACCCTAAGACCCTAAAAGCACCAAAAAACCCTAAAACCTCTAAACCCCCGAGAGGCCCCCGTGAAAAATCTGGAAGCCCCCCACGTTGGAGCCGGTCACGCCGGGCCTCGGATTCCTCGGCCGTCGAAGCCAGGGCCTGCTGCAAGGAGCTCGGGGGTCGGGGGGGCTTCAAGAAAAGGGTTTAGGGTTTAGGGTTTAGGGTTTAGGGTTTAGGGTTTAGGGTTTAGGGTTTAGGGTTTAGGGTTTAGGGTTTAGGGTTTGGGGCTTTTTTTGTTTGGCACCCGCATAGCTGGAGGGTTTCGACTCTCACACTCGCACACGGCCGGCAAGGCATCGGTTTAGGGACAGGCTTTCCAAGTTTACAGGCCGTAAACAGGGATTTTAGTAGGATGAGTAGGACTTTTTTTGGGTGTTCCTTAGTCTTGGGCCTGTAAGTTTGTGGAGTTTTTAAGACTTCCAAGCTTTGAGAGCTCATGACTGTATGGGGTTTGCGTACGTGTATTTAGGATTTTGGGGGTTACAAGTTTTTATAGGGTTTAGGGTCTAGGGTTTAGGGTGGCTATAAACTGGGAGGGGGCCTGCAGAGGGGTCTGCAGCTGGTTCTTGAAGCCTTTCCCCTTTGTAGAGTTGCATGCGGGATGCACCGAAGCACCAGTGACAGAATTACACTACAGAGTTATGATTATAAGAATATGAGAACATAAGAATATAAGAATGTAAGACAACAATGGGCAACACATACCCAAGGTTCGGATTGCCGGGCGTAACGAGCTTGTGTGGCAGTCTGGAGGAGCGGCGGGGGGGGGGGGGGGGGGGGGGTGGGTTGGGGGGGGGCGGGATGGGTTGGGTGTGGGGGTGGGGTGGGGGGGGGGGCGGGGTTGGGTGGGGGGCGGATGGGTTGGGTGGGGGGGGGGTGGGGTTGGGGGGTTGGGTGGGGGGCGGGGTTGGGGGGGGAGGTTTTCTGAAAGGAAGAATCTGCAGGCCAGCATGGTGCAGGGGCAAACTTTTTTCTCTCAAGCGACAAGCGATGCTAAAGGCTTTCAAGAGCCCTTTGCAGCCCAACAATCTCGAGCTGGCTGAGCTGGCAGAGTGGCAGCGCGCGGCCAACCACCGGGCTGCACTCCTTGGTTGGGACTTTAACTTTCCATGGTTTTCCGAGAGGTTGTCAAGCATCGGTGCACAAGCAAGACTTGAATAGCGCCAGGTGACAAACGGTGGCAAATTCTGCCATAGCATTGAAAAGGCCGTCGGCAAAAAAACATGCATCGCCTTAGTCAGCTTCTTCACGATAACTCGGTGTAGCAAGACATTCTTTTGCAGCTCCCAGGCGAGTGGCCAAACCAGCGTGGGCAACCATGCGTCAGACTGAAATGATAAACGGAGCCCCCTCTGTCGCACCGATGTGCAGTGCCACAGCACCTCAGCTGCTTGATGGCCGGTGGGCATCACAGGCATCGCTGCGGCGGCACAAGTGGCCAAGGAGCTCATGGAAGGAACTTCGATATCTGCCGAGCCATCAGACTTCACCTTTCTCCAGCTATGGTTCAGTGCTTCAAGAGTGGACCCTACACAAAGTTGCACAGCAGGGCTGAGGGGTCTTCATCGGTATCTTCATATGTTTCGGAACTGCAAGCGATTGACAGGGATGGCGGGCTTGCAGGGCAATTGTATGCTGCTAAAGGCAACTGGTAGACTGTGCAGTCATACTGTCTGGCATACAATGGCATACATGGCCTCCACGATCGGGCAGGAGGAGATGTCACTGGCTCGAACAACGTCCCGGTACTTGCCTACCACAGCAGCGGCTGCAAGTGGTTCTTTTCCAAACATGTTGCTGTGATATCCTCCCTCACCAAGCCCAGGCTATCTTGCATCCAATCTCAGAGGTGGGCTGGGAGCTTCGTAAGGCAAGCGCCTGCGGGCAAGGTGAGCTTGGCAGTGATCTTCCAGCTGCTCGATCCACCTCGAGCATCTTTCCAGCGAGGTGTCGAGGCAGGAGCTGCGAAACAGAAAACATCATGTCTGAACAGGTCTGCTAAAAATGTAGGGTAGCACAGGAAAGTACTGCAGTGGAAGGCACGGTTCAAAGCCACGCAGGCAGCAGCACCCCGGCAGAAGACGATGCTGTTCCTCAAGCATGGCATGCTGCGACAATTACTCACTTGGCGAAACTCCACTGATGCAGTTTGTTAGTCCTGCTGGAGACTCGCTCGCACACAGCAAAGGAGGTTTGCAAAAAAGCAGGTGAATAAGCCCAAAGTTCCCATCATCTGAAGCCACAAAGGCCCCCAGTTCTGCGGTACCCGCGCTCTGCCTCGGGGGGGGGGGGGGGGGGGGGCGTCTGTCCTTCCACACATCATCTACCCTACACTACTACAATCCCTATTCAGGAATGCGAACCATAAACCCTCTTAGGGTTCATTTGGTCGGATCCCTAACGTGTTTGGTGCACAGCGGTTTAAGCCGCCAGCCTCCAGGCTACCATGTTCGCGATCTCCGGCCGGCGGTGTTCGCAAACCCAGGGATGACCATCTCCGCAGGCCAGGCCTGGAAATGCGGCGGCAGGGGTTTCTTTTTTGAGGTGTTTCGATGCACTTGAGAGTCTCCTAGAGTCAGAGGGTATGTAGGTGCATGTGGGGATTCTGAAGCTGTTGATTTTGTGCTCCTCAATCTCTAGTTCCTGCACCCTCAGCATTGCAGGCCGAACAAAACCTGGACGTAGCGGAGTGACCTCTACAGCCGGTTCGCTGCACACGGTTTTAAGTGCAGGAAAGAGCACCTGACAAAACCCAAGGCAACTAAAGGTGGCATGAGTGGCTTTCCGGAGTGCGGAAAACAAGCTGCTGAACTGCCAGAGCATGACCATAAAATCACCGGTGTCGGCCTGCATCACCGTGCACCGGTTGGCCTGGTGGACCCTGGTCATGATCATCGAAAAAATACGAGCTCATCACCTGTGCCGGCCATTCTTTTCAATCATGATGATGATGTATTGTGATCGTCTCATATGATGATTTGATAGAATGTTATTCATTTTCTTATTCTGCTTGTAAATATACTAGTATAATGATGTACCATTACATTAATCTTATTCGTATTGTTACTGTGTATCATACAACAGTATTCTAGCGTTTTGCTTTCTTACTGCGTTGACATTTGCCAAATTCTGATATCCTTGAAACGTTAAATTAACATGTGTTCTACATGATATTGGACTATCAGTAATGATACTATTCTGGTACATAAAACTACATTCTGAACGGCAATACAAGCATTGTATTCGTATATATTATGTTTCTGCACTCTGTTGTTATTTGATTCTTGTGTTTTGTTCTTTTCGTCTTGCAGTACTAATTTGATTGATTGTGAGAGAGGGAGACAAGCAAATGAAAGGATTGGTATAAGAGTTGCCGTCGTTGTGTGTATGTTTTCTGAGTATGTTCTGGCAGATTCTTGTATTTGTAACCGTTTCTACAATTACAATATATAAATGTATATATATATATATGTATATGTATGTATGTATGTATGTATGTATGTATGTATGTATGTATGTATGTATGTATGTATGTATATATGTATGTATGTATACTATGCTATGCAAGTCCTGGCCTTGGGATACCCGTAAGGATGTGCCAGCATGAAGATATTGGCAAGGGTGTAGAGAGATCCGGACTTGTAGGTCAGCGAGGCCTCAGCTGCCAGATGCTATGACATACTGTGCCACATGCTTCGGAGCGAAGAACTCCCGGAGAGCCTTCAGAAAAAGTCGGGTGCAGTTTTTAGGGTTTAGGTTTTAGGGTTTAAAAGATGGACAACGTGAAGGTTCCCGATTTGAAGTCTCAGCTCTGTCCGGTCGCCTCCCCTCGCTGCGTGTCGTGGTTGTCCAGGAAGACAGCAGCAGAGTCACCGGAGATGAAGCCCCACTTCTCACCAAAGGTGTCTAAGTACCTGCGCGGTGCAGAACCACTTGTCAGCGTCAGTCGCCTCTATTTCGCCACATGCTACTACATGCCGCCGCTTTCTAGTGTAAGTGTCTAGTTTCCCAGTATCGACCTCTACGCCCAACGCACAGATGCCTCAGCTTGCCCTCGTCCATGAAGTTCGGGGCCAACTGTCTTGCATAGTTGAACTCCGTCACCTGTGCAGTTAAGTGCAACCAGCTGCTCCATGCCCAGGTTATAGTTCTCTCTGGTTTTAACACAAAAAGGCTTGCAGCAACTGAAGCGAGCGGCCTTGCCCAGGTCGGTGTACATTTGAGGCGTCACAGCCTCGCCTCCGCCCTCAACGGGGGCACTCTCATTACTTCTCTGTACTCACCTCTCGTGTCTCATGTACAAAACGAACACGGTGGCGCCCAAACTGACATTCTCATTCTGTGCCTCAATCACCTCCTGGAAGACCCAAGGAGTTCCGCCCTGCGTCTGCTCCAAAACCTTTTTGAGCTCACCTGTGAAGACAACAGAGCATAGCTGTTGCTTCAAGGCCGACTGAGCAACAAAAACCAACCCTGTCCTTGAGTGTCTGGACCGTATCATGACTGAAGCAAGAACACAAGGGTGGTTGCACCTGCATCCATGTGCTTTGCCGCATCGATGCGGAAGCCTGCAACGCCAATCCTCAGTCTTCCGGGGCGAGTTCGGGGCTGGGGGAAAATGTTGCGTGCCCTGGCTGTGAGAATGAGTTTTGTCCTCATGTCGCAACCAGCCCGAAGGCTATGCCGAAGCAACATATTTGAGTGATCGGCAACCACCTCCTCGAGTTTAGATGCAAGTGACTGGAGCAGAGTGGAAAGGTACTGGCCGATGACTTGCTGCACCCGCGCACACCCCGTGCACAGATCGGGGAGCCCAACCAAATCGCAATTCCTAAGCACAGCTGCAGAACAGAATGTGCATGGGAACATGGGCGCATGGTGCGGCAATCGAGCCGGCCATCTAGCTGCGAGCAGGCTGCTGGACGTTGAACTTGTCGTGGTAGTTGGTCACGCCACAGTTTTTACTCGTGTCATCCTGGCTATGGTGAAAATCCTCCTGCGTGTAGATCGCCTCAATGCTCCGTGCAGGCAAGGGCGCAACACGCGCAAATGTTTGTGCAAACCAGGGACCGACTGCAAGAACCTACGACAATTCGCAAATCATTCTTCTGGTCCTCTTATGACGCTATGAGAATGGATCTTCCGACTGTCGGGCGAGAGTCCGTACTTCGACCACCATAAGAGCTTCCAGCTGTTCCAACACCACTTCCTTCACGGGGTGGCAACTAAGAGACATCCATGTGGCGGGCATGCAAGGTGTGATAAAGCTTGGGTCCTGCAGCGGCATGGTTGACCACTGCATCAGCAATGATGCTGACACCTGCCTTGGAGCAGCGGCCGACCATGTCCCTGAACTCCTGCTCGCAGTGTCTTCTATAGGATTTAGGTTGCAGCTTACAACTTGTCAGAGGCTGATCATGACGTGCCATGACTGCCATAGTATGACGTAATAGTGTGCTGTGGAGACCTCGGTGACCAGTCGCGCGCCATTCGCGCTAAGGAACGTTGCGTGAGGCAGAACAGACCGCAACACACGCCCTGCGCCCCCCCAGTCGTCCCCAATCCTGCTCATTCCCGGAGCGGCTTGTCCTGGGACAGACATGTTGGAGCTGCTGGGTAAGGCCCCAACATGCAATGGGAATGGGAACACGCAGGCACAGCAACACTTCTGATTCCTAATTCTTGTCTCGCTGTCTCAAGCTGAGCTAGGCCCCCTGGCAAGTTGTAAGTCACTGGTTGGTATCGCGTCCACCACTGCCTCGGAAGTTCTGCCACCCATGCACTTTGCCATCAAGACACACACCATATTAGGACCATATTCACACCCCTGCATGTCACTACAGGTTCGTCTAAGCCCAGCTGCTGACCTTGGATGTGCTCCATGGGCGGGGAGACTTGCACTGCTGAGAAGCCCTGCAGGTACCAAGTCACAGAAAAAGCAAGAAGAGAGCTACAAGATGGCCTTTGCTCCTTACATTGTCGGACTGCTTAGCAGATGAAAGACAGCGGCATGGAGGTTGGCAGCTTTTACACCCGCCCGGAGAAAAGAAGCAAGCAGTTTTGTAACCAATCGCATGCTGCCCAACTCCTTCGGGCCCAGCCATTCCTCGCATTCTTTGGCCACATCTCCCCAAGACCTGACAGTGTCAAAACCAGCATGCTACTGCCACTGCACAGCCACTGCGACTCATCCTAAAGTGAGGCCCTCACCACTCAAAGAGATGCACGAAAGCGCTTCTCGAAGCCACTGGCGGCCCTCAACTAGAGACGGTGGAAATGGCAGTGTGGGTGGCTGTTGGAGCCATAGGGTGAGTCGGAACCAGTAGATGGAAATAACTCAAACGCTAGAGGAATCTTGGCGAGCCGATGCCACGCAGCCTACTAACCAAGGTAAGCAGGACAATTCCTTCTGCATCCGTGCTCTCGTGGACAAGCTGACAAGCTACAATTGCCGCTGTCTGCAGCGGCAAGAGTTAGCGGGATGCTTGCCCAAATGTGTCGCATCGAAAACCTCAGCACCGAGTCAAATGTCAACCAAAGATTGTATAAGCAAGTAGGGCCGTCAGTCGCACAGCTACATTCCATTGGGGGGTTTCCGTACCCCTTTTGGGGGTCCCTTTAAGGTGATTCTATTCTGTTTGGGGTGTAAAAGGGGTACCCCGATTTTGGGAAATGCCCAATTTTGCTTTTTTGTCAGGCAGCGCGCGCGACGCTGGCGGCCCGTGAGCGAGGAAGGTGCAAAGCCAGTTTGCTCGTGGCTGCGGGAAGTCGACTCATGCGCTAGGCACAGATGTGATCGACTTAAATATGTATATTCTGGCAGCACAACAAAAGAAAACGCGCATGCTAACTTCTGTGCTGCAGCGCAGTTGTAGCAACTGATCCTACACTCTAAGTGCCAGTGCGAGTTGAGTTCGATTCCAGTTAACTCTCCACAAGTCTAACATCTCTCCCACCGATACAACGCAGTACAGCATTCTACATCAGCAGTTGCATGTGCATGTGCTGCAACACAGCTACGTGCTTATTTTCTTTAGGTTGCTGCATTTCTGTCCCTGTCTTCCCAGACTGCCCACCAAGTAGGCCTTCCGCGTTGTCATCCCAAAAAACAGCCAGGTTTCGGCGAGTTGCGTGTCTTTGCGAGTACGAATATGAAGCCTGTGCACTTGCATCCTCTGCTTGTTGCCAAAGTCATTCCATAGCATTTGCTGCGCATCCCTGATTCTTAGGGGGGAAACATTCCGGACATGCAGATCTGCAAGAGGCCTGCCCACACTCGCAGGTGAAGGATGCTGACATCGCCTGACGAACGGGGCGTCGGTTTACTGAACTGGGGGGGTTCTTCACGAAGGACACATCGCATCTTGCCGCTTTGCGGGGTCATAAGACGCATAAGACGCAAGATTCTCAGTCCTTCAGCGTGTCATACAGGCGATTGCACCTGGCAATAATTGCCACGTGCGTTGATCGCAATGCGCACGGGCAGGCAAGGACCAGCTAAGGGCGAGGCTTGCTGCAAATGTACCTTGAAGGATCTTGGAGTTACAGGAGCTTAAGAACGCAAAGTATGCTAAGTTCTCTAATCATCTGTAATCTACCCTCATAGACACAGACCGCCGCTTTGGACCGATTAATGTTCTTCCGCATTCCGAACCATGCTTGGGGAGAGCCTCACTTTTAGCAAGCTTGACTGTTTCAAAGTGTGTTACCTGTCATAGCCCACCTGGAACATAAGTGCCCATGCTGTGAGCCCCTTGCAGCCTGGCCGCTGCTCTTCGACTTTGGCAGAAAGCGATGCCTCCAGCAGCTGAAACCTGACATGTTGGGAGTGCGAAAGACAACATGAGGCCCTCGTCGCCCATATGGGTAGTTCTCTGAATTAGGGTCCCCTATATAATACTTACAAAAAGGACCCCAAAAGGGACCCTAATTTAGAGAACTACCCCTATGTTAGTTAGGGGCCCACTGTGCCATTCTCATGGGCCGTCGATATCAGCATTGCGAAATAGTTCTCTCTTGTTGCTGCCGTACACAGCCATGCGTCTCCGAGACATGCACATCATGTGGCGAAGTCAGACGATTAAGAGGATTCGGGATACGCCCATGTAAGGGACAGTAGTAGAAGTAGAAGCCTCTGGCTGTGCTGCAACTTGGCTGAGACACTCGTTTGTTCCAATCGGACATCTCTAGCAACTCGCAACTCCTCCTGCATCTGATGGCTCGCCTTTTGGCCGCCACTGCAACGGCGACGGGCGAAATACGGTAGAATGTCTGCAATTTGTCTCCTGGCGAGCGCCGAAAGACTTGGACGAGCTACCGTGGAGGCGACCGCAGGTCTATGCAAGGGTACAATTAGGGGCAAAGGTCTGGCTACAACAGAGCGGACATGAGCAGCAAATTTGACATGCAAGATGCAGTGAAATGGCAGAAACGCCTCAAATAGGGGAAGAAAGGCACGGGGCAGGAGCGAAGGGGGTAGGGCGAGGAGGTTATGGGGTTATGGGAATGTGAGGGCGCTCGAAGAGAGAAGCGAAGACTGGATGCTTCTTCACACCCTTGAGGAATGGAATTATACAATGTCTCCTAGCAGGCACTCCCCGAAAAGGTTGGGAAGGAAGCAAGAGGGAGTGAACTCTTCGGAGATCTTTGGATGTCACATGACAGCTTGCATCGGAGCCTAGGCGTGGAACAAAATACATGATGCAGCTTTGGAGTACTTCTTCAGAAATCTGTGGCTTTATGAGAATTCTATAGTGGATTCTTGGTACCAACAATTAACAAATATGTTCAAGCTGCCCCTGAGTTTGACAATGGCTACTGCTAGCGCATCCACGGCCTGTACCCTCAGCACATCTGTCAACGATGCAGTCGGGAACAAGCCTGGCTCGAGGTGTTTCCGTGAAGTGATGAAGGGCCTTTTAGTGGGATGCCTGGGGGCGGCTTTGCTGTAAGATGTTGCGACTCGTCGGACGGCCCAGCAGTTACCTACCAGATATCTCCTGCCAGAACACGACGTGCTCTTCAACATATTGGTTGGCCCCAGAGCGAGACCTTCTTTCCAGCACCTGCCGCACCTGCCGATCCGGCCTCGGCACAACAAGCACGTTGGGAATTGCTCAAGCTGTTGCCAACTTCCTCGCATAGTCTAGGCACTGGATGGGCTGTCAAAAACAGTTCCACCTCTGGGCTTTTTCCATTCAACACATGACCTTAATATGGAAGGCATGATTCCCTCGAAACCTTCGTCAAGCCCTCCAGACTCTGGGAGAACCAGGCAGGTGGAGTGTCCGCGCAAGGGTGACGTCCTTCATCTTGGCCTGTTGCCGGTACCTCCAAGCAGGGAACCTCCAGCGACCCTAAGCCCAGGGAACTCAAGATGTGAGTTGAGTGAGGTGGGAAAAAGGTAAAGGTCTCAGGTGCAGCAAGCGTCTGGAGCTCTCAGACTGGGCTGCTTAGCCTGCGAAAATCGTCCCGCAATGCTCTGCACAACCATCGGCTCGCTTTTTTGTCAACTCATGCGCCTCACATGAAGCCTTTTCGAGAGCGCTCTGTCGACGAGTGCTCACCACTTCATGCAAAGCCGTGCCGGGCAGCAATTCTTGCTCCTCTGAATCATCGCTCAAAGGACGAAGCTCCGAGCACCATGCCATGTGGAAGACCAGGCATTGCACACTCTGCCTACGTAGCATTAAGTGTGATCATGCGGGCAGCCATCAAGTGTCAACACTTGTAAACATTCATAAACAGCTATACGGCGTGGAATTCAGCTTAGAGATCTGGACAACTTGTCGCAAGTACTCGCCCCTGACCTAAAACACTGTCAGGACTATCAAACGCTACTCTAAAATCCTACGGTATCCAACGGACTCTTTCACAGAGCTCGCGGAACCAGCTCGGGCTAAGGCATGCACAAGCTCGTAGCTGGTGCAGCCTCAGCTGAAACATACATTGAATTTGCGTGTTGCTTGTCTTGCTTCAAGTTTTCAATCTCAAAGCGCAAACTATGTCGGCGTAGTCCGCAAACAGTGGAAGACCGCAACGCCAAGTACGCGCCTGCTCCACTGTACTATGCAAAGTGCTCCCGATTGCGACGACAGCTCCGGATGACAGTTCTGCACTTCACATGGAACATGCGCACATCACCAGGAGCACGATTTCGAACACCTTATGCACCCCGTCTATACCCTGAAAAACCCCAGGGGCTACCCTCAGAGGCTTGGCAAGAGCCGACTTGAACCCGAACTCTCGCATCCTGACCCGCGCGAGCACTTCTTTACTCTGAGCATGTCGCTGCACGGCCTTTGATTTCTGGCATGAGGGAGTACGTTCAGCTACCCAGTCGTGCCAATCTGCAGCCCAGTGTCAGCAAAAATCTGACATCCAACTGGAGGGCAGCATAACCATCTCAAACATCGAGCGCCAGGAATGCCGCCATCATCAGTGGACACTCACTTCCCAGCCTTCCATGATACTTACGGGCCTCACATGAACCTGAGCTACAGGCCCATACAGCTGACGTGCACGACATGGCATGACATGAGCGTGGGTCGGGTCGACATTGTACCTAGACACGGCCTGCCTTGGCCTTCTTGGACATCATCTTCTCCCATTCGGCCGTGAGTGCCGCCTTGTATCTGCCGTCCATCTCCATGATCATCTCCTGTCTGTATTCTTGCTTAGCCAAGCAGCTATTGCTTCAACAGCAACACATCATGGCATTTAGAAGAAGTCCGTAGCGTGGAAGGGTCTCAGACTTTTTACGGCTTGAAGGTACGATTCTGATTGGTGCGCCAAGGTCGATGAAGCAAGTCAGTGGGTACATAGAATGATGCCGTCGAAAACTGCTCTTCGCAGCCAAGCAAGATACTTGGCTGCGATTCATGAATGCGGTCATGTCGCGGCAAGAGACCTGTTTCATACACTGGACTGGACTGTTGAGTTGCAGCCGTCCCAGAAGCACATAACAGCCACTGAGCCACTGGCTAATTCCTGGAAACCTTCTGGAAAAAGTCACAAAGCCAGCCAATCTGACTCACACGTATGGGAAATGGCCTCGTTGTAAGGATATTCAATTTCCTCTGCATCTGCAGGAATCTGTCCATTGTCCTGCAGGGCGTCCCAAAGTGGTCAGTTTGTAACTACCTGAAGAAGCCGAAACCTACTTTCTTGTAGGTTGCCTAAGAATTCTACACAGCATTTTTGGTCATGAGCTACAAAAATAGGTTCTTCAGGTTGCTCATGGAACACTCAGCATGACGGCAAGCCATGTTGGATTTGACGCCTGGCTCACAGGATGTGAAAACACCGCATACATCTGAACGCACACCCGCCAGACCTTCATCATCTTGATGTACATCTTCCATTCAGCCAGGCACTCGCTCAGATGCTTGTCCAGAGGATGGGCCTTCATGTGCTTGTACGCCTGCCGTCGAAGTTGGCAAGGGCTCGTCGACATTTCTTTCTTTCGGATTGTTTTCTTCATTTCTTTCTGTCTTTCTTTCAGGGGACCGGGGGGGCTGACCCCCCCGCGTGGCGCGCGCCCTGGCGTTCGAGGTAGTCGGTGGCACGCAGCAGCTAGTGCAGAACCCCTTTGGCTTTTTTCTTTCTTCTCCCTCTCGTCTTCATCTTCTCCTTCTTCTTCGTCTTCTTCTGTTCATTCTTCTTCTTGCATTCTTCTTCTTCGGGGCATGAAGGCCAGGGAAAATAATCCTGACCAACGCGCTCTGGGCGCCTCTCCCTCTCTCTCTCTCTCTCTCTCTCTCTCTCTCTCTCCTGCGCGCAAGTCTGTTTGGGAGAGTTGCCACCTTTTGTGACCTCTGTGTGGTCGTACAACGGGTCTCGGGGTTCCAAGGGGTCACCAAGAAATGTCCCCTACGACAACCTAAGAGTGCACCCTGTTAAGCCAGTACCGCCTTGACCTTTTCCGCTGTGTCCCCCAAAAGAGCTAGTCGCTACTCGCGCCGTCATGTGTTCTTCGTCTGCGGCTATCCACATCTGGTAGTGGGGAACCACGGCGATCGTGGTGCTGCAGCGCGGTGATGTAGGCCCCTTTTCCCTCCACTTGAACTCTCTGAGGATGAGAACTCTTCAGTTGGTTCTCGAGCTTCTTTCCCCCGGAGAGGTGTTGTGTGTTGGTCGTTGGAGGTGTGTCGGTGTGATAGACGGGTGGGAGTGGGAGCGGTGCAGGTGGGCTTTAGGGGATCGTGTCCGGGGTGTTTGGTGCCTCCTCTACTGGGGATTGGTCGGGGGGAGTGTGTCAGCCATTCGTCAATCGCCCCCTAAATGCCCAAACACCAGAACCAAATGGGGTTTTTGGGTGAGCGCTTGATCTGTGAATTAGCGAAATACAGAAGGTGACGGGGTGCATTCATTGTAGTCACTATACTTATATGCATTATTATATTCGCATATACATATATATGTGTGTGTATGTAGATACACAAGAAGAAGTTAAGAAGCAAATGAACATGAACAGACATAAAGATAAGAAGTAATTAACTCAACTGAACGAAGAATAAGACAATAAACAAATAACACATGTAGGTACACATACATACATGTGTATATATGTATAGATATGTATACACACGGTGTATGTAGGATTCTCACCGCAGCCTTGAGCTTGTCGGCTTCGGCCAGCTCTGCGGCGAGATCAGGGAATTGGGTCTCGCGGGGCACACGCAGGATCGGAGCAGCGTGGCATGCATTGCATGCGTCATCACTTGCAAGACTGCGACTAGCAAGAAATGGCCATCTTGAGACAGCATGAGCCTGCAGAAGGACCATGGTCGCCAGCACATGGGCGCCCTTGTAGATGTAGTTGCACCTGCATCTCAAGCATCACACGCTGTAGACAATATACAGGCATTGGCTGAGGCTGGCGCTCGTAGTGGTCGTCCCGAGTCGTCTTGGGCAGCCAATCCCTCACGCCTGCAAGGCAATCACTCACCGCCGCTACAGTATGCACGTTCGTGGCCACTGACTTTTCCAAACACGCACGCATCAGGTGACAAGCCTACGAACTTCTCCGGGTGATCGATGAAGTAGCGGTTCGTGATGATCTGCCCAGCATAGCCTCAGCATGCTGGAACCTTTCTCAATACCTGATCGTACTCCGAGCTTCGATGACGCGCAAGGGTCTCGGCGAACCACTCTGACTATCGGGCAAGCCACCCGGCGCCAAACTGAAGCCGGCAAAGTTCTTGGCTTGCACACCTTGTCAGGGAACCTCTACTCAACATCTCTCGCAGCAGCAAGCTCTAACCAGCCGGGGAGGTGAGAAAAAAAACTTCCTGTCAAAATTATCTTTCAAAAGATAACAAGCTCCCAGACCACGCCTTTGGCTGGAGCCATGACCGGCATCAAGGCTTCACCGTTGACCCACCAGCCCTGATAAAACTTGAAGCCGATGATGTCGTCAAAATCTGTCGCCCCATGGCTTCCCAAACATTTCATGATCACCTGCTGTGGTCAGAGACACCAAAGAACCGCAGCTTCTCTCCAATGCAAGGGTTTTCAGGGCCGATGCCCAGCTCTCGACATGAACAAACCCTCACAAACCTTAGGAAAATAGTTGCAGGAGTGCATGCGGGTGACGTTGCACTCTATCTCCTTGCCGTCCTTGAGGTGGACCTTGCCTGCGAAACACGTCGTGGATACAAGGAACACACTATGTTGTGCCAGTAACAGCACTCTCTGAACCTGTCAGTACATGTGTGGACTGGGCTTCAAACTTCAACAAGCTCAACCTGACGTTGACCCTCGGTACTCTGGGGCATCCACCTTTGCTGAGCTTATCAATCTCACCATGGATCACCTCGCACACCTTGGCTAGAATGGCTGCTCAAGCGTGTAGGAACCACAACGGGCCGGTCTGAATTACTCAGCCTTTGTCCTAGAAAATGCAGGCAGCTGCACCTTGTAGTAGCAGGCAAGGAAATAGATATCCGTCACGCCGAACCTAGTTCATGGTTGGGATCATATTAAAATGGTACCCTAAACCCTAAACGCTAAACCCTAAACCCTAAACTGTTACTCAGCCTTTGACTAAGGAACGTGGTCGTCTGCGTCAGGACGGCGCTCGATCGGTCCGCGTTGGCGTTGACAACTGGGTGGCTCCATACGTCCACTCCCAGGAGATCCTCGGATGCCGGAAAAATGCGACATAAAGGGGTTTATAGGGTTTAGGGTTTAGGGTTTAGGGTTTGGGGTTTGGGGTTTAGGGTTTAGGGTTTAGGTAGGGTTTAGGTTTATTTGGGGTTTTAACATGGCCCCTTAAGCCTCCTTCAAAGGGTTCTGAATCAAAATCAGGGGTATCTAAGGGGGTCCCCTTTTTTAGGGGCACAAGCACTCTCAGAATACGAGAGTCGTACATCTTCTGGAAGGCTTCGACGATGAAGGGCCCCGGGATCGGAACGGCAGCGCCGCTGACCATCCAAGAGACCATCTTCGGGCCGGCCAGGTGGCGATGCCGGCAAACGACGTAGACCTTCTTGGACTTCCGCTCCACGCACGTGCGCACATTCTCGATGGTGAAGCCGCCGTGACCCACAATGCCTTCCAATGTGAGTCATATGAGGAAGCTCCGCCATGCTGTGAGGAATCGCTGGGTCATGGGGTTCACTTACATGAAACGATTAATGTTCCTTTCCAGCTCAGATGCATACACTCGCGTCCTTCAGCTTGTCGTAGTTTATGCCGTCGTAGGAGCCGTGGGTGATGTAGCCTCGCGCGCTGTCAGAAGGGCCGCAAATGGCTGAGAAGGCAACAGCACGAATGTCCCCGGCAGCCTTACGCTTATATAGATGGGAAAACTTACTGCTTCTGCACATTCCTATACATGCAGAAGCACAACATGTGTTTATAGTCATGTTAGTCGCTGTAGTAACGGAATATGAGGAACTAACGGAGGGACCTCTACGTCTCTACGTCATCGCAAGCACCCTGTCGGGAAGGAGCCCCGCATATGCATAACATGTACAGGCATGTACGAAACTGTGTATGTGTGTGTGTGTGCCTGACTCTCTGTCGCTGGTCCTGTCTGCACTGCTCTGTCTCTGTCTGGTCTGCTCTGTCTGGTTCTGTCCGGCTCCTGTCTGGGTCCGGTATGGGTCCAGTCGGGTCTGGTCTGGTGTGTCCGTGCACGCGCACATCTGCGCTCATGCGTATGGGAGGGAGAGACAGGCAGAGCTATAGAGAGAGAGGGAGAGAGAAAGAAAGAAAGCGAGAGAGAGAGAGAGAGAGAGCCAGAGATAAAGTTTTGGCTTAATGCCCTTTGCAGAAATGGCCAAGCGACCGCCAAAGTCCTCACGACCAGGCCACTTCAAGTCAATGGGATTGTAGAAAACACCTGCAGCTGCATTGGTCCAACAATTGCTGGAAGATACCCTGCTCCATCCATGCTAAAGCATGTTCCACTGCGGAAGTGCTGTGTCAAGACGCACGTGCTAGAAAGGTCGCGATTGAAAATGCCGATGCCTGGGCAGGAAATCAAGGCCGAGCACTTGAGGGTCTCCGACGCGTCTTCGGTCGTTAGGCTCAACTCCTCAGGTGCGACTACAAGGGTGGGTGCACTCATGTGGGGGGTTTCCGAAAATTAGGGACCCTAATATAGACCCCCAACATAGTAAGATTCCCTTATCACAAGGACCCCAGAAAGGTACCCCTAATTTCGGAAACCCCAGTGTGTGCCCTGTGTGGTGATCATGGTAACATGGTGTTGTGCTGGCACTGTCTACTTTCCATCCCGGCGACAATATGCCCACCAGCCAGGAGGTCGCCCTTCACCTCCACCTTCTCAAGGGAGGTGCCGAACCTGCATGGGCAGGGTTTAGGGTTTAGAGTTTAGGGTTTAGGGTTTAGGGTTACAATCCTGGCTGGATTCATTCCACCATGGCATCTAGCGGCACGGGGTGGTGCTCCATGTCGGGGTCAGCTGAAGACTGACGGCCTATATAGCACGACACGACGCTCCACCTTGAATGCTACAGATATCAGCTCTATGCGCTTCAGCGATTGGATGTGAGGTTCATAACAACGCATCTCAGCATTTTACTGAGCAAAACGCCGGCTTCCTCATTGGCATCCATTAAAACATATCCCGGAAGCCACTTCAGAAGCGTTCAGGGCTCCTTTAATATAACAATAAAAAAAAAGAAGATAAGAATGAAATACCATAATCATAAACTTATACACTAATCTAGTAATACAACAGAGTGATGTCGTGCCTACAGGTAGACCCAATCAGAGACCCCAAAACCATCACTACTCAGCACTTTCAAAAACACATCCCTCCTCAGCGAAGACGGTAGAACCTCTATGCGAATCAGCTCTTTCCGCAAAAGCAGAACAGACTTGTCAAATGGGTTGCCGGGTCAATTCACACGAACTTCGTCCAAAAGTATCAGGGTGCACAAGTTGGATATCAAGGGAATGCGGGGAATTAGGGCCCTATGTATGATATATACCCTTTAAGGGATTATCTAGGGTACCTCATTTCCTCATTCCCTGCTAGCCAACAGTCAGTTCAAAGGTGAGCAGCTTTCAGACAAGAGGCTTGGCTTTGTCCTCCAGCCCATGCTTCTCTGCACAGGCAACGCACATGTCCAGGATACTGTCGCGCGAAGGCCAGGTTTTCTGCTCCTTCAAAGCAAGATGATGCCCTACGCCCAGCAAAACCAAAACCAGTTTCCATGCGATGTTGATTCCTTCTGCGTGTCTGGAGCTTCTTCCTTGGTCGAGGACTCCGCGAGGACTCTGACACCCTAAGCAAGTCTAATGAGCAAAAAGGCAGAAAAACCTAGGGTGTGTTGTTGCAAAGTCCTTGCACCGAATGGTAGTAAGAACATCGTTCTGAACAGTCCGGTCGCAACAACAGCAACATTCATAGCGCACCGAGTCGCAGCACAATCCAAACGCTTTTACAGTTGTACTTTTCGCAGCCGCAACAAGAAAGAGCACCTGCATGCCGAGCTGTGTGTGTCACTCCCGTGAGGTTGTAGCGGTGGCATTGCACCTGCACAACACCTCCCGAACATCGCATACACCATCACATGGAATCATGTAGCTAGCTGCTCGGCCATCAAGGCCACAATCGTCCGATGAGATTTAGCTGCTTGCAAGCATTGCAGCTTCAAACTGACACTACAGAGTCTGTGTATGTGCTAAGTCTTAAAAGGTAAAGAAAGTGGCGGCGCAGCGGCGGCGGCGGTGGTGCGGCGGCGGCGCGGCGGCGGGGTCGGGGTGTGTGGGCGGCGGGGGGGCGGCGGCCCCACCTATGGCTCCACCTTTGTTTCACCTCTGTCTCCACCTTTGTCTCCACCTTTGTTCCACCTTTGTTCCACCTTTGTTTCACCTTTGTTTCACCTTTTGTTCACTTTTTTTCACCTTTTTCCTAGGAAAAATGTGACTCGGACGTGCCCCAACCCCGACGCCCCAAAAGGTGGCAGAAAGGTGGCCCGGATCTCGACCCCCGCCCGGCACCCGTGCAAAAGGTGGCGAAAAGGTGGCCGCCACGCCCCGCCACCCAAAAGGTGGCCAAGCAGCGGCAGCATACCCTACTCCCACACCTCTTCCCTTCCCCCGACGAACCACATTGACCTTTAGGTTATCCTCCCTATCTTTTTCCTACCTTTCCCCATTCACCTTTAGTTTACCTTTCGCTCACCTTCGCTGTCCCCCACACCTCCTCCCTTACCTTTTTTCTACCTTTCCCCGTTCATCTTTAGTTTACCTTTGTTTCGGCCTTGCTAACTATTTTGTTCAACCCAGAATATACCAATTATAAGAGCTCATTTAATACGGCCTGCAAGGAGACCTTGAGAAAGAAGCTAGCTGGGACAAAGCAGCCCTAGCCACCACTAGCCCGCACCAGCAAGCGATCCTCGTCCGCGTGCACTTCTGGGTCCAGATACTCCGGGACATAGGTTCCCTGGTTGAGGTGAGGGGTTTAGGGTTTTAGGGTTTAAGGGTTTAAGGGCCTCGGGTTTCGGGTTCAGGGTTCAGGGTTTAGGGTTTAGGGTTTCGGGTTTAGGGTTTAGGGTTGAGGAGAGGGGACCAAGAGTAGGTAAGCGGCAGGGCCTAGGCAAGTTGGCTCGTGCCTGATCTCAAGCCGTCTGGCCAGCGCGAGTCCAGCCCAACTACTTCTGACCCTAAACCCTAAACCCTAAACCCTAAACCCTAAACCCTAACACAGGTGAGCCTTCTCAGTCTGCAGCTTCGTGGTTTCGTTGGCCACATCCCTCCATGTTGTTCCACCGAAGGCCTCGTAACCTGGCCAAGGTAAGCTCACTGAAGCTCTGCGAACAAGGGTTTAGGCCCTAGTTTAGGCTGCTCGATCCTGAGCTAGCTGCTATTACAAGGACGTCAGTCGGGCAAAGTAAGCCTGGAATACAAAGCTCTACATCCGGAGCCTTCTATGCTAAAGGGCATTGGAGCAGAGCACAACTCGCCCTTTCTCCGGATCCACCAAGGCCGGGAATACTGAGCGGGGGTTGCAGGCTGGCAGGTATGGGGAGCCGAACAGTTGCGCGTCGGTGGGCTTCAGATGTTCTGTGTCAAAAGTAAAAAAGGCCCAAGGATGCATTCATTAAGGCTTGGATGGAATCCCGCTCGGCTTGATTAGTGATTAGTGATTAGCTTCCACATGCAAGATGGAACCGACACTTAATCACTCATCACTAATCAAGTGACACGGGATTCGCTGCAGGCTTCAGTGGACGGCAGCTCCTAAACCCATTTTGGACTTTGGACATGCAGGGTGGCTTCGATACAAAGTGAAAAGTGAAAAGTGAAAAGGCCCCACAGGGTTGATTCCATTGAGGCTTGGATGGAATCCCGCTCGACCGCGAAGCAAGAAGAAGCGAGCGCTTTACATATTAGGAAGGAGAGCAATAGACAAGCCAAATTCACAAAAGTTTGAAATCACGTCGGAAGCCATTGAGCCCTGACGAATCCTACCAAGAATGTTTTCCAACGATCCCCAATGGCCGAGCCACGCTCCAGGATGATAAAGTCCTTGCGGTCTTGCCTGCGCTTCATGAATCACGGCGTCAGGGGTCCCGGGGCTCGTTTTGCACTCTCCGGCACAAGGGGAGCCTGAGAAAGTCGACGGCTGTCATGAGGCCGCCCATACCCCCACCGAGAATGACAATGGGATGGTCGTACTGGCCTCGTTTGCAGATGTGGGGCTGGAGGATGACAGGGCTCATGCTTCATGCTCTGGTTTGCGTGGGTCGTCCAAAAGGTATGCAGAGGCATGTGCCAGCGTAGTTACTCTTTCAAGGCCCATGTCGGTTCTCTCGTTTCAGCATGTCTGGCACGTGCCAACTCAGCGGCTGGTACTCCTTAGTAGGATGGCCCTGGGAGAGATCTTAGTTGAGAGATCCGGTCGGCCACAATTCAGCCAGGCGACGCCTTGACGCGGCACTGCCATTTGTATAGCCTCCTCCGGACATGGTGGTGGACCTGCAAGCCAGAACTGCGTTTACGCATGGTAGAAAGTCTGAACAAGCCTGGACATGTTTTTCTTCGCAAATGCCCGCCCTGCCGGGACCAACTCAGCTATTGCGACCCTAGCCAGACTCTGAGCGTTGTCCTGGCTCTAGTAAGTGCAACAATGTACGGGTGCAGCGGATGCCCAAACAGAGGTCAAGCCCAAGCGGCTTCTACGGACACCACCGGGAAGCACAAAAGCCAGGGGCAGCTTGAGCCATAAGCCATAAGTGTGCAGCAGGCAGTCCCGGCTCAAAACAGGCTGTCGACTACTCAGCCTCATCACTCCATGTCCAACAAGCACGTATTTCATGGGGGCATCAACGCTTCCGTCGTGCAATGCCATCCTGATGCCATGACTCTGCGCACAATGCGTCGGCCACAGCCGCTTCCTCGTCCGTGTAGAAAGAAACTAACCTTAGGACGGGCCAGGCAACACCACCATCTGCATGTCAAAGACATTGACAAGCCGCCCGCCACAAAGTGCATCACTCCAGACTGACACATTATCGAAGCACTTGGAGCACTTGGTTGGAAAACATGCGGGACTCCGGGACAGCGTTGTGGGATGTAGTGAACCTGTTACAACGTCTCAGCACGCCGCATCATGCGCAGCCAGCGACCAAAGCGTCCAGCGTCAAAGGTCTGCAAGTTGCATATTAACACGGGACTGTTTATACGGGAGTTTCGAAGATAAGGACCCCTACAATGGACCACCAAACAGTAGGATTCCCTTATACTAATGACCCCAATAAGGTACCCCTAATTTCGGAAGCCCCCATATGACTTTCCTCTTTGCAGTCAGCCTGATCTGCGCTTTGCGCCCTCTCTGCTGCCATGCCTGCACCCGAGCGCATGGGATTCGAAGGAGCAGGAGTGAGAATGCCCCTGTTCATGCTGCAAGTTTCTTTGCTGTTCGTGCGGGGCGACGTGAGATCCGTGCTCAGCTTTTTGAAGCTGATATGGATTGTGATTGCAGAAGTCTGCTCAGGGTTGCGTTGTCCGAACGGATGATCCAGTCATGGACAGAATTCCGCTCACAAAAGTCGCTGTAACCCGATCTTCTTGTGAAGGACGACCCCAGCAACTGGCGACATAAACTGCAACCTGTATAGATGTGCTGCACTGTACGAAGCTCTTCCAGACGCAAGCAAGGATCACGCAGCGCGCCCTTCTGCTGTCGCAGAGCTGCTCAGCCCACTGCATTGCGAGTGCTTCGATTCCTTCTGCGAGATGTCTGTGCGTGGAGAAGATGCGTGCTGACAAGATGTTGGGTCAAGAGATGGCATGTGCAGTTGCCCAACTCTGTGGAAACCAAGCGCTTTCTGCCGTGCTCTCTGATTGCATTCTGATAGACTTGAGGTTCGAGCACCGCAGTGAGAATGATGTGTTCACTCGAAAGGCACGTCATGACCTCCGACAGAGTTCGCCGTTAGCCACTCTTCCTGACAACAGGTACTTAGTTCGTGGTAAATCAAGGACCTGACTGCCCGGATGTGGAGTACCTGTATCAGCTTGTGTCCATTGCAAAGACGTGGCTCTATAGCTCTAAGCCCTAAGACTCTAAGATGCTCTAAAAGCCTCCAAGGCCTCCCAGTGCCCCCGCAAGCTTTTCCACAGGGTCGCGATGACAAGTCATCTCAGGGCTTCCACGCGCTGAGCTCAGCATCTCTGTGCTCGAGGAGCGGAACGCTTTCGATGGTTTGCGAAGGATCCCACCACCCTGACATCTTCCCAAACTCTGCATCGTTGCATGTCTCATGCTCAATGCTTTGCCAAGTCCTGCTATGAGAATCTGCACTGACCACTGACAGCCTGGCAAGTATCAGTGGCTCGCCTGACTTTCAACCCTCCTCAGACCACACAGCAGCGACACACCAGCATCATGGTCGATGTGTGGCATCACTACCGCAGCGACAGCCCTCTGCCTTAACACGGCTCACCGAACAAAATCGAGCATGCTTAGCACACCGGCATCATCGGCATCATGAGCCCTGAGCTTACATTTCCAGAGCTCGTCCCCTCTTGCCCACAGCCTCCGGGTGTTTGCAGCTCCTCTGAAGGCCATCGTGGCACTGGCTCTGCTGCTGGGAAATCGGAGAGTTGGATGGCCTCGGATTTCCGCAGGCCCGAGCTGCCCCAATCACAACTGCTAAGCAATCTTAGGCAAAGCTAGAAAACACCAATAAGCACGCTGCTACGAGGGCTTGGGGCAACATGGTGCAATTCCCAGCACATCAGCAAGGAGCTGTGGTCCGCGTTGGCACGCGTCGCAGGCTCTCTAGCCTTTTCTCAAGCTTCGACAGATACTTGTCCTGGCACCACGCATCACAACAGCTGACGGCTCATCGATGAATGGAGTCTATATTAATAATATTTTTCTGAACAATACTAATATATAATACTAGTATTATGAGTATTTTTGCTCTTATTCTTCAGATTATACAGTCGGCCGAGTTTTTCGGCCTAGAGGCGGTCCACGAACCCCTTTAAACCCTGAACCCTTAACCCTAAAGAATGCTCCTATTCCTGCGTCCTGGCTTGTCACCAGGTCGGGCATCGCCGGCCACGATGAGACGGCCTCAACACTCGAGCGCGCTGCAGAATGGCCAAGCACTTGCCCATGCTCTTTTGCCTGCCCTTGCTTCAAGGTAGGTCACTGAACATCTTTTGAAGCAAGCACTATTACGAAGACTACTAGCAGTATTATTAACATGAAAAAGCTTCACTTTTATCATTTCTGGTGATGTTCATATAATTAACCTTAGGTTTTTTTTGCGGTTGTTTGTTTTTTACTATTCTCAATTTTGTATATTCTCACTAGTGGTAATCATATTTAGCAAGATTCAGAAAAACAATCAAGCAATATTACTAATGGTATTTAGCAATGTTGCTAGCAATACTGCTTATGCAGTTCGAAGAGATCGATGCCTGGGTCGGGAATCCGCCCTCCGGCTCCGGCAGAGCAGCTCGGATTGCTGCTGCCCAGTCGCTGTCGGAATCCTGGCCACGCAGCCTACGGGTTAGGGTTTGGGGTTTTTTTTCCGCTCCCGCATAGCGGCCGAACCGCAGGCGGGGTTTGATTCTGTCGCTCTTGGAGGGAAAAAGCTTCGATCGATCCAGTTGAGGTTTCCTACTCAAACAGTGTAAACCACCCCTAAAAAAAATCTACATAAAGGCTCCACAGAGAAACCCAAATGGATCAACATAAATTCAAATCTCACTCTAGCTTCGCCCAGTAGCACTCACATAGAGAGTTACAGCTTCAAGGGTTTAGGGTTTAGGCTCCCTGAAACGTGCTACTGCAATGATGCCAAACATGAGTACCGGACAGCATGGCTCCAAGTAGAGGATAAGGAAGGGTGAACAGGGAGGGCCATCTTTTTGAGGCAGGCCGATCCCGAAATCTTCAGGATTTGGATGCCCCCTTGCATCTCCGGCTGTAAGATCTTGAATGTCGTAATGTGGGTTCTTTCCGACATTAGGGATACCTTTCTGGGATCCTTATTATATTATTTATTATAAGGGAATTCTACTATTTGGGGTCCATTCTAAGGGGTTCCCTATTTCGTAAACCTCCAGGTAGGGCTCGCCTCCGCCTTCTCATCTGATGAGGCCGCCCATGCATCCTCCGACCAGACGACGTCTTTCAGATGTGTGCAAACCAAACTTTTGGGCTGTTCCCTACATGGGGGTTTCTGAGAATGGGGGGCTCCGAGAATATGGATTATAGTATTTGGGCGTATCATACGGGACCCCTGTTTTGACAACATGCCTACATATCAGGCGTTAAACCCTAAACCCTAAACCCTAAACCCTAAACCCTAAACCCTAAACCCTAAACCCTAAACCCTAAACCCTAAACCCAAGGCCAAAGCAGCCGGTGCAAGGGCCACTGGCTCTTCTCCTTCACGGCGCCTGGCCATGCAGGCGTCCACTCTTCCTCAAGCAGGATCCCTCCCCCACATCTTGAATAGGGTTTAGGGGATTTTGTTTGTGGACCGACTAGCCAGAGCACATCGGGGTTCTGCGGTCCGACGGAGGAGGACTGGAGAAACCTGCCTAGCAGTCTCGCAACCACACTGCAGGGATGCAAACCTTCGGATTTCGGGTTTGGGGTTTAGGTTTAAGGTCTAGGGCCCCGCAAGCGCGGAGAAACAGGTAACAAAAAGAGCTCAGGTGGCCTCTGAGGGCCAGGGCACATCTGCCGAACCTTCACCGACACCTCGATGGCCATAAGAGAAGAGGAACTCAGGCGTGTAGTGCATAGTCAGAAAGGGCTTTTTCGGGTAAGTGAGTGGAAAGACACCTCGCCGGGTTTGGGGGACAACTCATAACGCGGGCCATTCAACAATTGACATTCGGCTCATGCCCGATACATGACCCTGAAACCCTGGCTTCATGAGCACCAGCTGGACCTAGATTCTCCACTGATCCCTCTTAAGATGCACCCTGACCAGGCTCCCAAACAACACCAACAATCCCCTCAGCCCTGGCAGGCCCCCAAGGCGTTTTGGGCGTTCCCAGTATCTGAGTTCAGGTGCTAAGCACACGAAGAGCTCGTCGAAATCAGAACAGTTATACATCTCATTTCCGGTGCTCTCATGGCTTAATGTCTGGGTGCATCTTCAGCAGGGGCTGCAGGCCGGCTTGGATTTACATGCAGGGCTGCGAGGAGTGTGTCAAGAGACCCCCCATTTCCTGTCTTATGCCAATGCTGAAAGTCCCTTTGATGCGCAACATGACCTGAGCACATGCTCTCTTGCAACCACCTCTAGTGAGTTCGACTGGGTTTTGCAAGACTACGCAAGTGAGGCACCAGCAGCAAAGTCCGCTTATCTCAGCATGCCAGGTCGCCAATAGCTGCGGGCCAGCTGCCGGTAGCTGCGGGCCAGCTGCCTTCTGAAGCTGGGCCGGCTGCAAGCCAAGATGACATTGCTCTTTATGAAGCGCAAGTTGCCCTCCAACCTGGCCTCTATGGCTAGGACACCACATGATTGGCACAGTGGCCTAGGCCACCTGCTGGGGATCAGCTAAAGGCTAAGGCTTTGCTGTGCTTCGTTCTCAGGTGTTCGACCAAGTCTTCCGAATGATCCGGCCGTCTGCGTGGACGATGTGCGAGTTCGGCACAAGCAGCTGCTCGCCTCATCTGCAGCCTACGGCACGTTCGCTCGCACTTTTTCCTCCGAGAAGGACTGCGGGTCCCCCAACTACTCAGCTGCTGTTCCGGACCACTCCACCATCGAAGGGTTCGGAAAGCTTTGGATCGATGCGGCCTGTCAATTCGGGAGGGGTTGTGTGGGGGGGGAGAATCGAGGTCGTTTGGGGGGTTCGTCGGCCCGACCCCGGCGCCAAGTAGACAACCCTAGGTGGCCAACGCACAGGGTTTGCAACTAAGAACGTCTATGCTACGACATCCGGCCTGCTGACGGACAGTGCCAGCATGCGCAATCATTTGACTGATATTTGTATCTAGAGCGAGAAAGTTGGTTCTATACTCAAACTGCGCGGCTCCTGAAAAAATCTGGAGCTGGAAAGCGCCTGCTCCTGGCTGCAAGTGAAAGCCGCCGTCAGCGCCATGCGGACACCCCTGGACACCTTCAGGACCTGCAGGGGCTGTGGCAGTTCGGAGTACCATTCAGAGCTGCTCACAGCGCCCCCTTTGTCTCCAAGCATGTTCCGATATGAAGGCAACACCGACCCTTCTCAACTTGCATAAAAGCAAGCCGACCTTGTGCGGGTTCTCCGCGTCACTGCTGAAAGCCACAACCCGTCCAGCCCGGGGCTCAACCGCCGCAGCAGGCACAACAACACCGTTGCCCCTTGATTCCTCGGGGAGGAGGGATTCGATTGCACGCAAGCGACAAGAGCAATGCAGTCCAGTCTCCTCGAAGATGAACTCACCACCATCGAAGTCCTGCGAAACTGCACGGCAGCAGCGTAGCAAAGCAGCTCTGACTCAAAGGATTGCTGCCGTAAAGCCTACTGATACTGCAAGTATCCATTGACGAGCAACTGACACTCATCCTCCAGTTAATGTGTCATGGACTCTTGGATCCCAGGTCATGGTCTGCAGAGTTCAAGTACAGCAGGACGGTGTACGCGAAGGTGCCATATTGCTCCGTATCCTGGGCATGAGGCATCATCAACAACAGCTGTGCACCCTGACCACGATCTCCTCGCCCCCGTCCCACCTACTACTCTATCGAACCAGTTCTGCTCCGAAAGGAAGGCTAGTTGGAATCGATTTTATGCCATCCGCACAGCACACACACCCATCCAGGCGCCGGTTCAGGGCTTATAGGGTTTAGGGACATGGGACACCGAGTCTCAATATGAGAGTGCCAATACTCATCGTGGGTTGTCTGCGCCGTCTTGCTGCCATTGATGTGAGAGAAGAAGGTCATGTCGTGCCTGGGGTTTCGGCTTAGGGGTTGAGGGCTTGTGGCGTATAGGGTGGACAACCATGGGCAGAATGTGTTGCCTCGAAAGGCTGGGCCAATGCCAAGCGGCTGAAGCCCTTCCAACGGGACTCCGAAAAGCCTCGAGAAGAGAGCCATCCAATGAGGTTTTTCGGCCCTCCGTGCTGGAAACATGTGCGCAAAAGACAAGGTGACAAGCACAAGGCACCGAAGAGTGCCCATTGCATGTCTCCAATTCAGTGGCTTCCGATATGCTCAGGCCGGGCTGCCGCGACAGTTGCTTCCGCAGTGCCTGCCGCACCCTGCTGTAGGCCTGGTCGGGTTGCAAAAAATCACAACAAAGTAAGGGTGGTTTAGGGATGTTTGGGGCTCACGCAAGGTGTTGCGATTTGCATACGGCAATATCTCCAACGTGGCATCACTGCTCGCTCAGACTTTGTCAGCGCCTGCTGCTGCCCTAGATACATACCTGTGCAGAAACTGCGATTGTAGCAGAACCCTTCTGCCCCACCTATTCGCCCTAGCTCGTGTCAACAACTATGTCCACGAGCATCAAAGCAGAGGCAGAAGCAGAAATATCCGTTCTACAACCTGTCATTCTACATGGCCTCCACTTGCTTCTGCGTAAACTTCAGGGATTTGAACTCCATGAACATCGTCAGGTTTACGAAGTTGTCCTGCTGCAGTTCGCTCTTTTCTTTCAGTGTCATGACTGCCACTCCTCGTTGGTCCTTGTAGGAGATGGTCTCTGCATGCAGATCCACCACACTTGGTGGACCCGACCCAGCTCCCCAGGCCTGACCAGGAGGGGGTTTAGGGTTTTGGGTTTAGGGTTTAGGGTTTAGGGTACGGGAAGATGTTCGTCAAGGTTGTCTCTGGCTCTTTGCCATCGCGTCTCTGGTCTTCAACGGTTGCAGTTGCACTGGCAGCGGGGCCAGGAGAAGCCATAGTAGCAGTCGAATGCTGGAAATAGTAGCGTCCTTGCAGTAGCCATCAGAACATCATCATCATCATCGTCAGCAGCAGCACGTCTGAATGATGCCAGTTCTGATTGGCTGGCAGCGGAATACGCTCCAAGGGACCTAAAGCCTAAACCCTAAACCCTAAACCCACTTTGGCATGCTCCGGAGCAACTCCGTTCCACGACCCGAGCCGTGATGCGTTTCTAGGATTTGGGACATTTCGACTCTCACACTCGAACCGCACGTCTGCTCAAAATCATGGTCCCCTTTTTGGGAGATTCTGGGCCGCCTTCTAGAAGTGACCCCAAAAGGGGCGAAGTGACCATATGTGCTATGATCGAATGTATGATAACCTGTAGTTGGGCAAAATTCTCTTGCCGAAAGTGCAAAAATCTTGCGGAGCCTGTCGCTGCTCCTTTCAGACACCTTTCTTGGGGCCTACGCTCGTCCTATCCAGAAGCAACCACCGAGCACAACAAGCGGAAAGCCACCATCTTCGACCGCATCATTCGACAGCCTTTCGCGGATCACTTCATGTGCTGTGGAATGTCTGAGTCTGTTGTATATGAAATCAAGGCAAGCACCTTTGTACGACACTGATATGTGTCTACACGTGCTGATTTGTGCTGGAAGCGTACGTATTCTTGTTTTCAAAACTTCATAGTATTGGAATGGCACTATTAATCGGAATCCGAAACAGCGGAAGCGAGCTGTACCAGAGCAGCAGCAGTAGCAGAAGCAGAAGTAGCAGAAGTGCGGTGCGCGGAGAAAATCTTGCGCCAACTATGAAATGCAAAGTAGTAGTCGTAGTAGTAGTAGTAGTAGTAGTAGTAGTAGTAGTAGTAGTAGTAGTAGTAGTAGTAGTAGTAGTAGTAGTAGTAGTAGTAGTAGTAGTAGTAGTAGTAGTAGTAGTAGTAGTAGTAGTAGTAGTTGTAATAGTAGTAGTAGTAGTAGTCGTCGTCGTCGTCGTGGTCGTGGTCGTAGTCGTGGTCGTAGTCGTAGTCGTAGTCGTAGTCGTAGTCGTAGTCGTAGTAGTAGTAGTAGTAGTAGTAGTAGTAGTAGTAGTAGTAGTAGTAGTAGTAGTAGTAGTAGTAGTAGTAGTAGTAGTAGTAGTTGTAGTAGTAGTAGTAGTAGTAGTAGTCGTAGTAGTCGTAGCAGCAGCAGTGACTAGCAGTCGTCAACTCCATCAGCCGAATGCCAGAGCCAAGCCTCAGAAACGAGCCACTGCAGGAGTTCTGCAAGCTCCTCTTGGCACAGTGTTGGGATGAATTCTGATTCTGGGTTTCGAATTTAGGGTTTAGGGTTTAGGGTTTAGGGTTTAGGGGTTAGGGCCAAACGGGGCCGTTCGTGTCCTTCACCTCTGCCGCCGGCACAACTCCGTCCAGCACGAAGCGTGCGCAGCGATTGCCGCGGCGAGGAATTCCACAAAGGCCAAAGCCTAGCACTCCGAAGCCGTCTCCATTACGGCCGCACCAACGCAACCGAAAAACCATCGCACGAGGCAGAACTGCAGCATGGCCCCCAACAACTGACTACCTTTGATAGCAGCGGAACATCTCACGGGCTCGCAGAAAAGAGGCCGCAGCTTTAAAAAAAAAAATCACCGACATGGCCTCCTGTTCCATCACCCCCAGGCGCCGAGCAGGTTACGTTCCTCACGACGAGGCTGGTGCATCTGCATTCTGCCGAGTACCGCACTTATTCCAAAGGAGTTGCGGAAGGATAGAAACCTGAACAAGCCCGTGGCCATACATGGCCTGTTAAAGCAAGCTTCATCTGCAGGGCATCTGGAAGGTTTCTTCTGGCACTTGCCCACACCTCGAAGTCTGTCTGCTTTCCTGGCCGTGGGGGGGGACAAGAGCCGGAAGTGGTCCAAGGAATCTCACGGAAGTCTGCAGCCCCCCCCCCCCCCCCCCCCCCCCCCCCCCCCCCCCCCCCCCCCCCCCCCCCCCCCCCCCACTTCGGCCTTTCTGGGATGAAGCCGGTCTTCCTGGATGCTCTGCAGGCTTCCATGTGCTCACCAGTATGACAGCGGCTGCGGACACAAGAAGCACCAGCAAAGCCATCCATATCCTCAGAGATGGTCTGTATTATGATAAATTATGAAATCGTTATAACGGCCACATGCACCTTCTGCATGTTGGCATGTTCCTGTGTCTTCCGAGATGCCAGGCGTTGGATCTTGCCTCTGAAGCCGCAGCGGCAGGCTTGTCTGGGAAGGACTCGGTGGCTCCCCCCCTAATTTAAACCCTAAACCCTAAACCCTAAACCCTAAACCCTAAACCCCCAAGGGCCTAAGAGGAAGGCCCGGGAAGGCAGGGAGCAACTCAGGGACATGTGGGGGCTTGGCTTCTTCCCCTTAGTCATCCAACAATACTGATACTCAACTTTCCCCATAGACTGTACTAAACTACAAAGAGAACATGGAATGTGCACATTTTTTTGTTACCCGCATGGCTGGAGGAACCAGTCCGCAGGGATTTGAACTTTAGGGGCTTAGGGGAGTTTGAAGTTTGAATATCAGGGGGGTGGGTGAATCCACCCGCCTGGGGCCTTTGGCTCTGTCTTGGCTTCTTCTCGCCGACGCCGGGCGGTGCTCCCCGCCATGATTGGGGTGCGAGAGAAGCTGAGACAGCCTGAATGACCGCTTTGTGTATTCGCATGACTTGTCTGCTCCTTAACTTGCGCCAAAATGCAGGGCATGCCTCTAGCCGCACTACACGTTCAACGGCCAGTCTGGGAGATCTAGACAGGGTCGACTGAAATCATCCTGGCGTGTCCTACCCGGCTTCTACTGTCCTGGTCTATGTTGAAGCTTGACACCGCGGAGCCCGCGATACGTCCAGGCGCTCTGCATAGCTCTTTACATGCTTGGGTCTTGGCTCCCGTCAACTCAAAGTCTCAGGCACCGAGGCAAGCTGACATCATCAAAGGCACTGCACTTCTTTACTTGAATCCAGGGAGGGCTTGCGACCGCATGTGGGTCACGTTGTGTCACGACATGTCGCGACTGTGCCATCTTCGGGCATTGTTCAGCACGGGAGCTGTCGGAACCGTAGAGTCGTAGAGCATCAGAACAATCCGCCAAGAACTATGGAACCAGCCTCGCCGTTCCCACACCTCCAGTCTAAGCATCCATGAGAAAAACGCTGCTCGCCCACATGGGTATCCCCCTAGGTTCATCCGAGCATCTTACACACCCACTTCCATGTTATATATTCATTTATATATGCTATAGATATGTATACATATTTTCTAGTCAGCCATAGGATTGAAGCTCTGAGGCCTGGTGGGCTTTGTAGGTCTGCTGTGCCCAATTGCCAAAGGCACTGATCGAAAGCGGCACGGACAGTCAGAGCAGCTTGCAACACCAACGCATGCTTCCATAGTGCCGTTGGCAAATACTGATACCCCAGACCCTAAACCCCTAAACACCTAAACCCCTAAACCCCTAAATTTAAACCACTAAACCCTAACCCTAAACCCTGTTCAAACAATTGCCACTATGTTGCAGAGGCATGCGCAGCTAACAAGCCGCCCGACATCCTGGCCAGGACTGTACATGGTATGCGGAGCCGAAGCATCACCCCAAGACGACCCGCAGAGCTGGTACGAGCTGTAGAACAGAGGGTAGACAACGGTATACAGCAGAGTACCTGCCATGTTCTAGCCTCCCGCAACAAGATCGCATCTGGATGTCTAGAGAGGTAGAATAGGTCACTAGTGGAAGGCGGGGTCACGTGGGACAGGCGCTTGACACGCAAAGGCGCATACTTTGATAGTCACTCAGTTTGCGCACCTTCAGGTTCCACATACAGCACGTGCCATCAACATCAACGAACTGGCTAGCAACAAGAAACTTCAAGGTCACAGAGCACGCACACACACACATTGAGCACTCTAGGGGCAAACACATTCAAGCGAGTGACATGTGGAAAGCTGTTCAGGCGCATGGCTCCCGAAGAGTACACACATTCGGTGTTCTTGGGGAGAGATTCTGTGATTGAAACTCTATCAGACTCCATCAGACATCAGCGCTTCTGATTGCAGCACCGATCTAACCTCCATTTCAGTGGCAACATATGTTCAGCGTACATATGCCAGGACCTTCACTGCGGCGCGAGTAGCAGAGTAGCATCAGCACTGGTGACTGACGGCCTCCAAACTGAGGCATCTACTTGAAAAGCGCGCGGCAACATCCGGCGAAGCTACACCACTGATTCGGAACACTGTTTTGGCCCGCGAGGCAGCACTCAGATCCGCTTCAGAGCTCACTAGACTCGGCTGACCACCCTGAGCTGTGGTGACATGCAGGCTGCTCACAGCTCGATGCAATCATGTTTCAATGTCTGTCCTCATGCTCACAGGATATCAGACTTTATCCGATTCGAGCATGCGAGCTACAGCAGCAAAGCCGAGCAAGCCGAGTGCAGACATACATACATACATACATACATACATACATACATACATACATATGTATATATACTTGGTTTATTTATTCATGATATGACATTTCTTGTTTGCATATTGTTGTGGGCATCATGGGCAGCCTGGCTCGCATTCTGCGCCCGAGAGTCGGACTGGCATGTGCAGGATTTGTCAAACTCGGGAGGTGTCACACCTCGTGCGGGCCGTGCATCGCTGCTAAACTCACTAGCGACTTACCAAGCGGAAGACCAAGCCCAACATATATCCTATTTAGTTATTTATTTCATATATATATATATAACGGCCAATCATAGATATGACGCCATTATTCACCACAAGGAAGCGGAAAAGCATGGCCGTAGCAAGCCTGATGCATGACAACCAGCAGCACCCTGCGGTTCGCCACCAGGTGAGCGAAACGTTGTGGGACCCACTACTTCTTGGCAAACTCCCCTTGAAAACCCACGCTGGGTGAAGCACAGTCCTCCTTTGACTTGGGATCCGTCTGGCCCTCCTGCAAGCAGTGACTATGGTGGGCATAAGATTTCGGACGCAGAAATAAACGTCATGGCTCGGCTCAAGGCAATTCGTGTATTATCGTGTATTATAGTGTATTATAGTACATTATAGTACATTATAGTATATTATAGTATATGAAAAAATATTATAGTATATCCTCCAACATCCGGATGCTCAGAAGACGGGCTCCGTCCTCCGCAAGGCCAGCAAGCTCCTCCAAGCGTGTTGCCAGCTGTCGGTTGGACGCCTGCGAGGAACGAAAGGATGTGAGTGAGCCGAACACTGAAGCATTGCTGAATATTGCCCCTGCCCAGAAGCCGGGGCCTCGGCATCCTAACTACTGTATCGGTCAGTTTCTACTTTCGCCCACCTGGAAAATACCAGTAACCCTAAACCCTTAACCCTGTAACAAATTGGGTGTATGCCAGTGCTGGTGACGGGCCACAAGTGCACGTGCAGTGTCCTGACAGTATCACGTCGGGTTTTCATGTGTACCCGGGCCTCCAGACCAGTCATCCTGTCACGAAGCGCAGTTCAAACCATTATAGTATGTATATTATAGTGTATTATAGTGTATTATAGTGTATTATAGTATATTATAGTATATTATAGTATATTATCGTATATTATAGTATATTATAGTATATTATTATAGTATATTATAGTATATTATAGTATATTATAGTATATTATAGTATATTATAGTATATTATAGTATAATATAGTACTTGACAGAAGCAGCCTCCCGACTCGCGACTTCTGAGGATTGTTGAGTACTTCAGTACTTCTGGCGAACGAAATCTTCGGCCTAGGTTGAGCTTATTTGCTAAAGGCTTGCAGCACAATCTGTGGCATGTACGTGCATGCTTAAGACACACACACACACGTTTAGATACCTAAGCATCTGCAACAAGTGTGCGTACAGGCTTGCAGGCACAAATTGCCACCAGCATACACAAGAAAAACATCATGGCACAGATTTGGTCACGCGTTTCCTCTATCAACCCCGTCCAGTGTGATGTGATGGTCTCCTTCAAAGCTTGAACCGTTAAGATCGCCGAGTTGCCAAAATTAAAAAAGGCTTCAAGTCGGCCATCTGCCAAAGGACCCCCTTCCTCCCTGAGCTGCTTCATCCCTTAGTGCGATCGACAGTACCCGAATTTACCAACGAGCGGCAGATACACGACCAACAAGCCGAGTGATGAGAACGCATGACGTACAAATCATGATCCCCAACATGGGGAGGATCGGCACGTGCCAACGAGAAGCTCTTCAATAATGGTCACAAGATTAACAGGAAGCCATCACCGCAAAACATGGGCAGGACAATGCAAAGTGAGGGCAACCGGACCACAGCCATGCACAGGCGCTTCACGGAAGCGAGCCAGCAGATGATCGCTACAAGTAGGTGGTTGATGAAGTTAAACCAGTGGATGAAGCGAGACAAAACATTGTGCGTGAGCCATGAAGACCATCAGGAAAGCGAAGGCTGAGCTGAAGCGCAACTGGATTCACGTCGCAGTACCGCACGGAGAGCAACTCCGGGCTGCGGCAAAACGAATGCGGGCGCCGTTACATTTTGTTTTATTCTTCGGATAGGTTGCATTAACACAACAAGGGGGTTCTTGTTCTTCAGATGTCGCGCAACAGTAATGACACATAACCAGATCTGCGGTTGCCCCTGCGACGGAGGAAGTTGCTACGTCGGTTGAACCACATACACTTCTGCCATCTGAATAATATGCATGTGCACACAGACGATATATACACAATTGAAAAAACAGATGCACGTACTTCCGCCTTGGGGCCTCCCTACAGGGCCAAGAGATTTTAAGAATAGCTCAGGTGAGCGGTCCTTGAGTTCATATGCCGCAGCTCACTTCGCATTTCCCGCGAGAGACCATCCAGGCGCTCGAGAACCTTTCATTGGAGTCGAGCTGACACGGATGTGATGGGTTCAGGCTTTAGGGTTTAGGGTTTTAGGGTTTAGGGTTTAGGGTTTAGGGATGAGTGTCCCGGGGATTCTAGGTAGGCTCGGACCCTCCCTTGAAGAGCCCCCCAATCTGATGTCAGCGGAGTGCAGGGGGACCTCTAAAGCACATAAGGGCCTACTTGAGGGTATCACATTGTGGCAGTACTCCCTAAACCCTTTTGCTGCAGGCTTGCGTGAATCCTCGCCTGGATGTGTCGCGCTTGTTCTCCGAACAAAGCCAGACACAGAATGAACCTACTGATTGACTCCCTAAACCCTAAACCCTAAACCCTAAACCCTAAAAGCACCCCCCATCATCCAACAGCCTCTTCTTCGCCTCCCCTCTTTAGGCGAGCGAGCTTGAAGCCCGGAAAGCAGCGGTCTCTCACATGAATACTGGAACTACATGTGGGCATTTTCAAATTCAGCGGGGGTACCCGTGATATACCCCAAAATAGTATAATCCTTATTATAGGAGCCCCCAAAAGGGTACGCCTACTCTCGGAAACCCCACCATAGCCCCATGCAACAGGGGGCTGAGCCTGCGCTATGCCACCCTCGGAGAAGCTGGGCGTCTGCTTCGGAGTCTGGCAGAGGCATTTGCCGTGGCTACCACGAGCTCTGAAACTTGAAGCATGGACAGTTTAGGGTTTAGGGTTTAGGGTAAAGCCTTGCAAGTTGAAGGCTGCAAGCAGGGTTCATATCTGGGTGCAGGAAAGATGAACGACGGAACGGGGGTCCTTGGGTGAGGTGCCGACACTGACCGACTCGGCGATGCTGGGGAAGCAATCCACTCCTCCAGCGAATGCACCATATGCCTATACTCCCCTTAGAACCTCCATACAAACCATATGTTTAATATCCTCTTGGGGTTTATATGAACAGAAATGAAACATGATTCTCAAGGGGGATATAGACGCAGTCTATAGACTCGCGAGACTCGAGCATGGCAAAACTGAGAGCGCGGCGCAGCGCGTCTTCAGTCAAGCCTCTAGATCCAGCTACGAGGCGACAGTCGATCCAGACAAGCAAGCCACTAGACGTGTCACGCCCCCCTAAACCCTAAACCCTAAACGGACTGTGAGCACGGCTTGGAAAGCTTCCGCTGTGGCGCGCTGCCATTCGCCCGATCCTGCCAAAGGAGTATGGATCAATCGTCTTCTCAGGGCTAACCTTGCAGATTCTACATATACATATGCACATACACAGAAAGATTATACACATATACGTATATATATATATATACATGCGTAAATAAATGTCACACCCCACCCCTGAAAACGGTAACCTGCTACAACCGAGTAGCGTTCAATGCTGATTAGCGCCATTCCCGGAATTGTGAGAAAGCATTCCAACAGGTTCCGAAATTATGATCCGCCGAAATCCTGCTGAGGTTTGGTCATCCAAAAATGTTCATGTATCAGTTCTTTAAACCTAGCTTCTGAGATCTTCTGAGCCTGAACAAAGCTAGCCTTGATGCCAGCCTTAATGCAAAGATTCCTTTTTCTAAATCCTCTGTAGGCCAGGGAATTGTCAAAGCGCGTCATCCAGCGGCTTCGCCAATTCCGTATCATACGCACGGCTTGATCCCCGAAACAATGCGGCAAGGGGGGTGGGAGTGGGGAAGTGGCAACGGGGAGGAGGGCAAAGTGGAGGGATTTTGAGTGGGGTGGGGTGGGGGGAGGGCAAGGCCCTACACCAATCAGCATCCAGACATTGTCGAATTTCCTCCCTGAACCCCCCTCTCTCTCTCACTGAACCCTAAACCCTAAAACCCTAAACCCCAGAAGAAGTTGAGGCTATAGCGGTGTTGAGCTTCGGCTGCCCTGACGCGCCCGCTGGAGGACCGTGCCTCAAAAAACTCTCTGCGAAGAATGCTTCTGGTTCCAAGTATGAGCCCCTGAGGTTGGGTCCCCTTGTTAACTTAGACACACCATTATACCCAAGCTTAGAAAGTGGCAAGCGACTGCAAACGTTTAGGCTTAGGGCTCCTATTTTTCCCGCATTCTTACACCAAGCACTCCCGGCGCAAGATCCGACTCGCGGGGCTTTGACGCTAGGATCAAGAAGCTTCAAAACTTAAAGCCCTCATGCTGCCACCGGACTCCGAACCTAGGCAGCACTAGAGAACATAAACTGGAGATACGGTGCATTGGCACCCCCCCCCGTGCCCCAAATGAGACCGAAGCTGCGAGAAGGTAACATTTTCTGAGGGCCGCACCCATTCTGAGCCTGGCTGTCTCCGAAGGATCCCCAGCAAAGAGCACCAGGATTCGTGAAACCCTCTTGCTTCCTGCCTCTTCGATCCTATTGAGATGTCAGTCAAGTCCTGGTCCACCTTCAGCTTTCTTGCATGCCACAAAAAAAAGTCGGGACTCACTTGAATGCCTGATCTTTACTTCTGAATCTACTGATGGCTCCGTAGTCTGCGCAACCGTACATCGGCACGGCTTCTCCGAAGGACTGCAATGCAGCAGAGCCCCACCTCATAGGTAAATTGAATCAGCAAGTTCCTCGCAGCAGAGCGAGCATGGCATGAAGGAAGAACACCCAAAAAATGGGGAGAATATTCTTCCTTATAAAACCTAAGGATTCTTGTTGTGGGCCAGGGTTCTACTAACTAAACCTAAAACCCTAACACCCTAACACCCTAACACCCTAAACCCTAAACCCTAAACCCTGCGGTCCAGATCTGCTCGACTCGCTTCCGGATCATGAAGCACTGCTTCGCCTGAGCAGGACCTTGCGAGGAACACTGCGGGCAAGGGAGAGGAACCTTGGGATGTTCCCGTTTTTTCAAGCCGTCGGTTTAGGGTTTAGGGTTTAGGGTTTAGGGTTTAGGGTTTAGGGTTTAGGGTTTAGGGGTTTAGGGTTTAGGGTTTAGGGTTTAGGGTGATTACAATTTTGAATACTGGGCTCTTAGGGAGTTCGCCCTTCTACTAAAAGTCCTTCATCGGGAGTAGAAGAGGGGGTACGTTAAATCCCTATTGATGACTGTTAGCATAAGGGAGGACATCCCAAACTGGGCTCTTAGGGAGGTACACCTAGAACTACTACTTGCTTAAGAACCCCAAAAAAAACATTTAAAAACATGTTCTTCCTTATTAAGGGGAATATAGGGAGTATCACTTTTGGTTCTTGTGGGGTTCTTAAGCAAATAGTAGCAGAACCAGCGTGCGGACTGGCAAAACAGGGTAGATGCTGGTTTCCTGGGACTTCCTTCGGCATGAGATGAGTTGATGCAATGCACGCACGTACGTCCATTCTGCTTGCACCAGAAGTGCCAACCGGCTATGGATGCGTAGAATCAGCCAGAGCAGTCTGCCACAGCGAAAGCTAGAGCTTGACTAGGCTTGCGAGATCTCAGTACCCGCTCAACGTTCACAGCACAGACTGACGCTTGCAAACACTCTCTCCTGACAGACAGTACCGCCACGCACCAACCCAACAAAACAGTGAGTCCGGAATTGCAACCACACATCGACAAGTCCATCTGCCGCTCTTGTGAGTAGCAAGAGGTCATCCATCACCTCTTACGTCTAACCACCGCGGCACCAGTCCAGTAATGTTGCACCTGAGCACTTGTCGACTGGTCGGTTACGCTCCTCCGCACGAGCCGTGAAATGTCCATGGCACAGACCTCGCATCAACCCCACACTAGGTAGATGTAGGCAACTTAAACCTGTCATCTAGCAGCCATCTCTGGCAGATGACCATCTGTGAGCAGCTCCAAGCTCGTGGTGGGCCTCTCCCACCAGACGCCCTGACACCACTGGCTGGGGGACGAACCAACTCTTGGAATCGTTTGGCACGGCGCGCTGGTGCGCGCTGCGGAGCAGAGCATGAAGGAGACCGTCGTACGATTTCTTTACGATGCCCTTTCAAGGGAAGCTGATTTGTTATGCCTGATGACGAGTGGAGGGGCTGAAAGCTGCAAAGCTCAGTTCAGTTTCTTTCGAATCCCAGCCTACTTGGGCCCCCCGCCCTTCATCTCTTGCAGTCCTTCAAAGAACTCGTCAATGGTAAGGGAGCCTCGGAACTTGCAGACTTCTGGATAGAAACTGGCAGCTGTCTTTTGCTGTGTACCCAAGACCCGTCCTTTTGAAGAAGCTTCCAAGGCCCCCACATCTCATGCTCTTGGCACTGTCAATGGCAAGCTTTGGGGGAATTTCCCCAAATCTCTATGGCGTTCTCACCGAAAGCCTCGACTCCTGCACTGGGGGGCGCACCATCTCCCTCATCCAAGAGGTTGAAGATCACCTGGACAATCATGGGTTTCGATTCTCACGCTGGCATGCGCGGGCGAGGCAACGAGTAGCAGGTCGAGTGGGTTTGGGGTTAAGGGGTTTAGGGTTTAGGGTGGCTGTCTGAGAGAAATGGCAAATGCCAAGGCACAACTCCGTAATGAGCTCATGAACTGTCAGAGACCCCGGGCAGCGCCTGGCAGTCATGCTCCTTGAAACCTAAGAGCTTCAGCTTTGTCGCGACCTCTTTGGTTTCGAACGCGTTCTGGAACCTGCGACGGAGCGGGACTTGTGAAATCCTGAAGATTGGCAAAACCACAACCAGAATTAGCCCTGGGGAACTCGGTCCGTCATGTTCCTTCTGACGCAATGCACACAGGTCTGTGGCGTAAGGCGCGAGCTCTTCAAGCGTGAGGCTCCCAGAAGAGTCCTTGCGCAGCTTCAGAATGTCGAAGATGCATGCGCGAAGTTTTCTGTCCTTGTGAACCTGTAGCCCTATCAGGGGTATATAGCTAGAAACTCTCCTGGACGGTTTGAGCGGGCTCAGTCAAGTGCGTGGTCCGATGTGTTCCATGTTTTCTGTCGACTCTCTCTCTCTGGCCCTCCGCGAGCGCGGCCTCTTGTCAGCTCCGGTGAATCTATGTGTGTTCTTTAGAGCCATCGGTCCTTTGCGCAAGATTCTTGCGCAATGTTGCCTACAGTGCTGAACCAATACAAAGTATGAAGTGGGCCCTCACTTGTATGTAAAGATCACCTCTCAAGGTCACATCAAGCATCTCAGTAAACAGACAGCCTTACGCAGAAAGACCAAAGAAAGCCGCGCCGAGGCTCCAAGCTCCAGTGTTTTTGATTACTTTAAAGGCCATGAGGCCATGTTGGTTGCCACTCGCCAAAGCTCCCCACAGTCAGTCCACGATGATTCACAGTTGGGGAGTTTGCCCCAAGCGGCCAGGCCGCCGAAGAATTCAGCTGGCTGTGGATACAGCAGCATGCCAATCCCCCGAATTTGCATCGATTTGCATTGGTTTACAATGAAACTCTGCGGCCCTTTCTGGATGTTTCCCTGTCGGTGTCGGTTGATATATTTGAATTGAAAAAATGTGAGACGACTAAGGCGCCTGATTTCGCACCGACTATTCAGATGGATGGTTGGTAAAGATGCCACAACTAGCCAAAGTATCCCCAAGCAAGCTACCCTGCTGCTGACTGTCGCGAACTGTTTGCTCTCGTCATCGGCAAGACACGGCTCTTCATGTTCATGCCCCTCCTCATCCATCATAGTGAACAGCTGCCTGAAGGTCTTCAAAAGGCGCTTCCTTGACAAGATGCAGCCGTCGCGGACGGTGCTCGTGGCAGGAATACTCATGACTTCAGCTCATCTGCGCGCCTCCTCTGTGGACATGGAAGCAGCTAGTAGGAAACCACCAGAAAACCTAAAAACCCCAAAAACGCTAAAAACCCTAAAAGACCCTAAGAAACCCTAAAAACCCCAACCCCCACCCCCGAGGCTTCACCATGCTCTGGGGGCACGGCTCATCTTCTTCCTTTTGCGCCAGAAGTGTCTCCTCGTCCTGTCACGTGGGACTGGTGCTGCCGATTCCGAGGCGTGGCCGGGAGCCCGAGTTGTCAGCATCTCTTACACGTCTGTGTTCCTCTTATGCTTAGCTTGTCCTGCTTCGAGTGGCTGAGCGCATTTTCCACAATCACCGCAGTCACCTTGGCGGCACGAAGGGCGCGGCAGTCCCAAGTCACGCAGACACGCCGCACGCATTCCTGAGAGCCCGTCCAAGTTCATGAACACGATGACCTCGGAGTCGGCAATAAATGAATCAGGTGGGTTTAGGGATGGTTTAGGGTTTAGGGTTTAGGGTTCTTTGCCACCCGTCTAGCTATGCTCCACGGGGCAGGGTTTAGGGTTAAACGGTTTAGGGCAACTAGTGCCCGGATGGACTGTTGACTCCGGGCTTGGGCCACGGCGGCCACCGCAATGTAGGAGTAGAAAAACGCCCAGGATCCACTCACGTAACTGCCGCATGCGACAGGCAGAGAGCACTTAAAGGGTTTTGTGTAAGATGGCACCCTTCGGAAACATCTGAACTGTTGGCTGTGGCTGCATGTGGCGGCCTTTGCAAAGGTCTGGCGATGCCGTTCCAGGAGTCTAGCGTGAGCACTTGGATCAGCGTGTACATCCTTAGCACATGGGGCCACACTGGGATAGGGACCCGGCCCCAGCCTGCAGCAAACATGTGGGTTTACGAAAATTTGCGACCCCAAGTAGCAGGATTAATAAGGACCCGTACCCTAATTTCGGAAACCTCCACATGACTCTTGGCTGTGGATCCTGAGGACGTCACCAAGCCCAAACGCTGCCGGTACACTCAACCAGCATATTGAGGGTGTCAATCCTCAGTGGGATGACTAGTGCTCCTGAGCAAAAACTTTTGCGTAATTATGTAGAACTGCGAGACACAATTCACAACAACCAAAAACGGCAACATATGACAAAGGAACCAGTTCAATCACAATTCGGTTTAAAGTTGTGAGCGTGATAGTATGAGATAGTCAAAGAGTCAGTCAGCTAGGAAGTGTGAGTGTGAGTGTGAGTGCGAGTGCGAGCGTGAGTGCGAGTGCGAGCGTGAGTGCGAGTGTCAGTGTGAGCGTGAGTGGGCGTGGGAGTGGGAGTGGGAGTGGGAGTGTGAGTGTGTGAGTGTGAGTGTGTGAGTGTGAGTGTGAGT
The DNA here is from genome assembly GCA_905221605.1 of Symbiodinium natans. Classification (NCBI taxonomy): domain Eukaryota; class Dinophyceae; order Suessiales; family Symbiodiniaceae; genus Symbiodinium; species Symbiodinium natans. The sequence continues at coordinate 450,591 of CAJNDS010002104.1, forward strand.
GCGAGTGTGAGTGCGAGTGTGAATACAGTGTCTGCGCGCGCGTGTGTTTGAGCTTAAGTTGGATTGTTCTGTAGTAGGGTTAGGAAAGAAAGCGGGCAGAGGGACCCGGGAAGCAGCCTCTGCCAACGAAGCCCTGCTCCAGTGGTAAGGATTTACAGGGAGGGATAAAAGGGAGCGCAATCTACGTACCTGCAATCTTTAAAGACGAAGTTGTGCAACTGTTTACTTCCAGCCATGTGTGATGTTTAGGCTGCTGTTTATCAGCTGGGTTTGCATCAAAAATTCCAAGAAGCATGCTCCCTTTTCGTACCGCTGGTTATGGTAGACAACAGCAAGTCTCGACAGACTTGAAAGACAAATCGCTTGACGAACTCTACCACACGTGTGTGTGTGTGTGCTCGTGTGCACGTGCGGGCGCACGCATGTGCATGCATGTGCATGCGCGCGCGCGTGTGCATCAATCTTAACTTTGGTACAAGATGTTGGCCCAACTCCTTCTCAACTTCAGCGCAAGATGTCGGGCCCGACCCAAGGAAGAAGATAAGGAGACCCCCGGGAAACCTCTAAATGTCCAAAGCTGCTGAACTCCAAAGCTGGCTATGCGGATGGGCCAACATCGGTGTAACCGTGCCAACGGGGCCGAGAAACTCCTCGGCGCTGGCGTTCCCTGCATCCAGGGCAGCCGCATGCGCTGCTGCAACCTGGGAACCTGACGTGGAGAGTCTTGCTTCCCACGCTGTTTAGGGTTTAGGGTTTAGGGTTTAGGGTTTAAGGTTTCTGCCAGAACCACTATTCTTTACTACTTCTCCGAGTGTCCAGCGGGCGGAAGATGGCAGAAGCGAGTCTGCAATTTTTTTAGCTTCGACCGCCTAACGACAAGCCTTCAGTAGAGGGGCCTTGTGCGTACCTCACCTCTTGGATGCAAAAGTGGGCAAAAAACCCAAGCCGTGGACTGATGAGCACGACTCCGAAGATGGAGAAGATGTAGGTGATGAGGCAGACAACCTGATGACCAGCCGTAATCTATGACTCCCATGTATGTGTTCATTGTTCCAACCTCTAGCAGTCTGAGCAAGATGCTACAACGGTCCAGAACAGCGTCCGCATTGACGCAGAGAGGCCCCGTATAAGCCTGGGGTCTGCCAGTCGATCTGATGCAGGGTTTAGGGTTTAGGGTTTAGGGTTTAAATGGTGCTGACTGCTGCAACTTCCGGCTGAAAAAACCGAACTCGAGAGAAGTAAACTCGGCTCACTTGCAGCTGCGTCGCAAGTAGACTTCGTTGAAGGCCGGCAGTTTTCTGACAACTCGGACCTCAAGAAGTTAGTAATGCAAGCCCGCAGCCCCGCAATGGTAGATCTTGCAGCCGAAATCCCTCAGCCAGCTTCGAGCGTCCTAGGAGTCCTATAGTAAACTCCAGAAAGTTGGAACATGGTTCAGGTATGATTAGCTTTAGTATACCTTTTGGGGTATGGGGACAAGGATGCTCCAACTTTTTGGAGTTTTCTGTAGCGCCCTAGGGCCTAGGGTTTGATGCTGTCAACTCTATGGACACTCAGGCCCCAAACCCAATACCCCAACAGATTCAATCTGTGGGCGTGTGTAGATTTGTTGCCTACACCCACAGGTATGCACAGACAACGTGAACGTTTCAGTCGTGTGAGTCGATTCCAATCTTAAGAACCGATTTTGAGATGCAAGGCGTCAAGTGACCATCCTGGTCGTGCCGACTGTAGCCGAGGTACGAGTCGCAGCAAACGAAAGGCCCGAAGTGCTGTGAAGACACGATACTGCCCGGCACCTCGGCACAAACATGGGACTGCGGACCCTCTGCAAGAAACGAACTCGGCTTTGCGGTTACAGTCCCTCGGTCAAATTTGCAAGGCAGGCAACCGCCGACGTGCAGTTTCACAGCTTATCGTCTATAGCCCGAGTATGTCGGAGTCAAAGACCGGTACTACACCAATCACGGCCAATAGAGCTACTGATCTGCCTTGGACCATGAGCTTCATGGCATCTCAGCCATATTGACTCATGCTTGATGCTTCATGCATCACTACCTCTGGCGACAAGGCTCTGCTCCCGGTCGCCAGCGGGACAATCCAGGACATGAAAACGCCAGTCCTTGGCCGCTGCTAGCTCCCCGGGACAGAGGGATGCCGCCTTCTTTTCAGCCAAACTCGCGACGCAACCCATGGACTGATGACGCGATCCCGCTCGGTGCAACTGCGGGGCCCCCAAACCAACAATGCGTCCATGAAGTTCTGCACCTGCTCCTGAGCAGGTTCTGAGCATAAAGCAACTACAATGAACTATGAGTGAACTATGTAGCAACGCAAGAATCCAAGGAATTACATCTCATCTGCTGTTACGCGCACTAAGTGTAGCGTCTGCACGCTACTCATCTGACCTTGCCCATGGAGCATTCTACCAGGAGTAGCAGAAGTACTGGGGCAAGCGAGCATCAAGAGCATGAGGCAGGCACTCTTCGGCTAGTGCAACATGCGGTGCATTGAGGTGGAAAAGGGGCATCGAAACCCGAAGTTGCCCCAAACCCTATAAACCCTAAACCCCAAACCCCTAAACCGTATGGGTTCGGTGGTCGGGGTTGGGCCTTTTTAGGGTTCTTTAAGTAAGGATCCTGGGGTTCTGAATTTGGGCTACGAGGTTTTGGGGGGATATTTGGGTTCTCACTTAAGGTTCTTCGGGTTCTTCATGGGGGTTGCGCTAGGGTTCTTAATTCGGGTTGTTAGGGTTTCAGAGTTTCCTGGGGTTGCTCTGCTTCTCGAGTCTGGCGAGTGCTTCGTATTTCGGAGGTGGGCTGTGACGTGCACGGCTCAGGGGCCCCCAGGCCTACTCACTGCAAGAAAGCCTACAGAATACCTGGTAGGAAACGTCAGGAAGCACACGCAACGAAGCACTTACCATTTGGGTCACAGGAGCCATATGCCCCAACGTCTGCATCCAAGGAGCCCCAACGGGGAGGACACTGGGCACGCAGGGCACGTAGGTCTTCCAGCCGAGGAAGGCTAACCTTGATAGCAAGATAGCCCAAGCAGGGATGCCCAGGAGGACGTCTCTCAAAGGCAATTGTCTGGTGCTTCTAACAAGAAATGAAAGCTACACTCTAAAAAGAAAGCAGCTGTTGACAGCCTTACAGGCACGCGCGCCTCAGCAAAAACTCGATCAAGAAGAAAGCCGTGAACAACTGCTCACCCACCCAGGCGACCTCAAGACATCACACTGCACCAACCTTTCACTGGTGGCTTGCGAGGGTGACTCAGCAAAACATGCTGGAGGGAACAATGTCGTGGAGGTCCCTGTCGTAACCGTGAACCCCAGAACCACTTGCACCTACAAGTACACAGCAAGGCATACTGCATGGAGTTTCTTCCCCATTTCTTTCAAAGGTGCGGGCCTGCTTGAGGTCGTCTGAGACTTCTTGGACCGTGTCGTTCACCTGCTCTCAATCAGGGCCCCCAAAGGCGCTCTGCGGACTCAAGCAAACAAGTTCGATGCTGTATGACTCGAATGGCAAGTGCCTGCAAACATCTCACCACGGAAGGCTTTGGCATGCACGATTGTAGTGATGTAGTGCTCATGGGCATTTCACTTATGGCCATGACTCTATGAGCGCATGCTAGCACATGCAAATTAATGTATGTGTGTATGTGCATGTTTTCTGTGTATAGTTGCTTTCGTTACGACCATTGCCTCGATACCAATGGTTGCGCAGTTGAGAAGAATGACGACCCTTGGCAACCAGGACCCTCAAACTTTGATGTAGATATATGTAGATCTGTGCACGGTGGCCATGGAGAAAAAAAACGTGCAAGCCTCACGGCATGTGCACTCTGCACATCTGCCATGCCCGGGACGGCATAACCACATGTGCCTCAGGCTGCTAAGAGGTTAAGGCGGATGCCCAACGATGGTCTCGAAGAGGTTGCTGCGAACGAAATCCTCGTTGGCTGCAGGAATCTCCGGATTCTGGCGGATGCAGCAACTGCTAAACCCTAAACCCTAAACCCTAAACCCTAAACCCTAAACCCTAAACCCTAACATCAGGGTCCCAGAGTCGCAAAGCAAACCCTTTTGGCACCTCATTGCCGCTCACTTGCGACCAATCACGAGGTCCGAGTGCAAGCTGAGGCAGCCGTGTGCGGCTCTGCTGAACACGCTGGGGCATTTAGGGTTTAGGGTTTAGGGTTTAGGGTTTAGAGACGCATCAAATGGAATCTGCAGCCGATCTGCTCAGCCTCCACCTATGTGTATCTATGTGGGGGTTCATCAAAATACCTGTTCCCAAAATTTCCCTATATTTTCCCTTCATAAACCAAAAGGAGCCCTAAATAATTCCCAAGGAGGACCTTTAGATCAACCCCCATGTTATGCTGTACATGTGGAAAAGTGCTACTTGCCACTGCATGACGACCACGCATGATCTCACTTGCCACGGCCGCGAAGCGGGCACCTGGCCAAGAACAACTGGCTGCTCGAACACTGGAGCCTGCTGGGAGCACAGAAGACGCAAGCTGTGGTTTCAGAGCCCGCTCCCCAATCGACTCCAGGGATTCGGAGGGGCATACCAGCATAATGGTCAGACATGGCTTGGGGCAGCCCTGTCAGATTTGCAAGAGTGGCCAGCCATGCCCTACACGTCTCCATGGGCATTGTACTCTTTTTTAGCTCTTGGTCAGCTTTGGAACCGCCCTCTCTCCCATGTTGCTTGTTTTCTAGCAGTTGCTTCGAGGGTTGGCTGGTGAGTATGACCCGACCGAAGGCACGATCCCGACGATCCTGCGCAAGCATCCTGAGCACCAAGACGACGGATGTGCTGAACTGGCTTCCCATGCGAAGACTCGAAGAGTACCAAAAGCAGCCGCGAGAGGTGGGTCGCAAAAACTCGCTTTGCCTAGAGCATGCTGCAGTAGTTCCTTGAGGTGCTTGAGGAACATGTTCGGCTTTTGCAACTTTAAAAAAAAACTTACCATCAGCCATGCTGAAGTGTGAAGTCGCCCAACCCCTTCTATGTATCCCCATCACTACCGACAAGAAGGGAAAAAGCCACACAAACGCAAGCAAAGCCATTTCCCTGCATGCGAAGAAAGCACTTGACATCCAACAAAACATTTGGGAGCCGTCGGAGCCCAGATTTCAGCTCGACTTCTGCGGGCCTGCAGAGTTCTTATAAGTGATAACAAGACCCCCGGGCTTGTCAGGGGATACTGTGAAGAGGGCTTAGGGTTTAGGGGTTTGATGCTTGGTGACGGTGACAGAAACTGGGCCCGATGCTAGCATTGCCAGATTAAAATAATTGGCTCCGGAGTTTTGCTCCAAGTGGACATGGCGCGCAGCACCAGCCCTAGACCTGCACTGGAAGTCACCATCCTACGCCCGACCGCTTCACAGTGCTTTTGCAACAGGAACTGGCGCAACCGCACATGCTCTACGCGATGCTCAACTTTCCAGCAATGCCGACACAACGTAGGCTCAAGCAACGTTCTTGTTGTCTTACTGTTTGACTGGCATTGCATGCTCTACCTTTGTGCCCCCGGCCGCACAACACAGAAACCAAGACCTGGAATCAGGGTGCATGGGGTGCGCATGTCCTGATTCAACTATGCAGTGCCATCAACCTTACTACCGCAGCAAGTAACTGAAAACGCGCCCACACACGCACACCCACGCACCCAAGCGTGCGCACGTTCGCACGTTCTATCAAGAACAGTTACATCTAACTTGTGCTTGTTCTTCATCAGCGGGCTGTAGCATTGTATTAGTTGTCGCTCAAGCCTCAAAAGGGCCTTCTGCTCGAAGAGGGAACTACTTGTGTTAAATGCCCTTCGCAAATCCAATGGGCGGCAGACTTGCTGAAAACGTGACATGTACGATGTTCCAAGATTGACACGTCAATCCCTCTACCGTGCTTCGCCGGCAAAGATGACATATCTCAACGGGTTTCGATCCCCGAATGAAACTCCCGAATTGTCGTGGGGAGGTCAAAAGCCGCGGTTGCAATCGGCTCATCGACCGAGAGTTGTTGCAGTGCTGTCAAGGTAACAAACACTTTTTGTGCAGCTGAAACTTAGGTCGTGTGAACAAAAGGGCAAGGATGCCAAGGTCATCCAGCAGGTTGTAGCACAACACGTGCTCAGCGTGTTGCAACAACTTGCAATATTAAGTCGAAAGAAACCTTTGGCACTGGCCACAGTTGCATGTGCAAGAGCCCTGCTGGTAATGTCTTCGCTGCAGCTGCGCGCAGGTCTTCAAGTCGGGCTTACCTGAAGGGAGCACGTGTTCAAGTTGGGGAAGCGGACATTTATTCACACTCATGCCTACTAAGATAGCGCTAGGGATCGGCGAGAGACACTTGGATGACCTTCAGCAGTTACTGCGACCCCCGCAACCCCCACCCACCATAACCTCTGCATGTGCATTGCCATTTAAGCAGGGATACCTGGACCACAATTGAAACCTAGTTAGAGAGCTACACAGCAGCAATCAACAACAAGATGGGCACAACTAGCTTGTGCAGCGAAAGCTCGTCCAATTTTCTGCAGAACCCCATCGCCTCAGTCATGAATGCCGCACACCCTTACAGCACCACAAGTACAAGTTCCACCTAGGAGCTGAAGGCAAATATTCGCTCTCGTTGTTTGAATGTTTGGCTTCCTGCTACTCTGAGCTACTCTCTTCTGCTTCCTCCTCTTCTTTTTCTTCTGCACTTCCATTCCTCCCTCAAAAGGAGAGCGGCCGCCCAGGCAGGAGGCCAGAGGGCTCGGTCAAAGCCAGTGCTTCAAAAACTCTCTGCTCATTGGGGTTTACCCCCCCCCGCCCCCCCCCCCCGCCACCCCCACCCTCGTGAGGGCACTAAGGTCCACCAACTAGGCATAAAGCAGGTATCCCCTCCACCAACACGCCCTGCCCCCCCCGCCCCCACGCCCCCGAATAAGCAACCGTCTCTTGTTCTCCCTGAAAGAAAGGAGCCTCCCAACAAGTCTAGCAGCTTAGCACATGCACGCCACAGCGCAATCCAATATCAAGCTCGATTCTCTCAACGCCAAACATTGCTGAAGCCCCCCTTTTAACCGACTGCACCCTACACCCTTTTGCATCCAGCTCTCTTGCAGCCAGCCGGGTTCGAGTTAAGCCTGAGGCACCCTTACACCCTAAAACCCGAAACAGCAAGTCCTGGTGCCTAGGCACATGAGTTCATCCAGAGCTTCCAGCATGGTCTGCACTGCTGAGGCTTCAAGGTCGCCTTCCGAAGAGAGAACTCCCATGCCCCCCTAGGATTTAGAATTTCGGGGGCCCCTCAGGCCCTCAGAGGAACTACTGGGAGTCGAAGCGCTACGGGAGTTCACCAGCTGATGCAAGCTCCACATCTTCTGCCCCGCCAAGAACAGCAAAAGACCGACTAGCCCGAACTGCAGCTCCACACGGCACGAAGAAAATAGCAAGCTACTGCAACTGAAATGCCGGTTGCACTTTGCTGCCCATGGTGGCGTCCTGCAGTGAAACGAAGAGCGTTGAGGCATGATGCGTGCAGCTTGGAGTTCTGCTGCACAGTCGCCGTCGCATGTTGGCGCATGTCTGCCCTCAACACCACCAAACCACCAAGCCAAGCTGTCAACACGTCAAGTCCTGGCAACCAGAACATTTGCTGCCATACCTGCAGGGACTACACGTTTTTTGTGGCATCTCCGAGAACTTTGACTTAGTCCATCGTTACAAGATTGTTCATACTGCTTGACCATGCTTCGTCTCCCTGCACCACACATGTTGAGCAGCGCGGTACCAGAGTGGAAGGGCTTGAGCATGCTTGGGTCCACCAACCCACTTAGATTCACGCCGAGCTGCGTCGCATCAATGGCAGCATAGCTCATTTTGGATCTGTCATGCAGGAGCTGGCACGTAAAGGAGCCAACGGCCTTGACCTGGTTGCAGGGCGGCCCCGCAGAGGGTGGCTCCGTTGGCGCCTCGGTGGGCGCCTCGGTCGGCGCCTCCGTCGGCGCCTCCGTCGGCTCTGCCGTTGGCGCCTCGGTTGGCCCCTCGGTCGGCTCCTCGGTCGGCTCCTCTGTCGGCTCCTCTGTTGTGCCCTCGTTGTCGGTTGGTAGGTCCACGTCAACTTCGCCTCTCAGCTGCAGACATTGAAAGCGCTCTCAAAGCGTCAGATCGGTGATCCTACAGCCCTACAGGTCTACGAGGCAATACGAGGCAAATCGTGAACAGAAACCTCCGGTCGAATCGAATGGGCTTCGGCAGAATCTCACGCCTGGGCCGGAAGGTTCACTCGTCGAAGTTGTCGTCGGCGGGGGGAGGATGCATGTTCCAGCGTTGCAGGATCCGACGCGGGATCTGGCACAGTGAGCGGCACATCATCACGCGCATGCAGCGGCGCTCTAAAAACTTTCCGACGCACTTGGTCTCTCGAAAAAGGCCACTGTGGCCAAGAAAGAGAGTGAAGAGAGTTCGTGCCAAGAGGCTCCAGCTCACACGGGGTCCCATCCGGCAGCTGGTTCAAAGGGGCGTTGTTCAGGGTCCATCCAGGGAGAGTCGAGCAGGTACCCGAGTACACGCACTTGAACCTGAGCTGTTGCTGACGGAAGCTTTGGGGAACGTTGTAGAGCGTACAAATACCTGCATGTAGGCGCGACCAATGTTTCATCAACTGACAAACTCCTCCTTCTCGCTGCCACGGGGCAAGCAAGGATTATCCTGTCGTGGCCGAATTCTAACGTTCAGCAGTCATGGTCTGGCTTACAGCTGGAGTTCTCACTTTCTGAGGACAAGGTAAAGCCTCTGTGAAAACAGCACAGCAAGATTTGCTTTAACTGGAGGGTTGCAGATGGCTGCCTGCAGCCCACAGAAGTCGCCCCAGGTTGGCTTGTATGCCGAAGCCAGTTGCTCGCATTTGGTGCCGTGAGTGGTGCCTCAGGTCTTCTCTGGCGGAATTCAGACTCAGAGTGCCCGCCCCTACAAGTATGGAGGGGAGAGGATCAAGCCATCCTAATCAGCCGGGTGACCTGCAAAGCAGAATCCGTGATAGCCGTTGCTTTGCATGACCATTGTTCCAGCAGGCCTTGGATTCGGATCTGCTGCTGCATGCTATCACTATCCTGCCCGCAACATGCCGCGTCTGCATGTGTCTGCGAGCCCCTCAATGCTTGAGCATACCTCGTTATCCACAGACTCTTCTTCATTGACGTGCATATCAAGCATTCAGCCCCTGCGGGGAGCGCTGGGCCACAACCAGCTGCCCCAATGGCGTCCCAGCAGCTTGAACATGCCCAATGCTCCGCAGCACTGCGCGTCTTTGCCGTCTGGTGTGCACTGCTTGCCCTTCTCAAGCCTGGTCAGGGCAGTGGCATCACAAAAGGCTTCAGCGAAAGCACCCGCGGAATGATGAATGCTTAAAGGCTAAAGTGTCACACCATTGCAAGGTATCACTATAGCATTTTTTCACAACCTCCGACTTGCAGTCTTTGCAATATTTGCAGGACGTCTCCCCCGGTTTGGCGCATTCGCACTCCTCATCGGCCTGCCAGTGTCACCAGCGGTTGCTTGTTGCACTTACTACATCAGCAGGCAAAGCCAGCGTATACATGTCCGCAAAGATCACGAGACGAGCGGTCTCTGGGTTTTGTTGAGACAACCCAGTGTCGTACAGCTCGAAAGCTCTGCATGGGGCCTCCTTCAATCCGTTGCCGCAGCCCGACCACTTTGGCATGCAGTCTCCAGACATGCAGATGCCGTCCTCTAAGCACAGGAGAAAGTCCGACAGTGAATGGATGAATCGGAAATGACTGTGTGATACTGTGGGCAGCAAACTCTGCTACAACTCAAATCATGGTGAAACCCGCAGGCGTCCCCTTCTTCTGAGAACGTGCAAGGGATCTGGTCGAGCACGTGGTTAGCCTCAGGACTTGTAATGAACTTACCGTGACCTGCGCAGCCCTCGTGGTCTTGGGCCGTGACCTTTTAGGTTTAGGGTTTAGAGGGGTTTAGGGTTTAGTGTTTACACGGTGCTGTCTCTGAGTCTGTGGGTTTAGGGTTTAGGGCTTTTGAAGTTTAGACTTGGCGGTGAACGTGTGCACCCCCCCTCGAAGCGTCCCCAGCAAACCTCCACATGCGCATGTGTCTGTGGGAGCACAGCATAGAACTGCCAGGCAAGCCCCCCACACACAATCCAGTTCCCGAAGCCCTAACCCTTTCTACCCAGAACCCTAAACCCTTTTTAACCCAGGACCCGAAACCCTAAACCCTAAACCTTGAACTTTGCCCGGCTGCGGGCTTTCCGCTAACGAGCCAGCCATCCATCGTGGCACAGGCACCGGTCTGCGAGTCCTTGCACCTCGCAGACGGTTGAGGCCCTTCGCTCAAAGAGTAGACTGACTTGGTATATCTTGGACTTGCACTGGTGCCTTGCCGTGCACCACGCATCTTGAATAATGTATTTAAATCTACGACAGTACACACATCTCATTGGTCACAAAAATGTCAGAATCCGTTCAGGCTCGGACTTGAACTTGCATTGGTTCGCCTCGTTGATACCTCAGCATGCTTATGATTGCTTATGTCTCACTGGGCTCCACCACCTTTTGCTGAACTCCGCTTGCTGTCTGAGCTGCCACAAAAATCCCCGACGAAGGAATATGACTGACCTCGATTGCGGGGGGGGGGGGGGGGGGGCAGCTCAGGCACCTCTAGTCTCCGTAAGGCTCCACAAGGCTCAACCCTAATCCGCAAGAGTACGCCACGGCGAAAGGTCAACAGTCCTTGCCCTTTTCTTATCTAGGAGACAAAAGAAAGGGGGCCCCTTTAACCCTGCATCTGGGCTGAAACCCTGGCTTCGGGAACTACCCAACCTTAAAGCCTAAACCCTTCATTTTTTGAACCCCAGACTCGGGCAAGCTTGCTGGGACTCCCTGACTTGCTGAATGCTAAGAAACGGAAGGCGAGATGAGACAAGTCCCTAAACTTTTTTGGCGCCAGGGCTCTCTCAAGTGCCCCGGTTGCAGACTGTGCGCACATTTCCGTGCCAAAGCCAAAGCCGAAAAGAGCGCCGAAAGGGAACACTACGGCAAACCAGCAAGCGTGACTTTACCATGCATTTTTGTTGGGCTTTTGAAAAATAATTAGGCCCTCTAGTACGCCGAGTAGTATAACAACCCAATACCTGTGGATCCCACTGTGGCTGTGCAGTCGCAACATGAGAACTCTACCACAAACGAGGTGCACTTGCTTGACAGTTTGGGAAGGCAATCACACTACAAAAAAAGATGAGGCACTCGATGACCAAGACCGCCTTCAACATAGTCAGTCTCTGCAATCCGAATATTGGGGGGCCTTCGTCGATACTGAGATACATGGCCCCAGTGTCCCTGTCCAGCCAAGCCATGCAAAGAAAGCCCTGAAATGGAAGTACCAGTGAAGTACTCAAGTCGTCTGAAGCCCTAAACCCTAAACCCTAAACCCTTTTGACCCCGCGAGCTCTGCCGGGTTTCACAGCAGTCCAAGCAGCCCTCATGAGCACTCGTACAAGGTTCAACATCGTGCCTGGGATCCAAACCCTAAACCCACAACCCTCATTTCGGAAACTACCCAAATGAAGAATCGAGCGGCAGCGCGCTGGGATGCACAAGCCAGCCGTGCAGAAGCCATCTTCGACCCCGGGAACCTGCAAAAAGCAAACCGCCCCAGATCCCCAAAGATGTTATAGACGTATAATATATATATATACATGTATATATCTCTCTACATATTCTTTCTTTAATCATAACTAACCAGTTACATTATGCACTTACTTGAATGTTACCATGACTACATTACATATACGTCTGTATACACATGTTTTCATTCCATGCGGGACTGAGTCTATACTTATGTGATATGCTACACACACACACACACACACACACACACATATATATATATATATATATATGTGTATGTACTTTTAATTGGTGTTTAGAAGACTTTGCGACTCCCCTCTGGGTTGCGCCTGGCAAGCAGTTCCGTGGGGTTTGAACTTGCCCTCACCGGTGCAGCAGGCCCCGCTGGCCACCCCGAGTCCTGAGGACCACAGGGATAGGCCGTTACATTATAGTATGCGATATTATATTGCATGTATATACTGCAAAATTACGGATGGTATACATAAAAATGTATGACCGTGTATACTATGATGATCTAGCGCTTTTTGCACCAGGTGTTTTGTAGCATCTGCACTCATACAAGCTTGCGGGCCATGTGGAGGTCCACCATCTACGACCGTCTCAAAAATACCGATGGCGCAGAAAGGTGGCGCATTCTTCCTTGGCAAGGCTCCAACGGACTTTACTCCCATCCCTTCCGGCGTGCACTCGGCATTGGCATCCAGCAGGCAGTTGTTGCAAAACTTGCAAGAGGTGACTCCTTGGATTTGGATGCGCGGCCATTGCTAGCAGTGAACTTTAAACCATCAACTGGAGCAGGCCGCAACATGCCCATGTTCCTATTGGTTATTATGATTCTTCTGATTATCACTACTATTTGTAATATCTGCTATTATTACTACTTTTACTACTCTGAAGCAAGGGTACGGACGTCTGGCAGAACATGATGCGCCCTCTGCAAGCTGCCAAGCGACCCGCGTCACATTCACAGTCCTCGTTGTCGGTGAGAATTCGGTTGCCGCACTTGGAGCTGTAGTCCCAGATTGCTTTGCACTTGCCGACGACACGGTCGATCGTCTCACAAATTTCCTTCTTTCCTGACAAGGTGCTGGAGAGGGGCCAGATTCGAGGCAGATGGCTGGCTCTGGCAGACAGCGAATCATATGCAGCTTAGTCGCGAAACTGCGTGTTGAACTGGAAGACACCGTTCAACGTGCCATCGCCGTAGTCCATGATTCCACCAGTCTTTCCCTGGCCATACTCAAAAGAATGATGGCCTGCAGGCGAGGGTGCTGCATGATTGTCCCTCGAGTCTTTGTGACGCACTTCGAACAGTAGCTCGCTGCGATTTTACTCCGATCCCTGTCCCGTTGAACCAAGTCCAAGTCTTGCGCTTGCAGAGTCAGCGATTGGCAGGAGAATACACCTGACGACAGCCTCCGAAGTTGTGCCCAACTTCATGAGCGAAGGTCTTCCAGGTGCGCTCGGAGTACCAGACGACCCCGACATTCCTGTAGGGAAACACGTCTTCATGCACACCAGGGCTTCATGACATTTTACGTAGCACTGTGTTGGTCATAGGGTCCATGCACTGAGGCAGGCACGGCCAGGATCCCCAACTCCTGAGTCCAGCAAAGCACCACACGCCACCGTATCGAAATCGGCTAAGTTTCAGGACTGCAGTGACCGGGAACGGCTGCACCAGCTAGGCAAGCCGCTTGTGCATCATGCATATTGTGCCGACATAGGCCAGGCCGATGGTGCCTCCTTGGGCGATGTCGAAGCAGTCCTGGGCCGCTGTTTCTCAACTTTGCACTGGCAAGGGAACCCGAAGGCTGCTTCATCCCGGCTCTTGTCTTCCAAGCTGCATCGAGTAGCGTCCAGAGGCCTCATGTGCCATCGCGAGACGAAGGCAGCCAAATGCCACACAAATGACACAGTGCCCATTCCTGCCCGGTCTTGCCATCTCATCTACACGCGATCTTACCACACCCTAAAACCCTAAACCCTCCCCAAGCACTAAACCCTAAACCCTACTGGTCCCTGAGGGAGGGGCCATGTGCTCTTGGAGGGTCCCAAAGCTTGAACTTATCCAGCTGCTGGCTGATGGTCAAGCTGCACTGGGGTCCTCTTTTTTGCTCGAGGCAAGCAAGGTTATGTGGGGTCAAGGCAGTCGTTGCAGTTCTTGAGTCGTTCCAGTGCTGACAACCGCGAATTCTGCGACAAGATTTGCAAAAAAAAGGCTGACTCTTGAGATGTTCAGTGCTCTACAAGGAGGCAGTGACTATGAAGCATGCAGAAGACAGACTGCCAAACTCTTGCTGATTGCGCGTCGCGCAAGGCTCCTGCATCCCAGGGCTCAGCCCCATGATGAGTCTTTTGCCTGGGCATGTGGCATCCTGTGAATCTCCAATCAGCTCTAAGCATGTGAGGGCCGGACAGGTGGAGGTCCTTGCACACCAGCACAAAGTTCATCTGCGGCTTGTAGATCAAGTTGGCTTCGGTGAACAACTTGGCAGCAGTGCTTTCGTGACAAGATCCTTCCCTCTGCCATGCGCCATGCCCTATGGAAAGGCCCCATCACACATGCCAGCTCAAGACGCAGCACCCTGAATGACATGAATTTCATGGCATGTCTTGGACCCTAGGAGTTCTTGCCTGATGAGCATGCAATGTGCCAGCTTTTCAGAACAAGACACCAAGATGATATAGTCGACCGCCTCATCCTGCGTCAGCACTGGAACCAGCAATGCTGAAGCAACCACAGCAACAGCAACATAACCCAGAACCTCACACCCAGTGTGGTGCGAGGCCACTGTGGCAACGGCATGGAGATGGGTCGCAGGGTATGTCGTGCTTCCGGGCAACACAGAAATCCATAACTCCTTGACACTTGGAGCATCTTGCAGCTTAAGGCGCCTCGTTGGCAAAGCGCGAATAGAGCTTCGAGCCGATCACGATACCATGCCCCAGAGCTTTCGTCTGGTCATCACCCGTGTAGCACTCCTTCCAGTGCAAACAGCTAAATGTCTTGTGACAAAAGCGCCTAGCGCCTACTGTTGCTCATGACTTGTAGCAGGCCGGTGATGGTGCAGGTCAAGGAGGGCTTGGTTGGTGCCCCGACTCTCTCTGGGGATGCTCTCTAGGCTGGTAGAACCCAAAGCTCTTGAGATCCTGGCGGGCTCTTTGCATCTACGTCGTCCGGGATCTGTATTCGGTGGGAGCACGTCACAGCGCCGGAGGGAACCCGAAAAAAGTGTGAAGGTCGTCGCGTTCGCGCCTCGGACCCTTCTCCCTCCAGTCCCATGCACACGCTACTCGTGAAGGCATCACTGTCTCGCTCCATGCAGTACGAAACTGCTGGTGGTTTTGGGTCGGAGAAAATCGGCCTACATTTAAATCGGATACTGGCAAATGACAAGCCGCGCAGACCCTCTTCTGGGAGGTACAGCGCCTGCCTTTGACGTGATCTTTGACATGACATCGGCCGCTTACAAGAGCAGAGAAAGGCCAACTCAAAACCCTCAACCCTGAACCCTAAATCCTAAACCACCCTACACCGCAAACCCTAAACCCTAAACCCTAAACCCTAAACCCTAAACCCTAAACCCTAAACCCTGAACCCTGAACCCTGAACCCTGAACCCTGAACCCTAACTCCGAAACCCCAAGAATCCCATGTCTGCAGGCCTTCCACCTCTTTGGCAGAGGCTGCGTCGCATTCGTGGAAAGGAGAGAGGTCGCCTCTGAGCAATTCTTCCCCAGGTTCTTGAAGCGGTGCTCCACCGACATATGCACACATACCATACTCGATCATATTGTACGCATATGATGTGTGTGCCAAGACATGCAGATGCGTATGCACATGTGTCCTATGCGACGGACAGATCATTCAGGCCTGCTTGAGGTAGTCTTTCTCCAATCTCCCGGTTTTGACGGTCAGCAGCGAGCCATTTCGGGGTAGTTCCAGGTCCTCGGCACTGAACGCTTCCCCCTTGTCATCTTGCCTTTTGAGCAAACTCTAAGCCAGCCCTCTGCCTGCAATCATGGCACAAAGAAGGTATCGCCACGTCGAATGAGGCCCTTCAAGGAAGACCCGACACTGGTCAAGGCCGCACCTGGCCCTTCCTGGGAAGAGGCATGCAGATTATGCAGATTGGGGGTGGAGCAATGGCCACGGGCATGCTCAAAACGCGTAGCTGTACCAAATTAAGTAGTCAGGACTACTTGGCTTGGCAAGGACACATGGGCGTAGCTAGCAGGAAGGATCGCCGTGGTAGGAAGATGGATTGCAACACTGCTTCGCTCATGTGCAAGGTGCAGTACGCTTACTTTCCAATGATGCCGAGATGGACTCGAGTTTCGTGGGAACCTATGGCATACAGGTCATGCTTCAAAACAGGAGTAACGCAGCATCAGAAGTCGAAGAAGCAGCATACGCGGCAATCACTACAGGACTGGGCTAGAAAGGATATGCTGGGGGTGCTGCAGGGTGCTGCACAAAGAGACTCCGAGCGTCGAAAATGGAGCGCTCCCTCACCAATGGATACGTATGATAACCTCGGGCATTCAAAAGCTTGTTTACGGCGTGAGCGACACACTTGCTCGCGGGCCGTAGACCAGTCTTGTCAAGGCAGGCAAATCACCGTGGTCGTCGGCGGCGCTGATCTTGACATCTCGAGCCATTGGCGAGGGGCCCTTCCTTCAGAGCAGAGCATGAAGCCCCCAATTTTGGGACCATGATGGCACAACTTAAGGTTCACGAGGACTGCCAGGATTCTTCATCGTCACATCCACGCCGTGCCCGAAAGCTTTGAAGCGAAGCCTGCGAATCAGCTGAAAACAATCATCAGCTCCCTCCGAAGCCACCTGGGGATTGCCAAAAATAGGGGCTACCCTTTTAGGGGGGGCGGGGTCCCCTTAAGGGGATTCTATTCTGTTTGGGGTCTAAACGGGGTACCCCTTATCATTTCGGAAACCCCCCTCCTCATGCCACGGACTTCTCAGCCCCTTCACCATGTGGGCACTCTCGCCACTTTAGGGTTTTTATTTAAGGGTTTAGGGTTTAGGGTTTAGGGTTTTTATTCAAGGGTTTAGGGTTTAGGGTTTAGGGTTTTTATTTAAGGGTTTAGGGCGCTCTGATCCCAAACCCTTTTTCAACCCAGACTGGACTGCTCTTTTTCCTGCGAAGCGGGCCTGCACCTCAAGCGCAACCCGCAAAATCTTGCAGCCAAGCGACATGCTTGCCACTCGCTTTGAAGGAACCCTAAACAACCCGTTTTGCCTTAACCCCTGAACCCCTAAATCCTATCGTCCGCGGGACCCCTTGCATAACCCCTTTTGCAGCCTCGTAACGACTGCCAAGTACTACCCCTAAGCCCCTGGACCCTTTTCCCCTAAACCCTAAACCTTAAACCCTAAACCCTAAACCCTGTTGAGCAACGGACTTTGGAGCCCTAAACCCTAAACCCTAAACCCTAAACCCTAAACCCTAAACCCTAAACGACTAAACCCTTATACCCTAAACCCCTAAACTCCTAAACCCCAAAGTCCCTCAACCCCTTTTGTGGACCTCAAGGTTGACGTGCGCGCATCGCCCACGTGCTGCTGGCCTGGGCACGAAGCAGGCCGAACTTTCTCGAACTTTTAGGGTTTAGGGTTTAGGGTTTAGGGTTTAGGGTTTCGGACAGACTCCTGGGTTTCTGGTGGGGTTTTTAGAGTGCGTATATGAAAGAGTGTCTATTTTCTTCAGAAGGGTTTCTCAAGTGCTAGGAAGAAAAAGTGCAAATGTATTTCATGTTTTTTTTTCGAAAAAGCGCCTTCAACTTCGTGGGTTGTGCATAGACATAGACCTCTATAGATCTGCAGCTGCCTGCTCTGGCTAGCAAGATCCGAGGTCAGCCTCTTGAAGCAGTCGAACACACCAGACTACACGGGGAAGCACATAAGACACAATCATAAAAAATCGTATCAGCACATGATACGAAGAAACGAACATGAAGCCAACGACTCAGCGTCTTTTGGTCAAGCCGCTCAGCGTTTGCAACAGGCTCGGGTGCGAGTGGAACAGCTCCTTGCCATCGTCATCGACCAGAGAGTACTGGACGGACACCTGAGTATGGACATCGGCGCGTGCCTAGCGGCTGAGCACTACTGAAAAAACATCGATGGGCAACAACCGTGCAAATTGGCTGCCGGATCAAAAAAAAACAAAAAAAGGATCAAAAAAAACTACGCAGCTCAGAGTACTAAAACTCGATTTTTGGTACGTTTTCGGAACCCGATCGAGGATCGAGGCGCTAAACCTCGAGTTTTGGAAAGGTTTTCCGGGCACGATTGACGACCCTCCCTCTCACACGAAACGCATCTCGAGGCGCCAAAACTCGAGTTTTGGGACGTTTTCGGAGCACGATCGACAACCCCCTCACACGAAACGCATCTCGAGGCGCTTAAACTCGAGTTTTGGTACGTTGCTCGCGACGCGATCGACCAGTATATTCTGCATCTCTATATTTATTTCTTTATATTCATGTTAATCTTAATATTAATCTTAATAGTAATATTAATAATAATATTACTGTAAATATTACTATTAATATTAATATTAATTTTAAAATTCATATGAACATTGTATTCATATTAATATTAACATAACATATCATGTACTATATAATACAATATGTTATATTATCAAGGAATATATAATATTTTAACAAATATTTAAACATATGATGTAAGATACATTATGAATAATATAATACAATAACATAGAATATAATACACTATAATAAATTTAATATATAATTTATGATATAATATCACATAATATAAAACTATTTCATTTTAATACATAACATATAATAATATTTAGTCTGTCTAATATTATCTAACATATATATTATAATATAGATATATATATATATATATATATATAGATATAATACATGACATTTAATATCTAAGACCTAATTTAAGATATATAATGCATAGTAATGGTAGTATATCATAAATAACATATAAAATATAGTATACAATATATAATATATCAGTAGTAGTAGTAGTAATAAAAATAATAATAGTTGTTGCTGTTGTTGTAGTAGTAGTAGTAGTAGTAGTAGTAGTAGTAGTAGTAGTAGTAGTAGTAGTAGTAGTAGTAGTAGTAGTAGTAGTAGTAGTAGTAGTAGTAGTAGTAGTAGTAGTAGTAGTAGTAGTAGTAGTAGTAGTAGTAGTAGTAGTAGTAGTAGTAGCAGCAGCAGCAGCAGTAGTAGTAATCGCAGTCGCAGGAGAAGTAATAGTAGCAGCAGCAGTAGCAGTAGTAGTAGCAGTAGTAGTAGTAGTAGTAGTAGTAGTAGTAGTAGTAGTAGTAGTAGTAGTTGTAGTAGTAGTAGTAGTAGTAGTAGTAGTAGTAGAAGACCCCCAGTTGCAAACACAATGCTCGCATCATGGGTCTCGAAAAGACGTATGCTTTGAAGCAAGCTTGCGCGATTTGAAAAAGCGGGGTCTGGGGGGGGGGCGCAGCCCCCCCCCGCCCCCCAACACGCAAACACAATGCTCGCGTCATTAGTTTCGAAAAAAGACGCTTATTTTTCGAAGCAAGCTTGCGCGACTTAAAAAGCGGGGGGGTTGGGGGGGGGGCAGCCCCCCCCATTTGCAAACACAATCCTCGCATCATGGCTTTCGACACACGCGTATGCGTCGAAGCAAGCGGTTGCGACTTAAAAAAGAAGCCAAGAAGCCAAGAAGCCAAAAAGCTAAAAGCCGAGGAGAGCCAGGAAGCCAAGAAGCCAAGAAGGCAACAAGCCAAGAAGGCGGGAAGCCAAGAGTTCCACTCGGAAAACGTGCCAAAACTCAGGGCCCTAGCGCCTCGAGATGCGTGTCGTGTGAGAGGGTCGTCCATCGTGCTCTGAGAACGTACCAAAACTCGAGTTTTTGCGCCTCGAGACGCGTTTCGTGTGAGAGGGTCGTCGATCGCGGCCTTATTCTTTTTTGATACTTTTTTATTTTCTTTTTGATCCTTTTGTATTTTCTTTTTGATCCTTTTCTATTTTTTTTCTGATCCCTATCCCGTGCAAACTCGGCTCAGTATGCCCGAACCATTAGCCTGGCTCCTGCCTGCGACTCCACCAAGTCACGGTCTCCAGCTCCGCTGCTGGATTGGTGGTACCAGCCAGATCACTCTCAGACATCGGGTGGTCGAGACCCGGCCTTGGTCCAGTACATAGCATGAACTACCATTGTACATTCGTCAAATCTCAAGAAGTTGAATACTACGTCTCATGATATGCGGTGAGCTTCAAGCAATATCTGGAAGAAATTCACCGGGGGGCCTCAACCATGGCATCTGCAAGATCCCTTAGGCTGTGTTGAGGCAGGCGGCCCAACAGCCTTTGTCTGAATCAGGTCCTGCACGTCGCTTTCCTGGGCGTGCATGCGCGGAGGCGGGCGGACTCCCTGTTGATGCTACCATACTACTACCTGCCGTCGCTTGAAACTGCTGAAGTTCGAGGTTCTGAAAGCACATGAGTCAAGGGTTTTGAGGTCGCTGCCGGAAGCTCTCATGAAAAAAGCTTCGGGCCAGGAACCCCCCGAGCCACTAAACGGGCCCGAAGCCCGTGCAACAAGCAGTCCTAGGGTTTAGGGTTTAGGGTTTAGGGTTTAGGGTTTAGGGTTTAGGGTTTAGGGATCTTGGACCGAGTTGCACACTGCTCTCCTTGGGAGCGCTTGCTCGCGGTCACGACCGCGGCCAGGAGCGCAGCAATTGTGCCGAAGCCACAGAGCCTGTGGGTTTAGGGTTTAGGGTTTAGGGTTTAGGGTTTAGGGTTTAGGGTTTAGGGTTTAGGGTTTAGGGTTTAGGGTCGCGGTGCAGTTCATGGGTTTTAAATGTGGCGTTTGCGCTCAGCCGAGCTCGCGCACAAGTAAAGGCATACTAAGCAGTGCAGCCCAGCTGATGCCGGAAAAGCGCGAACACGTGTGGCGAGGCATCAAGAAAACGAGCACTGCAAAGTCCGAGAGGATTTTTTGGCATGGGCAAGGGCCCCCCAGCAACCAAAACCACTCAGCCATCTGGGAATTTACGAAAATAAGGGGCCCCCAATATGGACCCCCAAATAGTAGGATCCCCTTTTTAATAAGGACCCCAATAAGGTACGAGTACCCCAAATTTCGGAGACCACCCCTCTAACCCCTGGCAAGTGCTGACAGCCCAAGCAACCCAATACGGACTCGACCAGGCGCCATCTCGGAGGGCCTTGCAAGATACCGGGCACCAGCTGAAGGGTTTTCTGTGCCACCCGTCTAGCCATGCTCCACGGGGCAACGAGAGCTGAAGGGTTCAGGGTTTAGGGTTTAGGGTTACGAAGGATGGCTTACTTTGTCTGCTTTGTGCCCGTCGGTGTTTGCACATCTACTTGAACCACAACTGAGCACAAATGGTGAGCGTGTCTATATATATATATATATATACTGATGCGAATCAAAACGCGAACAAGTAGGTTTAGATGGTCAGTTCAGACAACGGTGAAGAGTTAGAGGTGCCAGGCAACCAACCTGGAAAAAGTTTGCAGCTTGTCCCCCCGACGATTCTGATGCAACCGAGTGGCTGTCAGGCACTTCTACGAACCTCGCCCCGGGTGCTCCCTGAATCCTTGAGCTTATGCCAAGTCTTGGTCCAGGCAGCTTGCGGATGAGCAGGCACGTATCTTCAGGTGGAGCCACCACACAGGGTGCAAGCTTGCGTGCACGGCCGTTTAAGTCCAGGGAGCTCATTTCTACTCCTGCTGTCTATCTCAACTGTGAAACCTCACAAGAGCACTCTGGATGCCAGGCAAGGCATGTTTTCTAGGATGGCCCTGAAAACCCTCTGAAAATCTTCCTGAATATGCTCCCCTTAAACCCCAATAACGGAAAATATAAAATATCCTAAGGGGGCCTACCTAGCTTTTTTAGGGTTTAGGGTTTAGGGTTTGGCACGCGCTCTCTGCCAGCAGTGCTCAGCGCTCCCTTTGCTTTCCGAGGCCGCGGCACATGTGGCCGAACCCCCAGAGCATGCACACACTCAGGACTTTTCAATGAGGCCCGCTCCCGCAGGAAGCAGTCAGCCCCACTTCAACAAGCCCCGGGCCACAGCCGGAATCCCACTATACTCTACAACACACATAAGACTCCACAATCTTGAATACTGTGCTGGCCATTTGTCAGATAAGAGCTGATCACATACACACACTCGAAAATGCACCGTGTCAGAGGACCAAATGTCAAGCAGCCAACCTTCCAGGATATCCAATGGCCTACTGTCACCCAACGCGGCCTCCCTAAATTGCCACCCTTCCTGCCAGTGGAAAACCAACATTTGCAACTGCTCATCCTGCCAAGGACAGAACACCACTCGGCTCCCCGAACATGCTCCCTGAACACAGCGGCGAGACCAAAACATATGCTCAGCATCCGTTCTGCATACATTGTGTCCCTTGACGTGTCCAGCTAGGCCCACCCAAGCAAGCCACTTGGGCACAAACGCATTCCAGCTTCCGCTCGGCATCTCCGCCGCTGCTTCCACATCCAGATACTGCGTCTGCATGAAATTTCTGGCCCTTTTGGATCGCGTCCAATCCCCTCCTGTACGGTACCGCCGCCGCCAGCCCTCCGCCGCCTCGAAATGGGAAGTTTGAAAAGGGTTTAGGGTTTAGGGTTCAGGGTTTAGGGTTTAGGGCTTGGGGTTGTCCTCCTCCCCCTGAAACCGAGCCGGGAGGGCCCAAGGCCCAGGCAGCGCCCGGGACGGCCATGGGGCCGCCCATGGCTTCTCATGCAGGCACGTGCTCATCAGGGTTTGGGGTTTAGGGTTTAGGGTTTAGGGTTTAGGGTTGCTTTCCAAGGGCTTGGAGACATGCGCGAGGCTTAGGCCGAGGGCTTGCAAGCTGCCGCAAGGGAAAGCTATCCGGGAGCTTTGCATAGAGCCAGGATACCCTCAGCTACCCATGAGAAGGCAACCGTTCATGGCCCCAGCGCAACCCAGCGTTCTATTGGGAGGGTGGAGAAAGTGGCGATATGAGCTTCTGACGTTCGTCGCAGGGTACTGAATGGCGAGCCACGTCGGTGGCAGCTCCACTCGAGAAGTCCTGTCTGGTCTATGCACGCTGTCTCGGTGTGCCCATGGCCACAGCAAGGCCTACTGCACAGATGACCAGGGAGTCGGGGGCTTCGGATGCTGATTGGGACATAGTGGAACAGAAGCAAGCTTGGAGAGCGCCTCTTCTTTTTGTAGATGGGCCCATCTTCATCATCCTCCTCAGATCCCTTGCCATGCTCCAAAGCCTCGCCGAACAGGGGATTCTGAACGCTGGATTTTACCCAGCTCGTTTGGGATCTTCCCCCCTTACACTAGCAGTCCCTGACAGGATTATAATCGAGGGTACTAGAATCCCTACAAAGGACTGTTAGTATAACGGGGAACATCCCAACAGCCCGTCCTTAAGCTCATGCAGCTCATCTTGCGCCGTTCGGAAGGAAAGGAAAGTTGAAGCGCTCTTGTAAGTTCAGGCAGCATGATCTGACGGCCGCCTTCTGGTCGATTTGCACGTGCTTGGCCACCCCCTTCGACCCTGGGATTTCGATTGCTCCAGGACCTGGCGCTCTGCGAAACATGCTAGCAGTGCCTGCGCAGAATTTTCACAGAAAAGATTCGGCATGCACTGCCACCAGCCTATTGGGTTGACGGAGCTTAGAAGCATGCTGACTGCCGGTTTCCCACATTGTGGCACGACAAAGCTCCAGGCGATGCGAGTCCAGCACGGATAAGGTAGGTCCTCGCATGCTCACCCCCCTTCCGCAGAAATGTCGCTTTCAATGTACCATCCAAGTTCGGGGAGGGAGCTTCAGGCTTCAAACATCAGGCGGAAGGAAGCTACAAATTCATCGACATGCCCTTCTTCATGATGTGGACCCTGACCCTCACCCGTCTTTTGTACATGTTTGCTTGGCCTTGTTGACACGTAGCGACGTAGCATTGATGCATCGGGTAGCTGAGCATCCACCGCAAGCAGTGACGAGTACCCTGAAACAAAACATGATAAAACATGCAAAAGGGTCCTTCGGCCATCTGCCAAATAAGCACCAGGGAGATCTGCTGCAATCCCTAGGCGCAATGGGAAGCCTGATAGAGCTCTGAGCTGAGAACTGTCTTCGGCCGTGGGAAACTGCATGCGGATCTTGAAACTATCCGAGCAATCATTGGCTTGCCGATGCATGCTGAGATGCCTATGGCCTATGATGTCCTGCATGCCGAGCTAGGAGTCACTACCATATTTGAGCCAAAAAAAAGCTGCGGCTCTTGCTTCGCCCTAAGTTAGCATGCAGCGGCTTCAGAAAAAGAAAGGTCATGCAAAGCGACCATCGTCAACGCATGCAGGATCGATGACCCATTTGCGGCTGAATTAGTCCTGTCACGGCCTGAGGGCTTGGCTGCTCCAGCGTCCATACTTCAGTGCACATGAATCGGCCCTGTTGTTGAAGATATATCTCGTTGTTCATATCCCAGCTGCATAACCTAGATGACACACAGCTGCTGCTTTTTGTCATCAGCAGCTTATGCCGCAAAGCTTGGGTGAAACGCAAGGGGTGGCTACCTTACAAGCAGTGGTAGAATGGCAGAGATGCCGGGAAAGTGGCAGCAAGCTGCTTTCTGTAATGCTGGTTACCTGTCTATGTGCCAGCAACATGGTCCCGGTTCGCCCGTGAAATTAGATCTTGCACTGTGAGCGAACAAACTTGCACTTGGCGCAGGTTTGCTCATGCTGTGGTGACCTTCGAGGGTAACTGCACATCTTTGCAGAATCAGCAGGTGCTGATCTTGTCAAAGCAACATTGATTGAGACTGATTCCAAAGCCAGAAGTCGGAAGCTTGTGTCCTCTTGCGCAGAGGAAGTGGCTCTGGGTACTATCTTGACTGAACGACTGACACAGATTCCGCACATCTGGTCACTGCTCACTGATGTGGCGTGCACTTCAAAATCAAAAAAAACAGCTCACTTCAGATGCTTCAGAGGACTTCGGAAGCCTGGCAACGAGGCAACGGTGCGAATGTGAGCGATCATCATCATCGATGTAGCACCCTGACACGGAGTACCCAACGCAGCTACCTTGAATCATCACCGAGTGGGACTCCGGTACCAGTCTACCTCACTGTCCTCCATGTCACTTGATGATGTTCATGAGCTCGTCTCGGACGAAGCTTGTGACCTTGTGAGTGGGGCAACACCCAAGCATTGCCAGAAGCTTCTAACCTGGGGGCGCCCCAGAGTATGTTGCTGTTCGACACTTCCCCCCACCCTCGAACTAAACTCTTCTCCTCGCCCCGGTGTACTCCCCGCCCATCACCCGTATCCCACCCCAGAGTGCATGCACATGGAATCCCTGGAGTGCCCAACCCCAGAGTAAGTATCTGCAGAGAACCGAGAATCCTTGGTGGAAAAGTGTGACCAGCCCCAAGAGTATCCCCAAGAGAACTGAGTGCCCAACCCCCAGGGTATCCCAAGAGAATCCCTGACGTGCCCAACCCCAGAGTGAGCCCGCAAATTCCTGACCCGCAGGTGGGGATCTTTCTTTTTTGTTTGGGGGGGAGGGGAAAGGGGGGTTGGGGGCTTGGGGCAGGGTTCAGGCCTTCGGGCTGGAGGTCTCGGGGTCTAGCGTCTGATGTTGAAAGTTTCATGTCAAGCTTTCATTTCAAGCTGCATAACTTTCACATGTTATTGCTTCTCTTGCCGGACCCTATTTGTCTTGGGGAGGTCGACATCACTAAAACCTGACCTGGATGGCGCTTGCTTGCTGCTGTGGCACCGAAGATCCAGCTCCGTCAGAGGCTCGCAGCATGACAGTGTCCTCAGCTGCCATGGATGGCAACGAGATCGTGCAATGAAAGATGACTTAAAGCTCTTTGGCACAGCTGGGAGGATGGTTTCGAATCACCCTCCAAAGCTGATGGCGCATCAAGTTGACAGAAGGCCCCGATAACGGAAACGATGTAGCTGGTGACACCCTGCTCAGAAATTCCTTTGCGAAGTGTTGCATAACGTTAAGAAATGCGCCCGTGGAACTGAGCGGCCTGACAAAGACACGCCGCAAGCGCCGCCGAAGGCAGAATTTGTACAATAATCTTGCTCCGTCTGGACATTTTGGGGGCCGGGATTTCAAGCATGGGTCAAGGGGATGATCAGGTGCCTATAAAATGCGTGCCCCTATCATATAAGCGGTTGCGGTTGGGTTGGTGAGTGGCTGGCGAGTGGCATGTGAGGCACATTGAGGGGATGTTTCGGGGAAGAGCAAATGAGAAGCTTGTAAGGTCAAAAAGGGCTGAGGCTTGGCTATCCTTTGTAAGCATGTTTTTGCGTCGACCCTGTCTTTGAGTAAGCTCTCGTGAGAATTCAACCCGATCCAGGGTTTGTCAGGGCCCCTTTTTTTTGTCCGTCGAACGGGCGCAGCATTCGTCAAGCAAGCTCTCGTCGCTCGAACTCCAAGACCAGGTCCGCAGAAGGCTCGAAGCAGCCAGAGGCCCGTAAGTGGCTCGCGAATGGCTCTATATAGGCTTGTAAGTGGCGCGAAGGCCCATGAGGGGCCCGTAAGTTCGCAAGTGGCCTGAGCGGCATGTAAGCGGCATGTAAGTGGCATGTAAGCGGCACGTAAGTGGCCGTAAGTGGCGCGTAAGTGGTAAGTGGCACGTAAGTGGCACGTAAGCAGCCCGCAAGTTGCCAAGGGTCCCCGTAGGAGGCCCGTGTTGAAGCCCGCACAAACCTGTGCAGGAGGCCCATGCAGCATCTGCCAAAAAACACCAGAACTTAGAAGTCAGGCAGCCTGCTCTTACGAAGCCTCTCCCTGAAAAACACCAAAGGTTACGTACTCTCGTTACCCACACGACCTGATCTTACATAGCCTCTCCCTGAAAAACACCTAAACTTACATACTCTCCTTACCCAAGGGACCCGATCTTATGTGATAGGGGCACGCTTTTTATAGGCTCCAGATCTTTGCCTGGAATGGGGAGCAGGATGCCGCGTCGGCAAGTTGGCGAAGATGGTGCTTAAAGCCACCCCAACCTAAACCCCTAACCCTAAACCCTAAACCCTTTTTGCTACTGGACTGAAGGCAAGCCAGACTCCCACCACCGAGGGCTATGAAGCAACCGCCAAGCGTCGGACGCGCAGCAGCCACTCGCTCGGCACAATATGAGTTGAAACACTGTGTACACTGAGTGATGAAGGGGGCAACCCTTTTTGCTTCAGGGCTCCTGTGGTAGCTTGCCCCTGCGCGAGGTTGTTCAGGTGACATCATGAGAGTCGGATGATTTCGTCAACGACCCTGTCCTAAACCTCTTCAAGCAACCCTAAACCCTTTTTTGCATCCGGGCTATGATGTCCTGGCCGGCAACCCTAAACCCTAAACCCTAAACCCTAAACCCTAAACCCTAAACCCTAAACCCTAAATTTCATCGTGAGGCATGTGCGGCGGCGAGGGTGTTCATGGACGGATGATGGCTAATCGAAGCCAAGGCTCACCCGCTGATGGCTTCAAGCCACCGCTTTCCTGGCATGTCAAGGCTGCTCAGATCTGAACTATCATCACCCAAAGAAGCTGAAGAATCCGAAACGCGTGCAGCTACCTGGTCAACCACACAGCGTCCTTTTCCGCAGCCCATGAAACACCCGCGGGCCTGGGAAGCCTTCAAACGCTGCAGCATAAACGCGTAAGGATCTGCCTGGCTCCAGGGCGGTCGGCAGGGCGCCACTCATCAGACATTTGCAGGGACAGCTAGCGAATCCCAAGCTCGAAACAAGCCTCACATGCCTCGATACCAACTACTGGTAGCTGGTTCCACTTACCGTCAGCACTTAAGCTAACGCCTAAGCCGCAACTCCAACTCGCCCCACTGCAGAAGAGGGGCAGGTTGGTCTCTGAGAAGCTCTGAAAGCAAGGCCTGCCAATCAATGGAAGATGTCTGCTCAAGAAGGCCAAAAAAAGTATGCATCCTGCCGATAAGGGTTTTGTAGGGATGATTATCTGTCATTTTTGGGGGGTTCTTAAGCGAATAGTAGGAAATTGAGTACCTGGACAACTCGGCGGAAGCCTCTCAAGCTTGTGAAATTTAAGAGGCGCATCCTGAAGCAACGGGGTCTGCGCCTGCCTGGACGGTTTCACGAGCCTGCTCCTTTGCATGGCGGCTGAGCAAATGCGCACGAAATGCGACTTGCACACTACAAGCACCTTCAAACAAAATGAAGAAAGACCCACCCAGAATGTGCTTCTGCAGGCAATTCCAACGAATCGACTTACCCTGTCCTCCATCTTCTTGGTGCCGTCGTCCGTGTAGCCCGACTTTGTCGGAAGAGGCCTTGTCCTTGAGACTTCAGTCTTTACACGCTTGAGATTGGTCAGGTGCATTGCCATAGCGGCCCCTGAGAACTGCCACTCATATGTACAGCCATGGCAACTGTTTGCGAGCCTGCAGAGCCAAACATCCATGAAGACTGCAGGCCATGAAGCCAAGAGAAACCTTGAACCACACCTGTGAATCCCCAAAGCTCTCAAAGCCCCTTGAAGGCCCCTTTTGTATCCGGGCCTCTCTGGGCCCGATCTGAATCCCTAAGGCAAGGCCGCAGCCGAAGAACCAAAACACCCACTACCAACATCACCAGCCACGAACGCCCCCGAAAAGCCAAAGCTCAACGAGCAAAAGGCCTACAGCATATCATCCTCCCACGCCTCTCCAAATCTCCTTGTAGACCCCTTGCAGCTTAGCAGCTGGACAATCAACTCACTTTTGGTCCCGTCCGGCTTGACCACAGGCACCTTCACCGTCCCGCTGGCTTCCTGCTCTTGAAGATTCGGCTGACACTCGAGTTCGACCTGAAGACCTATGGGTGGCTGTCAAAATGAGGATCGCTTTTGGGGTACCCTGAATATAATGTTCCGTATTTTCATAAGGATCAAAAAAGGGACCAGAACCTCGATCACCACCCCTATGGAGCTGGAGCTTGCAGTATGGGAGATCACCAAGGGGTTGCGGTAAAGTTCTCCCGGAGACACAAAGCAGCTCAGGGTCCTCTGCAGCCTTTGGCACAGGAAGTTCGCCACCACCCATACTCTTTAGAACGCTGACCTCATGTCAGATACGAGGTGTATTGGAGGCAGTCGCATTTCGATGGCTTAGCACAGGAAACGAGCAACTTAGATCAACAAGTGGGATAGGGCTGAGACGTCGAATCGGATCGATCTAACACTTTGAAGAAAGCCCGATTGAGCTGCCCGCTGAGCACTTGGTCGGACCAGATGGAGCCATGAGCATTGTGCAGGAATGTCCAACCTGGCAGAAGAACAGCTTCCGCCCTGAAAACGGTAGAACAATAGTAGAAAACAGCCCATTCCCCTCAGCCTCCATCTTGTTCTGCTTTCTCTCTGAGCCCACCTGCGAGCTACTTGCATGGAGACCATGCCCAGGTTGCACCCACGTTTTATCTCATAACCATACGCGCGTTGTGCAGCCAAAAGATAAGAAAAGCACACCTCAACCGGGACTGACGGCCGAAACCTAAGGGATGCCTTGAACACACTGGGGGCGCCTATGGGTCAAGACCCAGGGCCAGTTCACCCAAACAACCCAGAACAATCACATGAAACTTGATGGCTCCAGTCCACCCCGCGCGATTTCAGAGCCGAGCCGTGGACAGTGGGGGGGGGGGGGAGGGGGGGGGGGGGGGGGGTGGGGGGGGGGCTTAAAAAACAACACAGACTTTGGGACTGTGATCAGGTCGACAGCTGTCATGCACTCGAGGCTCGAGATCACGTTTCGGGTTCTTGAACACACTGGGGGCGCCTATCGGTCAAGACCCAGGCCAGTTCACCCAAACAACCCAGAACATCACTGAAACTTGATGGCTCCAGTCCACCCCGCGCGATTTCAGAGCCGAGCCGTGGACAGTGGGGGGGGGGGGGGGGGGGGGGGGGGGGGGGGGGGGGGGGGGGGGGGCTTAAAAAACAACACAGACTTTGGGACTGTGATCAGGTCGACAGCTGTCATGCACTCGAGGCTCGAGATCACGTTTCGGGTTTAGGGTTTAGGGTTTTTTTTTGGGGTTTCGGGCTCCTACAGACTGCTTCTGTCGAATTCAGGTTCCCTCTTTGCAGCCGAACCTTGAAGGCGATCAGCCCGTCCTCGGGACTGCGAACCGTAAGACGATGTGATTGAAAAGGTTCTTAAGCCCGCATCGGCACCCTGTAAGCACACCATGCCATGGAGACTCTCAAGTTCAAGATGGCACATGCAAACGCCCCCTCTCGACATCTCTCGGCGCTGCTGACACCCCAAAAGCTCTTCAAAGCGACCTTTGGCAGCCCATCAGCTTGCAAGATCTTCACCTGGCCCAGCTGCAGAGTACGAGGGCTCCAGGGTTTACCCGCGTTGAAAGGAACAAGAGCGTTTCTCGAAGGGTCTCTTGTTGCAAGTGGCTTTCCTGCCTAGCTCTGCTTGGCCACAAGCACTTGTGGGATTTTCCGATCTCTTGATAACCGCGTAGATTGCACAGTGTGCATGATCGTGCAGCCATGGCCGCCGTCGCCTCCATGGTCGTCAGCCTTCTCCCCAGGCTGTGTGAACGAGCCACTTGCAGCAGTCGGGCGCAAGAATTCATGTCTCAAAATCCTGCCATGTCCCTCCTATAATAAGTCGGAGACAGCTCCACCCGCCCCGCACCAGTCATATGACACTTCGTCTGGGTGGCCCAACTGAAGCAGTCACCAAAGCTACCAGCCCGGCCTAAAGATTGCACTACCACATGCCGCGCGCACTGCAGTATAAGCTTTGGTCTCAGCCTGCTGGCCGCAAGTCAAGAGTTGAAATGGCTTTGATTCCTCTTTGGCCGGTTGATGCAAAGCTCCTTCGAAAGGGGGAGGGGCTGGGCTCCGAAGGCTGTGGGAAGAGTTGAGGAGTCTGGCTGAGCACTGAATTCACACACCACTTCAGTTTGCACGGCCAAAGAAGGCAGAGCACGTGCTCCCGCCACAAGGCTGAGTCCCGCGTTCACCAACTGGCAAGCTTGAGCAACCTGAGTGGCAATTGCTCCCGGGTCAGCCTGTCAAAGGCTAGCCCACTCCCAGCCTAGAACATCCTCCAGCAGAAAAAGTAAGAAAACAATGATATAAAGAATAGAATAGGATCATCATAGAATAATGAGATCATATACTCTGTAGAGATGTTGCAGAGCATGCAAAAAAAAACATCCTGCGCACCCTTCCAAGGCCACCGCCACACTCCATGCGGAGCATCCGCTGCCAGCAACGCTGCGCCACCGAGTCTGCAGACACTGCTTGTGCCTTCCGGTTGCATGAACAATGCACATCTCTGGCATTCTCTGCTCAGCTTTGCTCACCAGCCTGAGATGCAAGCGACTTTTTTCAGGGCAACCGGTGCACTACGACTTTGAAGCTTCTTGGTGGCTTCCTGCAGCGACGCCTCGCAGCCATCAAAGTCGTGCTTTATTTGCTCCTTTTCGCGGCGCCTGTCACGCAAACATCAGCATGGTTGCATCCACTTGAAGCCCAAGCCGAAAACCCCGGGATTTTGCTCGAGAGTGTTATGCAGCACATGCTTGCATCAGAAGCCACCGGAGCCGCATCGCGACTGCGCAGGACCCAAACCAAGGCTTTGGCGCTCAGCCGACGGCATTTCGTTCGCCACGCGGAAGGCCGCCTGCAACTCCCAGGGCCGAGGGAGCACTGCTCTTCCAGAACGTCGCAAGAGCCGGTTTTGCAAATCACGCTTTGGGGCCTCGATCGCTTGGGAGTAGTTCAGCCGCGGATCGCAATAGGTCTCGTAATTCTTCGTCAGCCTGAGACATGCCACTCACACTTTCTACCTGCTTCACATCCAGCATCATTGCGAGCATGCAGAAGGAAAAAGCAGGTAATGAGCGTCGGGCATCTCTTCCGACACTCCCATGGAACCACCGACCTTATGCCAGGGATGGAAGGCTGGGGTCTCTCTAAGCATGCGAGTGGCTGCCGGTTTTTGATCGCAAGTTGCAAGCTATATAGGGATATGTAAAACTATATATACATATATACACATATGTAGACATTATGTATAGGGGAGAAAACAAAAACAATCGATGCTTCTAGGGAGCAGGGCATCTGGGGGTACTCTTGCTAGTCTGCTGCAACCCCACATTGTCAGTGGAACCATGGTGGAACCATGGTTGCTGCAGTCGTTTGTGGCACCAGGGCTACAGCTACGGTCTGCTGGGGTAGCATTACGCCTAGGATTTTGACCTCACCAGCGCGTGCTTTCCGAGTTACAATGAGTGTGATGCAAACAGTTAAGCTTCTGGCAACCTCTGTCACAGAAGTCTGGCCAGTCACCTGTCTCATTCTTGAGGCACTGTGATCTACGGAACATCAGCGCTGGACAACGCTGGCATATGCCGGCACCACGCGTGCAAAAACAATCATGGATGTCCATGGGAGTACAGGGATACATGCGAGAGCCTCCAGGTGAATGCCACCCAGGACAGAGCCGCAGCGCTTGTGGATGGCCATGACCTACCCCAAAAAGCAAAACGGAAGGCCCTAAACCCTAAACCCTAAACCCTAAACCCTCAAAACCCTTAGGAAGGCCTACTATGGAGCGAGGCCAGCAGAGAAGGCCGACAGAGCGGGCGATGTTTATTCCGAAGCGAGAAGATGCCGGCCATTCCGCGGTTCGGGATCGCCCCCAGGACTCGCACATCTGCGCTGAATCGCAGCGTTCTGGAAGGCCAGCAGGCCAGCGTGAGGCGAGCACGTACCGGTTCACTTGCAGAGAAGTCTAGAATTTCTAGACGTTGTTAGTCCATCTGCTTCTTTCCGGCACTCGTGCCCCTGAGGATGGGGCAGCCTCCGCAATGAAAAGCATGGAAACTCAGTGTATCCAGTTTGAAGAGCACATGTGTCTGAACTCCTCTTTTCGGGTACATCTTCAATCCAAAATGCCCGTACTACAGTAATTCCTTTCTTTCAACTACGATGAGGCTCTGGGCTTTGGGGGCCTATTGGAATGCTGGGTGCTCCATGCTGGTCTACATTGATGCATCAAAAAACCTGCAAAGGGCCCTAAACCCTAAACCCTGAACCCGTTTAGTGTCTGCTGCCGCCACGCTGGCCTGGCAAGTTCGTGCTGCAAGTGCAAGGCACTGTCTTCTGCATGCCCGCACTTGAATCATTGCCCCACTTGTTGGGTTTCCACACCTGCATTCTTAGCTGCAGCCGTGATTGGCCATGTACTTGGAATCTTAACAAAAAAAGCACAACGCACGACCTGAGGCGTTCCTCAAGTTCACATACAGCTCAGCTGAGCAATCAGAATCTTCTACCGGCTGCCTCAGCCAATGAGTGCAAAATAACCCAAAAGGGAAACCCGAAACCCATAAACCCTATGCTATAAACCCTATAAACCCCAGAAACCCTAGAAACCCTAAGTCCTAAGCCGTCAAGCAACAATGCCTCCTGACATCTTTGACCGTTCGCGGCTGCAGCTGCACGGCTCATCACCCAAACACCAAGCCGAGAGCAAGAAGCGTATCCTGCGATTCCTTTTGCAAAGAGAATATGAAAAGAAATATGAAAATTAAATATACATATAGTTAAATAAATAAAAAAAATATACATATATGTATATATACATATATATATATAGGTATATACGCAGGGAAGCGTTGCAAGATGTAAGGCTGTGAGCACAGCGACATCCCAGGTACGCACCCGGCTCTGGAATCTTGTAGTCCAGCAACTTCTGACCGCAGGCTGGCCTCATGTGCAACATCCATGGGCCTGCTAATATCTCGGGATCCAGCAAGGTCTTCGAACACATTCAGACTATTCGACTATCGTCTGCCGACCTGGGTCATGGTTGCTG
Organism: Symbiodinium natans; assembly: GCA_905221605.1. Classification (NCBI taxonomy): domain Eukaryota; class Dinophyceae; order Suessiales; family Symbiodiniaceae; genus Symbiodinium; species Symbiodinium natans. The sequence goes on from CAJNDS010002104.1 coordinate 484,176, forward strand.
TCGAGTATTGCGGTGCCAGGAGATTCAACTCTTTTGCGCCCGCCAGCATAACGGCTGGCAGGGCGCGGGCTGTCCAAGTGATTTTCGCGAGGAGCTCTGGGCCACTTAGCGCATCTACAACTTGTAGAGATGCACTGTCTCTGCACGACTACATACCACATATACTGTGGAGATCAAGAATTTCAGAGAAGAGCCCGCGTTTCTTCTTTCGGAGATCAGGGGAAGTAAGTAATGAGACTCTGCAACTCTTGAGGCGGTGGTCCAGAGCTACAGCCATCCACAAGGTGCCCGAAGGGGTATGGCTCCACCATGATCCGCTTTGGGCTTTAGCTGACAGCCCCCTTCACCTTTGGACCTCAAGCCGGCGTCACGCAAGCCCAGGCGATGGCCTCGTGTGCACCGGCCTGGGGCCATGGTATTTATCGACACAAGTGGGGCATGGGACAATGGCCATGCTTCGGCCGCTCAGCACCACATCGCGGGACTAAGAAAGGAACCAGGTGACAATAGCCGGACCTTCACTTCTTGACCACTGCAACAGACAGTGTCCTATGACTGAAATGTCATGTTGTACAAACCACCGATTGGGGTTGGCAGGACCACGACGTCGGGCTGGCAACTTCTTCTTCGGAGTTCACAAGCCTCCCTTGCAAATAAAACACGTAACTGGAGGGTTACAGCAGACGAGGAAAAGTAACCTTTCGGGCGAAGCGCCCTTTGCCTGTCAAAGCTCAAAGGTCATGTCTGCTCTAAATCCGGGAGCCGCAGCAGCTGCCCTGAATTTTCTAGCACTGTGTGTCCTCGATGTCGCCATGTCAGCGGAGCAACCAAGAGCTCTTGAAGCAAGCCAAGGTCCAAGTTGGGTTTAGGGTTTAGGGTTTGGAGTTTAGGGTTTAGGGTTTAGGGTTTAGGAACAAACTCCAACTCAATTTCTGCTCGCAGGACCATTAGGCCATCATTAGGCTGAGTAGGCAGCAGTTTTGTCTAAGGTGATCCCTGCTCAACCGCTTGTCTCGGTGTAGGTGTGCTAGCACACGAAGTGGTCAAGCCTCTCTCTGCCTCGAGAAACTCGCCAAGATGCAGGCTGCAATTTTTGCAAAGAGGAAAAGGTCAAATAAGCAGTCCCGTCACAAAGTCTACACTCTAGTCCTGTCTTGCCCGGTAGTCGCTCTTGATCATCGAGACAGACAAGAAAAAAACGACGTGAGCCCACCGTCACGCAAGAGTTCAATCGCGCGCATGGAAAAAAAGCTCCGAAACGTGCAACCTAGGAGACCTAAGCGCATGAACTGCGGACAGCGTCTCACATCCGTGCCACTCTACAAGGGTGGGCAAGGCGGCTTCCTGGTCAAATGAGGCTTCTCAATCTCATCCTTGCGCTACGAATGCTTTGTGTTCTCGAAGGCGGCCTCAAATCACCACCTGCACCTTGTCTGTGATGTGTAAGGCCACAGGAGCAGCACAAGATTGCACAAGCATGCAAGGCATCGTGCACGCCCTGACCATCTTGCACCTTCAGGGTTCACGGCAGGAAACGCTCCCCAAGGAAAGCCCCCTGCTAGGAGTTCGCAACGCTCGCAATCGCAATCCTCACCCATAAGGTGCGAAACGCATCTGGCCCTGGCTTCGACAAGAAAGCATTTCGAGTGAGAGTTGTTGCTCGCCGAGCCACACGAGATCCAAACGAGCGGTCCAGCTCTCTTGCTAAGTCTCACGAGCACACGGCGTACGCAACCATCCGTGTCCAAGAAGTCTGTGCCCTTGACATTGGCATAGCGGAGTTGAAGTGGAGTGCAAGAGCTTCAACAGATGCGCCCCCCCCCCCTCCCCGCCCCAACCCCCACCCCCTCCCAGCCCCACCTACCACTCCCCCTTACTCTCCCAGAACAGCCTGAGTCTGGCGACTTGTGCAACAACTCTCAGCCTCCAGCCCGAGGGCAGCAGGCCAAGTCCCCATCGTCACAACCATGTACTCGAAGCTTCTACTACAGTTATTTCGGGTTTAGGGTTTAGGGTTTAGGGTTTAGGGCTTCGGGTTTCGGGGGCTAGCTGCTGAACTGGCTTCGACCTGCTGCTCCTCGGGATACGGCGGCGAGAAACCGGCATGCCATGGTCGCTTGAGATGGGAACTTAAATTCTTGGGCGCGAGATTTGCGGCCTTCCCATGGAACCAACAGTGTCGGAAGCATCCATCTCCCCGCCTATGGGTGGCAGAGATAGCATCCTGGCTTATGCTGTAGCCGGTGTCAATTCTACACGTCGGATCAAAGTTGAGGGTGCCAGGTAGCACTGACCGCACTTCAGCGCCCAAGAAACTGTAAGAACTAAAGGCGCTCTTCAGCATCCTCTTCTTGAAGCTCCTTGCTTCTCACATCGTATTAGCCTGCAGTGCTGTAAGCATTGCTGACAGCATCCATGCTTGTAAGGCCATGTTCATCTTCACCTCATATCTCCATGACAAAGGAAACCAAATGCAGGTGCAGGCCAGGGTGCATTGCGCAGCATCTCGGCGCACACCTCAGCATCCATATGAGGTGTTAATGCCACATAGCTTGGAGCACCGGCTGGGCTTCTTTGCAGAAGCTTGCACCCAAATTTACCAGCATCTTGTTGACTATCGAGTTCTCGTAGCTCTGAGATCCGGTCTGGAAGACTCGCTGAGTAATCTATGACATCACCCGAGCCTCAGGTGCTGCATGACGACTCGGAATGCTTGAGCAGTCCACGGCCGGCCCCCATACCCCCCATACCCCCCACTTCTACAGCTACACATTGCTCAGGCCCAAGCATGAGTCTTGACTCGGGTGCCGAGAGATGTCAGGCGTGTGCCAGCCGCGGTTGAGGGCTGGCGGCCTCAACAGCGACTTCTGATTGGTTCGGATACCATCACTTTCCGGGATTCGAGATGTCGCCACCGAAAGGCTTAGACTCATCACTGCTAAAGCTTCTAAAGCTGCTAAAGGCACAAAAATTCCCACACCAGCTGCTACCAGCACGTTGTACCTGCATCTCTCTCTCGGTGAGAGCAAGCGGCAGAAAAAAAGAGCAATCCCCTTGAAAGGCAGCTGCTTAACCCGTGCACATTCCTTACTAAGTACCATGAACCTCCAAGTAGACTGTGCTGGTGCAGTATGGCCTGAAGCCGTGGTGGCCATGATCCGGGCTCTGCTCAGCCCTGAGATCAGAGGGCGTCAGCAGAGGGGGGTGCGGTTTAGGGTTTAGGTTTACGGTTTCCGGTTTCGTGCTTTTAGTGCCACCCGTCCGGCCATGCTCCACGGGGCAACTGAAGGGGGAATGCTGTACGGTTTAGGGCTTAGGGTTTGTGGTGTAGGGTTTAGGGTGAGGGTTCCAGCGACTGGACACTCTGAGGCTGCGGGTCTTGGCATGGACTTGGGGGGTCAGAGGTGCTAGACAAGATTCGAATCCAAAGAAATCTGTCTTGTGAAGTCCTTCTCGTCCCCACCTCACTGAGTCAGATGCAGGAGCAGGTTCTCAATACTTGGCGAGAGAGTTCAGGCTGAGGAACAGAACTCAGGCACTTGATATGGGATAATGATGATGTCATGCAAGTGGATGCGGGGCTGTACCATATGGGGCAAGGAAGAAGCAATGCCGGCAGAGTGCTGAAGATACGAAAGCACATGTCAAGACATGGTCAGTTCCCTAAATTATGGTCCCTTTTTGGGTGCCCTAAACAAGAGGGGCCGCCTTATAATAAGGACCCCAAAAGGGACCATATTTTCGAGAATTACCACATGTCACTACACGGCACATTGTCACTGCTGCGCGAGTTTGCAGAGCTCACACGTCGTGCTTTTACGTGTGTAGAGCACACGACAGCTGCTGCAACCGAAGCCTGAGACGTTCAAAGTCCGGGACTGAACTCGCGACTCGGATGCCTGGAAGGCACGTGCATGCATTCATCGTCGCACCACCCACTACTTGTGGCTTGGGGAAAAGGGGTGCTCCAAATGTACTCCCCGAAAAAATCTCATCCTACATAATACCCCGCAGAAGGGCACCCCCCGCCCCCCCCACTATATTACGATAATAAGGGAGCCTAATATAGACCCCCAACTAGTAGGATAAGGTACCCCTACCTTCGGAAACCCCCACCCTAAACCCTAAACCCTAAACCCTAAACCCTAAACCCTAAACCCTAAACCCTAAACCCTTACAATAAGGACCCCAAAGAAAGGGTACCCCTATTCTCGGAACCCCCCCCCCCCCCACACCAGATCCCTGTTTACAGCAGGCCTCGGTTCACAGCACATAAACCTAAACCCTAACCCTAAACCCCCTAAACCCTAAACCCTAAACCCCCTAAACCCTAAACCCCAAACCCTAAACCCCCCCCCCCGCCCCTCCCCACACCAGATCGCCACGCGAGAGACCTGGAGATGTCCGGCGTGCGCCATCCTCGGTTCAGAGCTCGGGGCCTCAGTGAAACGAGATGTGGGTTTAGGGTTTAGGGTTTAGGGTTTTGGGTTTTGGGTTTTGGGTTTGGGGTTTCGGGTTTCGGGATTCGGGTTTCGGGCCTGGGGTTGGTCAACCTGAAGAACCCAAAACCTGCTTGTTTGTAAGTTCTGACGATCAAAGCCCCTTATTCTGGGATTCTTAGCCAAGCTACAGGTTTTGGGTTCCTAAGGTGGGTCAAGGCATCTGACATGGCCGGCTGAGCTTGCAGACATTCCATGCTGATGTCCATGCTGGGCTGTACGGACCTCGGTGGTTGGGAGCAAAGGCGACCGGCAGAAGTTGCGGGCATGCGGTTTGCCACATCGCTCGGCATGCTCGGCCACGTGCCGCGTGAAACCTCTGGGATGGCTTGTAGATCATGCCCGGCTTCTTGGGGATCTTCTTGCGGCCTGTGCACGACCCACACACTAGTGCACGCACACACATGCGCACGCTGCATCTCGGCATCGTGGCGACGACATCTGGTGTCATCTGCTGAGCTGTTCTAAAACATCCTCTCTGGGCTCAGCCTCACATAGGCCCATGCCAGACTTTGGCTACACTTGCTGCGCCCACCTTTTTTGGACTTGCGCCCCACGGACGTGAACTCGTACGCCCTGGAAATCCTTTTGCGAAGGTTGTCCCCCTCTTTCTCACCTGGGAAGCATTAACTCTGCATGGCTCACAGGCAGGAGGATACTCCCGAGGACTGCGACTATTCTCTGCCAATCCATGTACCCGCACAACAGGATGCATCTGAAGCAGGAAGCTGCGAATCCCATCGGGCCCTCGCTCTCTCTCGCAGCCCTCTGGCAGCTACCCGACATTGCAAGTATTTGCCTTTGAAGCACGAATCTATGGGCCATAACAGGTGTACAGCACACTTAGAATTCTTTAATTTTGCTGGACTAGCCCGAGATCCGCACAACTCGTCGGATCCCCATCTGGGCCCAGCTCCATGATGGCTTGAACAAACCTTGGTCTACGGACCCCGCAAGTCAAAGACACAGAGCCCTGACAAGCCCCGACAATCTGTAAACATGCACGGTACCAACAATACTAACTGTCATATTAATCATATACGAACAATTTTAATTGCATGAAGAATATTTTTAGAAAAAGTACACCATGTTCACAATATTCAGAATGATAGTATCGAAATCTGAGCCGTATCTCAGTCCTTGCTCCGTGTGGGCGGGGATCCGCATTAGTCAGCAACTCTTTGTCGAGACTGGACTCGAAAGCCCGTGCGCAAGCCGGCAACGCGTGTCAGACGCGCATGGCGCACGCCAATGTTAGGGTTTAGGGTTGAGGGTTTAGGGTTTAGGGTTTAGGAAGCCAGTTTCCAAGCAGCTCATCGTAGTCGATCACGCCGGAATGCTTGTAGTCGACCTCATGCTACTGAAGTGCAGAGCAGGTCCCGAGCCAACGTGCAAAGCGATGCCAAGGGATTTCGAAAGCACCCGAAGTGCAACAAAACCAACCGGCCCTTTCCCAGTCATCGTTGATTGCAGATACTCTTTGACAGCTTCGCTCTGCATGTCTTCTTCCCTCAAAAATTAATCGCCGATCCGTGATGGAGTTCTGAGCATCGTACTTGCTGCAGAATGTCCTCGACTTTGGTTCCGTTGAAGTTGTCGCCAAAAACCTGGCGACGTGGAGGACAGGAGCAGCAGCCTCATCTGACTCAGCGAATGCAAGAACTTTGACACGAGCCTGGCGGATGGATGTTTACTTAACGATGCCGACAAACCCCAACTTATGGCAAGCTGAGGGGCCAGTGTCCCTTTAGACTCTTAAGGGATCTAAGAAGCCCTAAGAAGCCCTGCCTCACGTAGATCCTCCACCGAGATGACACCACTCCCATCCCGGTCCAAGCGCTTGAAAGCCTAGCGGGCAGGGGCTTCGATGTTTGGGCACCTTCCTCGCTGGACTTGCGTTGCAATGACATAATGAGATGGCTTCAGCCTTGGAGCTGTTGATTCGCACAGCCCCCTGCCCCCGAGTCTAAGCCTCCAGGCACCCTAACGGTCTGAACTATCTGGCCTGCTTGATCAAGGCCTCGTTGCACATATAGCGACTTCCGCCGACGGCAGCCATGAACTCGCCTCAATGACGATTGACACGCGACGCATGCCACGCAACACAAACGCGGAAGGCGCGACGCAACTGCAAAAACGGGCCGGGCTGCTGTACTCAATCTCATGGTCCCCGGTGATGTCGAGCTTGTCAAAGAGGACGTTTGCATCCTCAACACATCGGAGCCCGGCCCCAAGCAGCACAATGTCTTGCAGGGTTGCTGCGTTTTCCGAGATATATCGAGGGCATCCGAATGCCCTTCTTTTTCCCACAAGATATTCATCTTTCGATCCAGGGGTCGCCTAGCATGTTTCTCCGGCGGTGCTTTATCCTGTTATATTCAGAGCTTCACATTCTCACGATTCTAGGGGTTATGCCGGCTATGCACATGCCTCCATGAGAAGAAAGGCTGCTCGGGCGAGCGTCCTGTGCCGACATGCCCAGCTGCTTCTCAAAGGCAAAAGCCAGCTCAGATTTGAGGATGGTGCCGCTACCTGCGTAGCAAGAAGAAGGTTTAGGGTTTAGGGTTTAGGGCTTAGGGTTTAGGGTTTAGGGTTTAGGGTTTAGGGTTCAGGGTTCAGGGTTCAGGGTTTACGGTTTAGGGTTTAGGGTTTAGGGTTCAGCATCTCAAGTCCAAGCATTCACTAGTCAAGCAGCTTGTCAAGCGTTGGAAAAAAAAACACCCACCCAAGAAACCCATAACATTGAGAAAATATAAAGTTCACTCAATACTTTCCCGGTAGGCAAAAAGCTCAAAGTCCAATTGGTCCAAAACCCGAAATCTAAGGCCCACAATAGACCCCAAACCCTATGCCCCAAATCCTAAACCCTATGCCCCAAACCCCAAGAGTTCTAAACCCTATGTCCCAAATCCGATGCCCCAAATCCTACAGCCCTAAACCCTATGCCCCAAACCCTTTTAAGAGCCCTAAACCCTATGCCCCAAATGCCATTGGGGGGGAAAAAAGGTAAAACTATTTGCCGACGAAGGGGGTCAGGGTTTAGGGCCCCCCCGGGTGGAAAAAAGCCATTTGCCGACGAAGGGGGTCAGGGTTTAGGGCCCTTTCGGGTGGAAAAAAACAATTTGCCGACGAAGGGGGCCAGGGTTTAGGGCCCCCCCGGGTGGAAAAAAACCATTTGCCGACGAAGGGGGTCAGGGTTTAGGGCCCAGAAAAAAACCACATGCCGACGAAGCCCAGTCGGGTTTAAATATAATTACATAGTAAGAGAGGGTTTAGGGTTTAGGGTTTTGGGTGTAGGGTTCAACGTTTAGGGTTTAGGCCAGCCGCTCTTGGGGCATGTCTTCAACGACATGGGCCACATTCCCCGTGGTCCCGCGACTGGCTGCAACATGCAACGATTAGCCACACGATTTCTCTAGCTTCCCTGGATGACGAACCCTAAACCCTAAGCCTAAACCCTAACCCCTAAACCCCAAACCCTAAGCCCTGAACCCTGAACCCTGAATCCCAGGAGACGATGAACAAAACGCCTCCTTTATCCAGCTTCCGGAACTCGTACTCGAGGTCCGAAATGTCGGTGTCCCCAGCCATGCTGAAGGCTATCAGGCCAAAAGTCGCTCGCTTCATGGCGTTCCTGGGAGGGGGATTTAGGAATTTAGGAGCATGAAGCATTGTTACCGATAGCAATCGATAGCAATTCATGGTCCAATATGCTGGCAGGATGCAGTTTCTTAATCTAGTCACCATTAACCTGCGCCATAACTCGCAACCCGGGACATGTTTCTCTCTCCTCCCTTCGACAGCCCCCCTAGCCTTCTGCCGGCGTTCTCATTTTGGGCTTCCAAGCCCTGAAGTTAGGAACCAAAACCTGGGCAGCCCTAAACCCTAAACCCCTAAACCCGGTAAAAGTGTAAGGCGACTGCTAGAAAGGCGCATGGACGCAAACGCCCGCAGGTCTTCCAGAATTTTGGGGCTGATCAGCTCGCTCGACCCCTGCCGGATGTAGCCACCAGGGCCTCCCGCAGAAATGTGTTTCAAACTTTGGTTTCTCCTGCCTGGTTTAGGGTTTAGGGTTGAGGGTTGAGGGTTGAGGGTTGAGGGTTTAGGGTTTAGGGTCTAGGGTTTAGGGTTTAGGGTTGGATGTACCACACCGCAGGATTTGGAGATTCCCGGATAGGCAAAGTTTGTCTTCAGCCTCCATTCTGGCAGTTACCAGTTCAATTTGTTCCGCTCAGTCTGAGGAGAACACGCAAACAGCCAACCAAAATGTGAAACAACATCTTCAGGGCCCTTACACACCTGGCAGGCACGGCTTGGGAAGGTCCCGGTTGCACTGCATGCATTACATGCACTACATGTCGCTCAAGTTCCATACATCATCCACATCACCGCTCAATGTTAACTAACTCCACGGCCGTGCTGTTATCTCACGCTACCCTCTTCAGCAATCTACCCATGTCTGTCACAATTGGCGCACGGCAAAGTGCCGTTTGGCCTGGATTCCTGAATGCGGTCCCCAGGGTTTTTTGTCAGGTGTGGCCTTTTGCATGCACTGCTTTGGTTTGAAGTATGACTGGAAGGTGTTCTTTTCGGGCCCTGCAGTGAGCTTTTGCTCCCCTACACGAACCCCTTCGAATTTTCCATGCCATTGAGACAATTCAGCCTGCTACTTTCTTTTCTTCCACTCATCTGCCTCTGCGAGCCTGAAACGGTGCTTCAGAGATCCCAAGCATCTTTTCCTAGGCTCTTCAACCTCCACCCCCTTCCCCTCCCCTCCCCCAAGAAAGCCTGGCTGAGGCTGCTCCTGCAGCCACTCGTGGCGGCTGGCCTCGCGCGCAGCTGGGCGGGCCGAGACATCGCGGTCGAGCAGTTGCGACCTTAGAGGTCTCGGGAAGCACTTTTTTGCTCCGGAGGCGTGGCAGAAAATCGCAAGCACTGCCTCAGATGGCCAAGATCCCCACACGAAACTTTTGGCATCCTCTGAAACGTCGTCCCAGTTAGGACCTGCCACTGGCAGAGATTGGGCAACTGCGAACTTAGACATGTGGTTGGAACTGCTACGCTCATATTTTCTGGTTGGATGATGTTGGATGAAGATGCGCAAACCCTAAACCCTAAACCCGAAACCCTAAACCCTAAACCCTAAACCCTAAGAAGCATCGGATCTTTGCTTTTCGGTGGCGCTCGGTTCTGATGACATGGCCGCTGGGCCCTGTTTTGCCACTGGACCCTGAGGAAACATTAAGGGGGTATAAGGAGGGACCCCTAGAAGGGACCCTTCATCTTATTCCCCTATAGAACCCCCCCCCCCCCTAGATCACCCCTATATACACCTTATATAGGCAGGTCCCTTTTAAGGGTCCCTTCGTCAGTCCCTTGATGCCAGGTCACCATAGACATCCAGTGGCTCATGCAAGATCTTCTGCATTGTCCAGTCGTCGCAGTGGCTGTCGTAGAATGGGGGCTCTCCGCCGAGAAGCCTCAGATAGCAGGTAAATTGGCAGCGCTCCCCTAAACAAACCCTCAAGGCCCTAAACCCAGAATCCTAAACCCAAGATCATAAAACTCAAAATCCTAAACCCAAAATCCGAAACCCAAACTCCTTTTGTGACACCTATCTCGGAGACTGGAGAGATGCCTTGAGACTGTCCCTCTCACCTTGGGAGACTTCTTCCTCCGCATTGGGAGGCCGACCCTCCACTCAGCGAATGCAACTAGCAAAAACTCAAGATATCCAGAATCTATAGGCGCGTTCCAATGTTCCTGTTCTTTTTGTTGTCTTTCTTTACTTATTTCCTTTACGCATTTCTCGCCTTCCTTTCCGCCTTTGTTTCTGTCGTTCTTGCCTTGTTTCTTTTTTCTATGTCTCTCTACCGTCTTCTTCTGCTCTTTCTTCCTTCCAGCGCACAGGGCCCCCCAAGGGGCCGCCCCCAGGGACGTGCTCCAACAAGTCTGTTTCAGGAGATTCTGTTGGTGTGTGACTTGCGGGGCTCTCCCTTGCTCTCTCTTTCACCCCCTCCCCCTCTGACGCTCGTGCCGGAAGGCATGTAGACGATGACGCCCAAGCTCCACACGTCACATTTGTTGCTGTAGTTGCCTGCCAGCAACTCTCGGACTTCTAGTTTTGCGACAGGCTCAGACACAACGCGCTCCATGAACTTCAGAAGACCCCAGAACCCTGGGCCCGAACCCCTGAACCCCCCCAACGGAAATTTGGCCTCGGATGACTTCAGGCGCAATGTAGTAGATGGTGCCTAAGAGTGCCGTCATGGGTGTCTCCTGCTCCGATCCAGCTTCACTACACGGGGCTTGGATGTCGCCTCCTGCGTGGTTATGTGAGTTAAGTACCCTAAACCCTAAACCCCAAACCCTTTCCAAACCCGTTAAGTTCGGTGTATTTCGGTGCTCCGGCTCGCCCCACATCCCAGGAAGGCCTCTGTCTGCAGGAGCCACAGTTTAGGTTTAGGGTTTAGGGTTTAGGGTTTAGGGTCTAGGGTTTAGGGTTTGGGGTTTAGGGTTAAGGGTTTAGGGTTTAGGTACCAAACTCTGGCACTAGTCAACTATTTGCTTAAGAGAGTTTAGGGTTTAGGGGTTTAGGGGCTTAGGGGCTAGGGTTTAGGGTTTCACATGGGAAACGTAGCCCGGTCCTCTGAAAACTGCTTTGCGAAGCCAAAGTCGATCAGCTTTAGGGTCGAATCCACGCAGTTGTCCTTGTAGACCTCACATTTCATCACGAAATCCCACATTGGGAGTATCAGACCCCTTCACTGAACCCTGGGTGACAACTACGATTCTGCACGTCCTGCAGGCTCCGCCCAAAGGCAACCTCTTTTCCGAGCCCAAAGCCCTAAAGCATAAATTTCACGAGCCCATGCTGAAATCCGAGGCCTTCTCTTGCTTAGAGCCCGCTTGTGGGGCGCTCTGAAGGCTTTCAGTCCAGCTCAGATTCAGAGTGGAGTGGGGTTTCTCAAGGTTTGGCTGGGAGGCCCAGTTCTCCAGCTTGAGATCTCTGTGGCAGACATGATGCCAATGTAGATATGTCCTGACATTGCAGCAGACCGGAAACGACCTCCGTTCCTCTCGCATAGAAGCCAATCCCGAAGCAACCGCTTCAGTTCTCGGAGCAGCCAGCTTCACACTACTTCTGCGGGTGTTGCCACTCGCGCAAATGGCACGCTGCCTTCACTCATGCCGGGAAGCATCTGCTAGCTACTGCTACCTTAGCCTCGCCCAGCTCATAGCAACCAAGCCGCAAGGCGCGCAACATCTGCCTGCAAGAGACCGATGCAAGGGGCAACTCTGTACTTCTGCGAAGTGCTTTTTGGAAAGATTTGCAGTTCTATCGAAGTCATCAACAAAACCCGCCTCACTGCCCCTATGGCTTCGTCCTCGGTGAAGTAGCCTTCGACACATGAGGGAGGCTGCCGGCCCTAAACCCAAAACCCTAAACGCCCTAAACCCTAAACCCTAGACCCTAAACCCTAAGCCCTAAACCCTGCACGATCGCACATCGCAAACCCCCCAATTCAACTGCCTGACCACTTCCCTGCCTTTGTCGGCCCAGCGATCGTAAAGCTCGCCTCCAGCGCAAAGCTCCATCACCTGCTCTTCAAAACACGGAAGAACCAAATCGAAAGCTGCCCAATCCTGCTAATTGCTGAAACCCCTCAAAAAAGTAAATAGATAAAGATACTCTTGCACAAGGGGTTGTTCTCTTTTTTTTTTTTTTTTTTTGGGGGGGGGGGGTTCTTCAGCCAATAGTAGAATCCCCAGGGTTTCTCAGATTCTTTTCCAGCTGATGGGACTGATCTCCCCGTGACCCTGGAGTTTGACTTGATCTGCTGTGCTCGTGATCACACTACTTGGAGGTTCATGGTACTTATTAACCAATTATAACTGTACTTATAACCCACTTATAAGCCCCTTAAGTGCCCCAATATGGGCCTAAGCGCATGGGATTTCAGTGACACGGCAGGTTCTCTCCTCCCCGCTTTGCTGGCATTGCTTCTTCATCTAAGCGCAAGGCAAGATGGCATGCCCCGTCACTGACATACCTCAGCTAGAACCCAAGAACGCAGACACGATCGCTGCAAGAGCGAATTCGGCCGCAGAGGGCCATGCTGCGATTGGCGGGATGAAGGAGACACTGCGAAGATCTGCGAGCTGCGCGCTCTCTCCTACACAGTACTACACCCCAGCCCATCAAAGCATTCGCCTTTGGCCATGAGCCAAGGCACACTTGAAGAAGCTTGCACACGTTGGGATGGTCCAGTTTCCTGGCTGGCATCAGCATATTGTAAGCTTCCTGTCGCAAATCGCGGCTCTTCGTCTATCCATCGAACCGATGCAAACACCAAGACGCCAAACCGCAGCACCACCCAGCACGACGAATCGAGTTTCAACCGGTTTTTGCAAAGCCAAGTGGCAGATGCATCTCGGCCTCTTGCACGAAAGCCTCTGCCAGCTCTTCTTTGGCGATAACGGCACCTACGGTCGCACATTTCAAAACAAGTTGCGCGCAAAGCCTTCACTCAAAACTGCTGAGAGGACGAGCTCTGCGCAGCTCTCCACTTCAGACGCCGTAGGGGGGTTTTGATTGGCCCCAATCACCCCCAGCCCCCTTCCCTACCAGAAACCCTCCACCGTTTTTGCATCTTGCCTCATGGCTGCTAAACCCTAACCCTAACCCTAAACCCTAAACCCTAAACCCTAAACCCTAAACCATAAACCCTGTTGTAGGGCCAGCACATTTGACCGCGTGGCGCTCCCGCGTGTAACGGTCTGTTGCGGCCTTGACTTCCTTGGCTCTGAGGACCCAAGGCAGCCAGGACCATGATTGGGTCTAGGGTTTAGGGTTTAGGGTTTAGGGTTTAGGGTTTAGGGTTTAGGGTTTAGGGTTTTTTTTTTTGCCACCCGCCTAGCTGACACTGTGGCCACGTTGCAGGGACTAGTTCCGGGAAAAGGTGCGCACTCAAGAAGAAATTGCCTTTAAAGCCAGCATACACATATGCGGGAAACGATGGGGAGCCGGTACAAACCGAGGTGAGGAACCCCCAACTAAATAAGACCATCAAGGGGATGCAGCTAGACACAACACAAACCCCAGCCCAGTGGACCCCCATCTCTTCCCAGGAGAAAACTCCCAGGTCTCAAAGGACCTCAGGGGGGTGCCTAGCACCTTGGCACATTCACTCTGAAAGCGAAACACTCCAACATTCTTACTCAACCACACTCCCAACCATACCCCTCTCAAAGGAAGTGTTTCGCCACTCCTACAGGAGACATCACAAAGGATCGTCGCTTGTACTCCCTCTGCCTGGCCACATCAGCTCTTGTACAGTGGCAGCCCTGGAGCCCATCAGCGACTGAAAATTGACATAACTACACCAGAAACCCAAAAGACAGCAGAGTCCCAAGTTTTGTATGGGACAGAAGGGGCTCTCGAAGCAACACGTGCCAGACAAGACCAGCACCAACCCATAGTACCACATGGATCCCAACGATACTGAACACCACCACCGAAACAACCAAACAACCACATGGATCCCGAACAGATGCAAACAAGTGGGTCCGTGTTGCCGTGAGGGGGCCTTCCTAAAGGATGCACGCTCACTTTCACAGTGAGGCAGCTGGGGAGCATGGACTGCAGAGCCACTCCCACGTCTATGTACATCAGTTTTGGCCGAAATCACAGACAGGGCTTTCTGATAGTAATCATGACAAAACGAAGGTCAGCTACAGTGCCAAAGAAGGGTGTTTCAGAAAGCCCAATTCAAGGCTATACAGACAAGTCCTGCAAGATACTCCCGCCCGTACCTCAGCAACCCCAAACCACATCGATCCAAACAATGAGACCAGCCGGAACCCAAGCAGACCACAAACCACATAGATCCTAACAATGCGAACAGAGCATCACTGCGTTCCGCATCTCGCCGTGCACCCCTAATCTCGATCTGTTCTTGAAATGTGATGGCGTCAATTTAGCACAGGCCCCGCCACCCATTTCGCACACGGATTCATCATGCAGAGCCAACAAAAAGGTACGCATGCAGGTTCTCAGAGAAATGCCATGCATGCAGGTCCACTACAGAGGTTGGGGCAAACCACGCAGGCACTCTCATGCCTTAGAGGATCTCAAGACTTGCACGCATGCATTGAAATTGGTGGAGTACCCTACCATACTGCTCATGTGTCCGCGTTCTGAATTCGGGGATTAGCATGCTGCAAATTCGTCAAATTCTCTAATTACATGCATCACTCTCAGCTCCTCCTTCTCGAATTCGCGTGCCAGTCATGCCAGTCAGCGTCAACAACTGCAGGGTCATTCTCTCTCACCAATTCAGAGTCAATTCATCAAAGTGAATTCTTCGAATTCCAGACTTGTCTATGTGATTTGGCGCGTCCCAGCATGCAGTAGGTCCATACCTCCATCGACAAAGTGAATTCGCCAAATTCAGACCAAAGGTGTTGTCACCATCCAGAAAGTGTCCCACTCGGAAAGCGAAAACTCAGAATGCACCAAGTGACAGCATCCCCGTTGCGTAGATACACGCACCAATGCTCAGCACCATTGCTTTCTGTCTGTCCAGCTTTGCGTGGTCCACCCACTGGTTCTGCCTCTGCTATGAAGCCTCCCACACAGCCTCTTCACTGGTGTAATGAATGTTTCAGTGTCCTGTGGCTTACCCACAGCGATTCTGAAATTTCGCTCTTTGTCTTCTGACATAGAGCCTCCTCAGCACCAGTATTGTGTAGCATTGGCCTCCAAAGGCCTAGACCATGCACTGCGTGTCGTGGGGGGTTCACTCCCACAGCGTCAGGCACGTTGCGGGCAGCAGTCGTCACCACTATGGCATCGGCCGTTCCAGAGCACAAGGGCAGATTCCAGGTTCTCAGTGAAAGCTGTCGCGTGCAGAGGGCACCATGGCTGAAGAGGGAGTGACACCATTATATGTACTGCAGTCTGTTGTCCTCCAATCTGAGATCATGAAAAAACCCCTGTTCTCCTATTGACAAGACAGTAGTAAGACAGGGAGAAGGAAGAGCGAGCAAGGAAGTGAGAGAGGGGGGGGGGGTTGCCCTACATCCCAAAATTTACTCTCTCACTCACCCTGGTTCTGTCTGAGAGGCTCCCAAGTCACAATCTAAGGCGGGGCACCTTAGCCGAGCTTTCAAGTGCCAAACCCTCCAGTCCTGATTTAGGGTCCGGCGTCTTTCTGCTGGTGTCAACACAAAGAAATGCTTGTGCTTTCGTGCCTTCCGACCTACGGGCTCTGAGTTGGCTTTGTCGATACATGTGACCGGCTATGCAAACATCGTGGCTCGCTGCCTCCACTTGGGTCGGCGTCGGCTTGAGCCAAAATGGCTACAAGCCGACGCCGACCCAAGTGGAGGCAGCGAGCCACGATGTTTGCATAGCCGGTCACATGTATCGACAAAGCCAAGGGTTTAGGGTTTAGGGTTTGGGGTTTGGGGATTGGGGTTTGGGGTTTGGGTTTAGGGTTTAGGGTCTAGGGTTGGCTTTCGGGTATAGTCCTAACACAAGACTGACCGCGAGGGCACATGGTCTAAACTCACCCCTGTTTGCAAGCGACTCATGCGTTTTGTGCTGGCTGGGGTGCTCCGAAGCTTCCTTTCCCCAGGGGGTCTCCTGGTGATGCCACCGCAGTCGCTGGCTTCAGGGAGATGTTAAGGCGTTCTCGGTCTAGGGCCTATAGGGTTTAGGGTCAGGGTTCCTATACTCCCCTTAGAACCTAAATAAAAGTATGTTTTTGAATATCCTCTTGGGCTTTATATAAACAAAAGCTTTGAAAAATAATAATTCCCGAGGGGGATATAGGTTCAGGGTTCCAAGAGCAAGACAAGGACGCCAAAGCTGACACAGCAGTCCTGGAACAAAGATGTAGCGGTCTTCTACCTTGGCATCATACACGATGCGGCCCTGGTCGATGAAATTGGGAACGAAGCCCTCGACCTGTCTTTGTAGGGTTCAAGGTTTAGGGTTTAGGGTTTAGGGTTTCGGGTTTCGACTCTCACACTCGCACAAGGCCGGCAATGCTTCGGTTGGATCCTGTCTCTGAGTGACGGGTTTAGGGTTTAGGGCTTTTAGGTTTTTAGGCCTTCGACGAATTACTGGCGAACACGGGCGAGGCTGTTGAAGTCTGTGGGTCCAGGCCACTGGCGGCAACGAGGAAGTGTTCA
This sequence comes from Symbiodinium natans, assembly GCA_905221605.1. Lineage (NCBI taxonomy): Eukaryota > Dinophyceae > Suessiales > Symbiodiniaceae > Symbiodinium > Symbiodinium natans. Next base: position 500,876 of record CAJNDS010002104.1, read on the forward strand.
GCGGCCCCAGGGCTACTACTCGAGGCTTGTCGGGTTTGAGAGGCTTAGGGTTCAGGTTGTTCCCCCTGAAACGAACAGCCCGTAATCTAGCAGGGGGTACTATACTATATCCCTGCTGCTGACTGCGAGTATAAGGGGGAACATCCCAAGGCTTAGGGCTTAAACCCCACACCCTGCCAACGTGCCATGTACCAATACCACAGAAGCCCTAGTCCCAAAGAACCAAAGAACAAAAAGGGAACCCAATCATATTCATAATAATAACTATAAGAACACTAATCATCTTGATAATAATCATCATCATCATAATCACAATAATGATTATTATTAACAATATTGATAATTTCTAATTTTCCTAATAACTGAAGTGCACCCAACGGGCGAAGCGCATGCTGCGCGAGCGCGCTTGCCGGATAAGGTTGGGCAGTAGCTGGCGCGTCTGAATCCGCGGGCTGTCCGGGTCGTTGAGCAAGCCTGCGCGGTCGTTGCAAAGCCTTTAGGGCGGGTTTAGGGTTTCGGGTTTTTTTAGGGTTTAGGGTTTAGGGTTTAGGGTTTAGGGTTTAGGGTTTTAAATGCATCCCCCTCGTTCATTTCTGTCACTCCGCGGCGTCAAGAGGTCAGATGTCATGGCCTTTCAAGCAGCCCAAAGGGGTGAGCCCAGACATCTTTCTCCAGCTCCAACAAGAGCATCCCGGTTCAACGTGGAACATCACCTGAGCGACAGACAGAAAGGCTTCGAGATCTGCTCACACGACGGGATTCGACGGTTCTTCGATCTTTTTTGGGGTTTGGCGCTGAGCAGCCATGCCCCTGGCCGCGCGCAAGTGGACAGGGCGATCGCTACCACATCTTGCCCTGACGTAAAGCAGCGGACAGAGCCAAATTCCCGCGGCAAGACTGGACTCGAACCCATGAAGACATGAACTTCGGGAGGTTGCGGAGGGGGGGGGGGGGGGAATGGGGGAAAGGACAGCTTCGGCCCTGTAATGGTATGATCCATCAAAGCCCCGCCCACGATTTTCTGCGTTTGTCTGCGGTGCCGTCAGCTGAAAGGCTTAACAAATGGAATGCAACCATCACGGCAGGCGGGCTGCATCCTTGCAAAGGCGTGCTCAGCGCCAGACGCTCGTGGCAGTATTGAAAGTCTCGTGGCACGAGGCAGTAAATGAGCAAGCAGGTCACAGTCGCTGAATGTCGCTCAACTGGCTAAACACTAGCTCTTACAACACAAGTCTACACTGAATCTACCACTTCACACGTTGTCAGATCACTATGCCGTTCGACTCCGTGCGTTCACTTCGTGGCTCCTGCTTCAAAGCGTGCATGCTGAATGTCATGAAAGTCACATCGGGCGAGCAGTAGCAGCAGTGTCACAGAATGGCGAAGCACCTTTCTTTGGCTTCTCTGCTTGGAGTTGGCCTACAGCTGGGTCAACAAATAGACGTCGTGGAACGTGGCGAATCCCATACTGAGTCACGGTAGATCATGCTACAGTACCTGCCCTGAACCCTAAACCCTAAACCCTAAACCCTAAACCCTAAACCCTAAACCCTCATCCCTTAACCCCTGCTCCTCTTTACCCATGCAACTCCGGCACAGGACTGCATCCCGTCCTCGCTCAAGCCTTGGAGACCACCAAGGGCCCGGTGTTGTCGCAGCAAGCCTCTGGGCCGGAGAAAGGGCTGAAAAGGTTCATTTTTTCTTGTTAGTATTACTATGACTATTACTATTGCTATTACTATTACTATTGCTATTACTATTACTATTACTATGACTATGACTATTACTATTGCTAGTACGATTACTATTTCTGTTACTAAGACTACGACTATGACTATGACTATGACTATGACTCTAGTGTTATTAGCATGACTATTAGTTTAACAAGTTCAGGTCCCACAGCTCTCAGATGCGCGAATCCTGCTTCACAAAGGGGATGCAGCTACTTAGATCGACGAGCCGATTGTGCAATGCTGGCCTCGTTGTACTTGCCGTGCGACCCATCACAGAGCCTACATGACCGGGGATGCAACGGCACAGTTTGGGATCTCAGGAGGGCTCGGGATGCATTCTCCACACGGCGCGTCAACACTCAAGGCTGCGTGCCACGAGAAGCCGCCCAGCAGCCCCCCATTCGCCGCGGTCAGCGACGAACGCGTGCACTAAGCTAGCGCTGCCCCAAACTGCGCCAAGGCGCGGGAACTTGCTGCTTCGCCAGCAACCTTCAATTGTGCCCACAATGTACGTGTCCATGGCCGCTGAAAGATGGGATAACCCACATGGGCGACACTATACATGGCCAAGCCACGGCAAAAGGCAACTTTTCCATTGCTGCCTCAGCTTGGGCAGCTCATGCTTGGGCAACTCGCCATGCAGCAGCCACTAGCCGCCAGTCGCAGTGAAGACGTCTGCCTAAACAAAAAGCCCGTGTTCTGCCCTCACCAAACCAACTTTGGGTCTCAACATCTCAGTTCGCGCAAGTAGAACCCGGTCCGCACACTGACAGCCAGATGGCTCTTGCTCAGCGAGTCCTCGATATCCTTCACGGTCATGACCTCGATAACCAAACCGCCTAAACATAATACTCATAATAATAGTCATAATACTCAGAAGAATTATAAGTCAAATTAATAATTCAATAACAATAATATTAATAATAACAACAATGAAAACAATAACAATAATCAGAATACAAAATGAGGAGCTTCTCCGGATTCGCCCACTACATTTACATGCAAGACATTGGAATTTCCTCCCCTTGTTGCATTGAGATGCCTTCAGCCCAAAACCCTGCTTAGGGCCCTGCAGCCCGGATTGCAAAGCTTGAGTTTTCCACTGCTCTTGAAATTCTGTGAACCGAGCCCCACAGCCACAAGCCTGAATATGCGCAAGGCTCCGCTCCTGAATTGAGCTTGATTTGGCTTTTTGGGGATGTTGAAAAACGAGCACGCGTGCGTGGCCCAGGCTTCAGAAAATTCTTGAGGCGACCCCGACTCTCAAAGCCCGACATCAGCCGGGAACAAACCGCAAAACCCTAAACCTCTCACTGCTCCACGGGTCTCTGGTGCTGGCTCGGACACGAACCCGACTGCCAACAAGCTGCTGAATTGCCCAGAGTCCCAGAGTGGGGTTCTTCGAAAATGTTCGAAGTCGGCAAAATTCTCACGCGCGACATCGCTTTTCTGCTCTTGGCGGCGGAATGCCACAGAGACCACATGAAGGGTACACGGGTGCATGTGGCAAATGAAACCACAAACGTGTTGTATGTCGTGTTGCAGGTTTCCAGAAGGTTTCCAACACTTCCTAAGCCTCAAACAGCTACGACACTTCAACACCAGAGCGCTGCAAGGACTGGCGAGGCTCCGGCCGTTGCAACCTTGGGTGAGGCTTTGTCCTCGGCAACTGTCCGCGCCTTTGACCCTACCCGATGACAGCTTAGTGCGGATTGCCCCTGCGGTGTGGGTGTGGTGGCCACATGATGTAACATACTGCCAAGGTCTGCAAGCAGCCCTAACATGTGCCTGGCAACACTGCCAGCAAAAGTCTGACATCGCTTCATACCGCGCACCCTCGGCATCCCCGAAGTGGCCATGCAGAAAGAAGTGGTGGCTAAGTTGGAGGTTAAAGGACAAAACTGCTACGAACTGGCTTGAGTCGAGTATCGATCCCGGGATTCACCGGCGTGGCTTTCACTGTGGCTTTCGCCAGGAGGAAAGCGGCCACGGCCCCAAGACCAACCTTTTGAGACTTTCACTGCTTTCCCAAGGGGGGTTTCCAAAGTTTGGGGTACCTTATTTGAGTGCTCTGTAAAAGGGAAGCCTACTATTTTTTGGTGTTTTTTTAAGGGGGCCCCCTATTTTCGTAAACCGCCAGACAAGAATTCGAGATGTTTGAGGGAATTGAAGGTCCACGAGCACATTCACAGGGCGGGCTGCAATTGCACCGGCCCTTCCTGGCTTCTCAGCAGGAACTACAGGAACTTTAGCGGCTGGAGCTTGGCCTTGGGTAGGACTCCCGCCCCGTGTGCGTCAAACGCAAAAGCGTCACGAGGGCCGAGCCCCAATGGCCAGCGACGTTGGATCCACCTTGACCTCCAGCAAGCTTGGTGGAAAAGTTTGGAATGAGAGTGGCGATGGGGAAGAGGCATAGAGATGCATATCGAAGCCTCAAAGGATTGGGAATGGCCGAGCCACCTGGTGCAGGCCCTTGTGGGCCTAGTCATGTAGTGATTGAATGCAGCCAGGATGCTGAAGCCATGATGCCCGGTTCTGAGGAAGATGCTTGCCACTTGGGTCGCTGAGGAGCCAAAGGTCTACGATGTTCACTCGCAGGTACACTGGCTAACTTGCACTGCGATTGCTTGGGCGGGCTCTAGACGTCTGACTTCATGTGGCGGTCTCCACACATGCTGCCGCAGCCTGCACAAAAGATGACCCTGACTCTGTGTTCGGCAGGCTATAACCCTAAACCCTAAACCCTAAACCCTACATTCTCCTGAGCCCACCCTTTGACCCAGCAGGAACCTCCACAATCTCCGTCAAAATGGCATCGAAAAGACCTCGCTCACTCGGTTTGAGCATTCAACCAACTCCCAACGTAGCCCTGGCAGGGAGCATGCTCGTCAAACCTAACTAAGTCTGCACAGGGTGTCATGAAATCTGCTTTAGTCCAAGGCACGCGTTTTGAGCTTATTGCTCTGGGCAACGACTCCGTTGCCGTGGACACCGTCGCACTGCCTTGGCAAGTTGAGACGGTTGTAGTGAAAGAGATAGGTCAGACAGGGGATGAGGGTTTAGGGTTTAGGGTTTAGGTTCCTGACGCATCCCCGTTCCTCTCAGGTCCTGGCCATACAACCGGCACTCCACTCTCCTTGACCTAGCATGCGCCGGCACACACGCTGTTGCGTACTTTGTCCCAAGAACGACAATGCAAGCTGCAGTCCTGCACCCCCAGACTCCGCACTTCATTGCTCATAGGGTTTAGGGTTTAGGATTTAGGGTTTAAGTTGCTGAGCTGTCAGCCGCTTGGATGTGGCCGGGGAGCATGGCCTGTTGACAGCCATACGCCGATACTCAAGACCCATTCTGACAGCACTCAAGACGGCCAGGTCTTGCATGCGGTAAGTGAACCCTAACGATCAAAGGACGATTTAAAAAATGCAAGGGAAGAGGGTTCATCCATCTACCTGGCGGGCACAACTCGGATGTGTTTTTCTCTGCCAGCTTTAGAATCTCCTCAAACAATCTACCACCATGGAGCCCTACACACATCGTCACACGCCAGCATGCAGACATCTGCCGCTCCTCAGCCTTTCCAGCGCCATAGCGAGTGATGAGCATCAGCCTGCTCTGATGTGCAGGTGGGCGCATGCATCGGCCATGTACCCACAAGGTCCAACCATGCAGAACTCCGAGTTGAAGTTGCCTGCCCTCTTCCTTGTTGGGGTTCAGAACCTCAGGCTATCTAAGCTGGAAAAACACAACTTGCAACTGCCTAGTAGGCCTTTTTTCAACAGACGTGACAAGTCGGATATCATGGCGGCATCCCCCGCATCCTCCACATCTTAGGCCGCTACGGTGACCAACTCTTTCAGCTCCTCATTCTTCATGGACGGTCCTTTCGTCACATGTGAGGCGAATCCGAAAGTGATGTGCCCACAGCCCGAACCGCTCTAACGTGTTGCAGTGAAGTGGAGGCCACAACGTTGCTTCTTTTCCAACGCAAGAGGCACAAGACGCCAGAAAACGCTAGATCGAGGCGCCGGCCAACTTTCACACCGATGGGGTTTGCAATCCCCCTGAAGTACTCAATGTGCCCCTTGGCAGGATTGCGCGTCACCCCGTCTGAGACAAACTTCAGTCCTTTGCATCCTGGGGAGCATGCGCAGTCAAGCTGTCTTGTGCGATCACCAATCCAGACCTTAAGTGCTGTGCTTGCTCGCTTGCTCTTGCTGTGACGAGTATGGGGTGGGCATGGGACTCCACTGTGGACTTAGGATACCCGCTATCCTCTGCAAGCTGCGGCCCACCATTGCATACAGGGCCTGAGGGAGGCCTGAGCAGCTGCACCATGCCCGGAGCATCCCGTGGGTTTGAGGTCCCGGCCAAGTGCGCACTCAGGTTATAGAATTTGGAGCCGGAAGGTCGCGTGAGGGATTCCTTGCAAGCCCCAGCCCTCGAACCGAAAGTTGCCACACAGACATGCCGCGTACTAGTGGGATGTTCTAGGCTGGTTTGGTGCGTTCTCCTCCAGATCAAGCTGCATGGCCTCGTGGGACGTGAAGAACCTTGGAAGTATCTTGCAATGGAAGCGACAGTGCCACAAAGATCTACAAAACGTGAGCTGCATGTGAATGAAGTTGAGCCGAACTCACAGGCCGCAAAGGTTGGAGGGTGCACTAAGATATCGTGGCATGGCCCCATAGAGATAAAACTGCATACATATACATAAGTAAAACAGACTAAAGACGCATGTGCGTATGTGTATATATATATATATATATATATATACATATGTGTGTGTGGGCAGTTTGACTTAATCTACCACCGAGGCTGCAGCTCCGATGTGTCGGCCGTGATCGGCTTGACGCTAATCGCCTTGCCGGGCGGTTGTTGCGAAGTCACGCCGCTTCAGGCAGCCATCTCATGGACACAGGCAGCAATGGAAAACAGTTGAAAAACTCAAAAATCCGACTTGGGGCTGCTGAGGCACATCTGAACTTTTGACAGGCCCCTCATGCCCCCCAGTGCTCCACTTGCAACTTCTACTTCTTCAAGGACGGCGCGCGGGCATCCTCGACGTAGCTGGTGTAGTGCCTCATGTGCACAAAAAGCCGGCGTCTGCAACTGCAGATTCTCTTTCACAGATCTGCGGACCCAGACTTGCCATGATTGCGGAATTAGAAAGCAGGGGGGCGGGTTCCAGCTCTTTCCGAGCCCGTTCAGGTGCTCACATATGGGCTCAAGGTGCACGAGGGCGCAAGCTTTGAGGCTCTCCCATGAAGCCGAAGCACTCAGATGCCTTGAGCTCGCTGACCTCAGGCTTGGGATGTCAACTGGAGCTTTAAACAATGGTGGGCTATCTCGGGGGATTGGGCCAACGTGGGGGAATTCATCAACTCCTTCAGAGTTCGAAGTCACAGCTGATGAAGAGAAGAGACTGTCATCTAGGGTCTGATCTCGGATCTGACTGGGCTAGAGGAGGGACACTAGAACTAGCTAGCACAGTGCCATTGCCAACTCCGATTGTGCGGCAGGACCTTCATCACGATATGTCACACTCCTCAACCCGCCTTCCTAAACGATTCGTCGCAACAACAAGATTGTTGAAGCATCGCAATCTGCGCCTAATCGGCTTAATCCCTCGCATGTCCCCACTTCCCACTGCAAGACCGCACAAAGGTCCAGGCTCCAACAGTCTGCAGTGGCTGGTGGTCACCGCTGGAAGCATAGCCCCTCAGGAAATTCAGCGTGGCGGCCGAGTGCCAGTATCCTGGACGTGACAGGTAGCGGGCTTGAGAATATAGCCATATGCTAGGGTAGTACTGTGTACCTTAAGAAGACGAAGTGTATACTATATTACCATAAAAATGTAACAATAGATTAATCTTTCACATAAACATACTATAATGCAATATAATGTTACAGCAACCGCGGCATGGTTGGACTTCATGAAATCAAGGCGTGCGCTCACAGCTATGGAGGGCAATCAGCACCATTTCGCCCTGCTCGCCATGCCTAGAAGGAGGCGTTCTGGATCCCACTTGCGGTCTTTCGGCTCGAAGCCTTTGGCAAATCGGAAACGCTGTGCATCCGCGCCTTGCATGCCTCTGTAGTCCCAAAGGGCCACACTGGCAGCATGATGAAGCTCTCACACGGTTGCAGACTGGCCGCCGTTGATATTGTCACCCTTGAAGCTCATAATCTCTCCGTGACCTCAGGCCCGTTGAGCACAAAATGCTCTGATTCTTGAAAAAGGGCTGCTGGGCGGAGGGTCATGGAAGATCCATGCGCTCAAGTGCATGTGAAGGACATCGCGACCTGCAATGGCCAACTCAGCATCATGAGGTTGTGGGGGCAGACTCCAGAGGCAGAGATTTGCTGGGACTCAAGGTCCCCGACCCTCGACCACCTCTGTTGGCTTCGAGCGGGGCTTCCCGTACTGTCCTGCACTGCAGGGAAGCACTCGTGCTTGCAACAACCCAGGATGCGAAACATTACTTTAAAATGGGGCAGGGCATGTTCGCAACGCAGAGCACCCAGGATCGCGCGGTTGCCTGCGACTCGGCAGATCTTCAAGGTGGGCCTGCGCTGGGTGCCTACTCGTGTTCTCCAGAAGCATACAGTGTGCAAGGCCACCGCTCCCCACTGCGAATCATGCAAAGTCAGACCCGTTGGTGGATGCTGAAAAAAAAGCACACAAATCCATGGTAAATCCCTAACAGCCCACTAGCCCTAAGAACCCTAAGAACCCTAAGAACCCTAAGAACCCTAAGAATCCTACTAACCCCAAAAAAACCCTCACAACCCCCCAATAAACAACAACTCAGCACGTCTGAGCTCGCCGACTTCGCGCTGATGTGCTCCACGATCATGCCTCCCGTGGCTTCCGCAAAAATCTTTCGACCATAGGGTTCTTGCAATAAGGGCTAAAGCCGTTTCGGGAATACTTAAGGGTTAGGGTTTAGGGCTTAGTGTTTAGGGTTCAGGGTTTAGGGTTCAGGGTTCAGGGTTTAGGGTTTAGGGTTCAGGGTGTAGGGTTTAGGGTTCAGGGTTGGAAAAGTGAGGGCCTTTTTAAAGATCCAGGCCCAACTTCAAGGCCTGCGCCCTAACCCGAAGCCCTAAACCCTTGCACCCCTAAACCCATCCCCAAGAAGCCCTGATGCTGTTGCAGGGCTGCCCAGGCACCCATCTGCAGGATGAGCTTCAGCTGCTGCTCCAGGCCTCAGCCCCAGTACATCGAGGACACATCGGGAGAGAGCAGGGTTCTTGCAGGATCTTGCTCTAGTTTACGCGAAGTCGCTGTCGGGAAGGTGTAGCAACAGTCATCTCATAGGGTTTAGGACCTTTAGGACCTAGGGTTCAGCAGCTTCGAGATCATCACGCCCATGGGCAGGCCAAGGAGGAGATGTGTTTGAAAGGGGAGACCCACGGACACGGCCACATTCTTGCTGCCCGGGGAGAGCACGCTCGCCCTCGCAGTCCATGAAGCGCTCGGCCTCAAAAGAGTGCTAAGGGCGAGCTGAGGGTTTAGGATTGCGCAGGGTTGAGGGTTTAGGGTTGTTTAACTTGGGAGGAGCTTTCCGGTCCTCCTGAATTCTCCCTTGCTGCATACCACTTCTTCGGCTCAGCAAGAGGCGCAGTCACCTCCTTGGACGATAAAGCGCTCACCTCTGCCTGCCTCGTCACGACACCAGAGCGCAGCCCGGAATCCCACAAAGCGTAAGACCGGATTGCCCCTAACAAGTACGCAGTCTAGCGTAACATCGAGCTTCTGGATATGAGCTAGACTGACACGCGCTTGAGGCTTGCTTCGGCATGTTGTCCGGCATTCTTACACAGAGCCTCTCAGCACAGGCATGCGCGATAAGCGGCATGCCCTGATTCGTTGCAGAGCTGCCGAGCGCTTGCTGGAATGTGAGTTGCACCCGCAAGCAACGCAACAGAAGCAAGGCCTCTGCTAAGAGCGCCTTCAGTCGTTCACACTCCTTCGGCTGCACCTAAGCCAACAACTCAGACCAAGCTGCTCCCGAAGGTGTACATATTCCATGTGTTTCCCTAACACACATACACACATACATACACACATACACACATACAGATATACATACTGTACATATGTATGTATATATATATATATACATGCTTCTGTATATATTGTCTGCAAGCGGTTGCCATAACCCCATTGGTGGCAGCTCCCAGCTCTCGACATCCGGACAAACTAGGCGATAGGCTAATGGCGGCAGCTTGCCGAGCTTGTCGAAGACCTGCATAACAGTCTGAAATAGTCTGCAGAGTCTACCTTGCGAGGCTGGACGGTGTGGACCAGATTCGATGCCCAACCAGCACGAAGTGATGGATGATGGCACACACAGCTTGCAGGGAGCCAGCCTTGTCCGCCACAGCCTTATCCTCCCATTCGGCCATCTGGTGCTTTGGCAAAGTCCTCAAACATCGGTGCTACTTGCAGCGCGCAGCACTCCAGTTAGCACCATCTGCTACCTACACGTTTACCACCTTTGGACCACTGCCTATTATCCTCCACCACTCCGCCCGAAGCCCACGGGTTTCGACTCGCGGTTGGTCTTAATTAGTTTGTTTTGTTTCGCAAGTTCGCACGCAGGGATTCATTCTGCCACGCCTTCAGCAGGAATGCCGTTATCGGTACAGCCTGCAACGCATCAAATAGCTCGGTATCCAGAAGCCTCCAGGAGCTGGGAGACCATGTTGCCGGCATGATGAGGACGTCCTCAGGGCAAAAGACATCACATAACTCGGCACCCGCGTGGTGGCTCAATCTGCATATCATTGGGGGCAGCGAGAGACCAAAGCCATTTCGAGTCAGGGTAAGCAAATCAGCATGAGCAGCAGCAGCAGCAGCGGCACTGTTTGAGGCCGCTGCAAGACTGAAGACAGAGGCGGAGCGTCTCGACTGAGGCTGTTTTCGGCTTGAGCCAGCAGGAGCCATTGCAGTGCACTGCTGAGTACCTTCCATCAACAACTCGAAGCCTAGTCAACGTACCCACATGATTGGGAAGCACCTCAAACTTCCTCTCGAGCCCAGTCAACCAATGTTCATATACTTCGATCCTCCCCACCTCAAAGCGAACCAACGTGGAAGCCATCCTGTCCCTGTACAGATTATTCAGGATATTTCGCTGCAGGGACTCTGGGACTCCGGACTGTGCGGGCTTCTTTGGGGGATGGAGACACAGGCCAAGAGTCTGGTAGCGAGGAGAACTGTTGGCTTGCAATCAAACAGCCCCACACCGATGGTGGGGAAAAGCAGGGGTCTAAATTCATCAACATCCCGGCTGTGACAAACCTTGGAAGTCGTGCAAGCCCTCCTCCACCTACAGCCGTGCCCACAAAGGATTGAATGTTCAGGGTGTTTAGGCTCCGGTAAACGAGCAACGCAGAGCTCATTGAACGGTCCAGCGATCTCGGCCCGTTTCCTTTGTTCACCCGATCGGTCATCAAACTTATTCTTGAAGTCGACTTCGGATGACTGTCTCGTCGCCTCAGGCTTCGGCTTAAACATGTGTCGTTAAATCTTAAATCTCGGCTTCGGTCGCACGATGACTTGAGAGCGCATGGCTTAACTGCCTCGATCGCGAAGCTATGCGAAGCTCTTTACATCAGCGCTCACTGCATGTTCCGTGGGTCCAGGGCCCACAGGTCCGGAACTGTAGCAACCCATATGCACCCATCGACGACACGAATTTTGGCGGTCATCGCCCTTATCTTACTCGAACTTTACATTTTTTTCTCGCATGATCTGACGGTATATATACATATATATATATATATATATATCGCGTTTTTCTTTATATTGTTCTATAGTACTTCTTGCTATCCTTTTCTTACCCTTCCTTGCCGGGATCCGCACGGAACTCCTCACGCTTCGTCGCGGCCATGGCCCCACGGAGCTTGCGCTGCGGCGCCGCCGCGAAAGCTTCGCGGACCTCGCCAACATATCTTTGTCTACATGAGGGGTTTCCGAAAGGGGGGATCTCGGCCCTTACTCACCTCATTGAGCTTATCTCGGTTTTGGAAAAGAAGGCCGAAATCCCGGCTATCTTGAATCTTGAATCTGGATCCGGGCCGTGTATTCAAAACTTGCAGAAAAGTGAATTGAGGTGAATAAGGATGGTGGTCCTCTCCCCACAACGCTGAAATCAAGTCTGCGGTGGTTAGGGTTTAGGGCTTTTTTGCCACCCGCCTAGCTGAGCCCAGAGGGCCACTCTGCAGGGACAAGTCGGGGACACGGTCGGAGTGCTTCGCGTTTGAGAGAGGGGCGGGAATATCAAAAGCCAGGGTTTAGGGTTTAGGGTTTAGGGTTTAGGGTTTAGGGTTTAGGGTTTAGGGTTTAGGGCTTTAAGGGGGGGTTTTGGAAGTTTGCACTGGGTCGAAAACATCGAGCGCGAAACGAGCCTTCTAACAGAAATTCCTGTGCGCTCAGCGGCGTTGCAGCTGAACCCTAAACCCTAAACCCCTAAACCCTAAACCCTAAACCCTAAAACCCTAAACCCTAAACCCTAAACCTTTCTCTCACAAGCATGAAATTTGAAGTGTGAGGGAAGCAAGCCACACAAGAAGAAGTCAGAATGAAGCTGCATAGATCTGGCTACTAGTTCTAGTTGCAAGCTATGTGCAAAATGATGTCGCTGCAGCCGTCAATGCAAAAACACGTCTGCGCGTCGAGAGACCTGTGCCATGTCCCGCCCTTTCTTCATACTGGTGTTTAAAAGGGAATGACGGAATTAGGCACCTTATATCCCCCTATAGCACTGTACCTTTCCCTCATTTTCAGACGAAGAACCAGGGGTCTTCAGAGGCTTGTCGCGTTGTTTTGCAAGTCTTTGGGGAAATCTACACACAATATCGTGGCACTGCTCGCCCTCATGCTGCAAAAATGCATGCATGACATGCATACCTGCATGCACAGCTTTAACACCATGAACACGATCTTGATTGCAAGATTGTTCCGCCCGAGGCGCGAAATCCATGGTGGACTGCCACGACTTGGATTTCGGATTCAGGACCTGACAGAGATCAACATGTGGCTTGCACATGCTGGGCACCGCTCTTCAAGAACCCAAGGCAAAAATCACGCGCATGCTCCTGGTTCTGTCGTGGTGCCAGATACTCTAGTCACCCCAATGCCAAAAGAATCAAGCCCAAAAGAAGCAGCCTCATAATGGCCCTCCTGCTTGATGAGATGCAGCTCACACGGGATGCCAGCACACGTGGCAGAGACCTGAAGTCCGCGCTTAGATGACAGATGAGAAATACCTCCTCTGTTGAAAGGAAGCGTGTGCATCTAACAGAATTTTCCTTTCAGGCTACAGAACACAGTTCATGCGTCTATCACATATGCACCCAAGGGCCAGAAAGCGGATGGACTGCTCTGGAGGTACCACATCATCCACGGAGCCGTGTACCAAGCCTGACAAATCCGTGTCCTCCCTCGGTTCAAACAATGACTGGCATTTGCCAGGTTGATATTGCATGACAATGTTCTTGCTTCGATGTTTTGTAACATGCGTTTCTTGTAGCGCTTACTTGACGGTAGGGCTTCTGTGATTTTACTATGATCTTTCTTTTTATGACCATCCTGTGAAACTATGCCAGGTGACAGACTGTCACTTTTCCGTCTTTTCACCCGTGTGTTTCCTTGAGAATGATCGGCAGAAGCAAGAAACCAAACCTACTTTTCTAGTCAAAGTGGCTTGGAAGCGCCCGTCACCAGACATGAGCAACTTTCGTCCCCTTAAAACCTAAACCCTAAACCCTAAACCCTAAACCCTAAACCCTAAAGCCTAAAGCCTAAACCCTAAACCCTAAACCCTAAACCCTAAACCCTAAACCCTAAACCCTAAACCCTAAACCCTAAACCCTAAACCCTAAACCCTAAACCCTAAACCCTAAACCCTAAACCCTAACCCTAAACCTTAAATCCAAAACTAGGGAAGTAATGACCTTTGGCCCGGCCTATGCGTGCCTGCGGAGCGACGCCTCTTTGAGCCTCGCTGCCTGGGATGTTCAGATCGACAGCGCCGGTGGAAGACGTGATGTTTTAGGGTTTAGGGTTTAGGGTTTAGGGTTTTTTTTTTGCCACCCGCCTAGCTGACACTGTGGCCACATTGCAGGGACTAGTTCCGGGAAAAGGTGTGCACTCAAGAAGAAATTGCCTTTAAAGCCAGCATACACATATGCGGGAAGCGATGGGGATCCGGGACAAACCAAGGTGAGGAACCCCCAACTTGGTTTAGGGTTTAGGGTTTAGGGTTTAGGGTTTAGGGTTTAGGGTTTAGGGTTTAGGGTTTAGGGTTTAGGGTTTAGGGTTTAGGGTTTAGGGTTTAGGGTTTAGGGTTTAGGGTTTAGGGTTTAGGGTTTAGGGTTAGGTTTAGGGTTTAGGGTTTAGGGTTTAGGGTTTAGGGTTTAGGGTTTAGGGTTTAGGGTTTAGGGTTTAGGGTTTAGGGTTTAGGGTTTAGGGTTTAGGGTTTAGGGTTTAGGGTTTAGGGAAGACCCCTTGGCCCACGACTTCTGTTACAGGGTTTAGCCGCAATGCAATCTAAGGATTCGTTTAGCTAATCTTTGACCTAGCCTCACAGCGAGCCCCTCCACACCCCTCATCATCCATCCCATCATGCGGGCCTCGCAGAGAGTTCACGCGGCATGGAGGCAGCATGTCAATCGGGGATACTTCTCGTCTCAGTTGCAAACCCCAATTCAGAACATCAAGGAAGCTCTACAACTTGCATGAGGTGCACCTCAACACACAGCAATTCACAGCTTCACAGCCCTGAAGGCATCGCTTCTGGAAGCTTGGGTCTTGCCCGAAGTGGCCGTGAGAAGGATTTTCGACCATTTTGACTACGACTGTACTTTGAGGGCTTTTTCTGTGAGGTGGCAGGGACGCCTTTTTTTTGAATGCAGCAGAGTAGCCGCAGGCTGTAGGTGTCGCGGTAGCTTAAGAAGCGCTGCACGGCACCGGCTCCACCTCAAAGGGGCTTGGCCGGGTTTCTATGCATCGCTTAGATACAGCTCCGTAAACCCTAAACCCTATACGGGGGCAACCGAAAGGGGAAAAGGGGAAGGAATCAACCCTTGACAGCTGCCTATGATATGAACTTCGCAGATCGAACCAGAAACAGAAGCACCCAACCCCAAGGGGACAGGCTAAGGGAGAAGGGACGGGACCACTACAACCCGTTAAACCCAACCCCAACCACACGGACTTTTTTAACAAGGGCGGACGGCTCTGGGCCATCTTGAGCCAAATAAATAGCGGGTTTTTTTGCAACCCTTCCAATACTACCTTTATACAAACTGCAGCTCCGCACTCCTTTGGAGATGCTGCAAACAGGCCAAAAGCTGTCTCTTCCTGACAGCAGCCAACTGCTTTTTGGACGTCCCACAGACGTCGCATCCCTTTTTTGGGCTTGCATATAGTGGTTTTACGTCATCCAGGACGATTGAATTAAATCTCTCGAAACCTCATTGGGTAAAACTTTCTACCATCAGGGATTTCCTAACCCTTGATGGTAACCACCATACTTTCAGCACATTGGCTGTTCCAGCGCACCTGTCTTCAGAAAGAGAAAAAACCACTCCAGCATCCATTCACACCATCCAGTCATCACTTCTTTTTCTTCCGGTTGGCGTCGATGCTTAGATGAAGTCGTAGCAAAACATGCTCCAGGTCCGACACTGTAAGAACGGGATCCAGTACACACATGAATCGAGGAGATCAACCCCTCTCTCTTTGCGTCTTCAATAGCTTTACAGGATTGCTCCAACTCCGCATCCACAGTGGTAGACGCTTGTGCATCCACGTCAGAGGAACGATCCTTTGCTTCAGGACCTTTCACCTTTGCCTTTCTTCTTCCTTGGACTTTGACCTTTCTCCATATTTTGCGCTTTGCTCGAAACAGCCGTCTTTGTGCGCGTACATGACGAGGGCTTTTCTTCTAAAACCACTGCCTTGGATGACGATCCACTCTTCTCAGTGTTCACAGGCTTCTTCTTGGGCTTTGGAACCAGAAGAGTATAGGGATCATCAGTTGCAGCAGTCTTCCTCTTCTTTTTGGTCTTTCTCACCTCCTCGTCCACGATAACCTCTGTCTCTGAGGTTTCCGGTACCTCTTTTTGAGCAGGAGTGTCCTTACTGGACTCCCTTTCCAGGGACCTCTTTTTGCCCCTTTTTGAATCGCTCCCTTCTTCCAGGTTAGCGCGTTGAAACCATATCCTCAACTCATTGATCCACTCCTCGACCTCTTCCAGCGAAATCTCGTATGACTTCACTATCTCGAGCTTGGAGATTGCGCAAGCTCTATAAAAAGCTATGGGCCGCATCGTGTTTGTTTTAGTTAAGCTATGGAGCAAGTCGTGTTTTGCCTCTGTGCTCGCCTCTGCCGGACGACCCCTCTCTTGAATGTAATGGTTTTTGGGAGTCGTCGTCATGATGATATCGATCCGGGGATTCCCGAAATTTTCGGAAAATTTCGGGAATCCCCGGATCGACCCCGGATCGACCCCAGTCCGGATATTCCCGAAATTTTCGGAAAATTTCGAATCCGGGGATTCCCGAAATGTCCGGAACATTTCAGGAAATATCTTGAAATTTGCCGAAAATGTCGGGAATCCCCGGTGTAGCCAAAAGAGCAGCCAAATGGAGCGGAAGAGGAGAGGGGGCATACGACGGCGCTGCCGCAGAGCCAAAATGAGGCCGAGCCCGTAGCCTTTTATGGAGGTATATATAAATAAATGAATTTAAAATCATCATTATTTTTCATCTTTGAAATAGATTTGTAAATCATTGAAAATATAGTACATCCCATATAGATGCTGCATTAGAAAAATATATAGTAATCGCGAAATTAAGCATCAGAGAATATGGGGATAAATAACAAAGAATGTGTAAAAACCTCGTAGATGAAACCGATGCCAAGTTTTAAATATAACCATAGTTCTTTTTCATATATATATATATAAATGGTTACTACAAATAATGATCCCCAAGTATACGCTATCTTCCGGCACAATCTAATTAAAAGCCAGCCGAAGCGACATATTTCCAAAATTCTAGATATCTTATAAACGAGAACAATCCAGCCAGGAGTTGCAACGAGACGTCTATAATACTAAACTTATATAACAACTTACATTACAAACGACCACAATCCAACCACAAGCCGAAAAAAAGCATTTCCATACTAAAGTTTGCACTACAAACTAACACAATCGAGCCAAGAGCCGAAACGAAGAATTTCCAATTCTAAAATTGAACGACGAACGAGCAGAATCCAATTCATTTAACTCTTCTAGAATTCTCACCCCAGTAAATGTTGTCGAACAACTAATTTTACAAATAACTGAAAAAAAACACCATATTCCTAAATAGCAAAATCCTTTGTAAGGGCCCGAATTTGCAATAAGGCACCCAAATGTCTTGAAGTTGAAGCTCTCACAACCACCTACCCTAAGGGAGATACTGCCTCTTGTTTACGCTTCTACATTGATCCTTTTCCGTCTTTGGAGTTTCCTCGGCTCATCTACATCTACAAGCGCAGATGAGCTCGCCCTAAACCCTAAACCCTGAAGCGTACCTACCCAAACACTTGAAACCTGTTAAAACCAAAATGGCTTAGTGTTGGCTCGAGGATTTCACACAGGGTTGAGGGTTCCTCATTTTCCGCAACAAGTGCGTGTAGAGCTCCGTGACATTAAAATCCAAGAACTCACCTGTACGATGAAAATTGGAATTGAACACGGGTGGTTTCAACTAAGGAAACCTGCATGCTGTGAATCGCGGACCATGGAAGCAAGTTACGACTCCGTCTGCGATGCGTGCGCAGGCTAAGAACTAACAAGCCGTGCATTCCCTATAGAGGCCTTGCTGCAACATATGAAGTGCCGCCAGCTGTGTGGAATTAGCCAACTGCCATTCTATTTCTGGCATGAATCGGTCCGCGCTAGGCCTTGCGGCCTCATCTCCCACTGAAGCAGCAGCTTTCAAACGCGCTGCTGGGCGCTCTACGTCGCCGTCGGATGCTACAGCGAGGAGGTGGCCGCCGTGTTCAGAGAACTGGGCAGAGGACCGCATGAGCTGCTAACTATTTCGGCCGATGCTGTCTGTGTTTAGGGTTCAATGAGGATATGGCTATTGCTGAATCATGGCCTGGAACGGTTCAAGAATTCGTCGAGGCTAGTCGAATGGAATTGCGTGATACACTTTAGGAGCTGCTGCGACATCATGACGCATGCGGTACTCCAGGTCCAGAAACTCCCGAAGGCGGCCTCTGTGACTCCAAACTCGCAACATGTCCTGCAGAATGAATCACGCAACCGGGATGCTCCTCCTCTTATTGCTGCTTCTCCGCTACAAAACCGATGAAGCGCGTGCAGGTCAAGCAAGGGAGTTCCAGACGCTTCAGGCCCCGCAAACTGCGGTACAACAACTGCATCTGGAAGGGATGAGGACCTTGCGAGCCCTTTATGCCTCCGGAACCCCTCGCCGCTGCAGTATCTGCATGCATTGCATGCCATCTCGTGCCACATGACGTCGGCCATTACAGGCGCATGCATATGAAGGGTTGGAACTACAAACGAGTGCGAGCAACTGCAGGCCATGTGTTGCAACATCTACATGCAAGCGCCTCTACATGGAAGGAATCAGTTGATTGTGAGAGAGAGGGAAGAGTGATCAGCTACATTGATCCTTTTCCGTCTTTGGAGTTTCCTCGGCTCATCTACATCTACAAGCACAGATGAGCTCGCCCTAAACCCTAAACCCTGAAGCGTACCTACCCAAACACTTGAAACCTGTTAAAACCAAAATGGCTTAGTGTTGGCTCGAGGATTTCACACGGGGTTGAGGGTTCCTCATTTTCCGCAACAAGTGCGTGTAGAGCTCCGTGACATTAAAATCCAAGAACTCACCTGTACGATGAAAATTGGAATTGAACATGGGTGGTTTCAACTGAGGAAACCTGCATGCTGTGAATCGCGGACCATGGAAGCAAGTTACGACTCCGCCTGCGATGCGTGCGCAGGCCGTGCATTCCCTATAGAGGCCTTGCTGCAACATATGAAGTGCCGCCAGCTGTGTGGAATTAGCCAACTGCCATTCTATTTCTGGCATGAATCGGTCCGCGCTAGGCCTTGCGGCCTCATCTCCCACTGAAGCAGCAGCTCTCAAACGCGCTGCTGGGCGCTCTACGTCGCCGTCGGATGCTACAGCGAGGAGGTGGCCGCCGTGTTCAGAGAACTGGGCAGGGGACCGCATGAGCTGCTAACTACTTCGGCCGAAGCTGTCTGTGTTTAAATTTAGGGTTCAATGAGGATAGAACCCAGTGAGGGAGGCATGGCTATTGCTGAATCATGGCCTGGAACGGTTCAAGAATTCGTCGAGGCTAGTCGAATGGAATTGCGTGATACACTTTAGGAGCTGCTGCGACATCATGACGCATGCGGTACCCCAGGTCCAGAAACTCCCGAAGGCGGCCTCTGTGACTCCAAACTCGCAACATGTCCTGCAGAATGAATCACGCAACCGGGATGCTCCTCCTCTTATTGCTGCTTCTCCGCTACAAAACCGATGAAGCGCGTGCAGGCCAAGCAAGGGAGTTCCAGACGCTTCAGTGATTCAGGCCCCCCAAACTACGGTACAACAACTGCATCTGGAAGGGATGAGGACCTTGCGAGCCCTTTATGCCTCCGGAACCCCTCGCCGCTGCAGTATCTGCATGCATTGCATGCCATCTCGTGCCACATGACGTCGGCCATTACAGGCGCATGCATATGAAGGGTTGGAACTACAAACGAGTGCGAGCAACTGCAGGCCATGTGTTGCAACATCTACATGCAAGCGCCTCTACATGGAAGGAATCAGTTGATTGCGAGAGAGAGGGAAGAGTGATCAGCTACATTGATCCTTTTCCGTCTTTGGAGTTTCCTCGGCTCATCTACATCTACAAGCACAGATGAGCTCGCCCTAAACCCTAAACCCTGAAGCGTACCTACCCAAACACTTGAAACCTGTTAAAACCAAAATGGCTTAGTGTTGGCTCGAGGAAATCACACGGGGTTGAGGGTTCCTCATTTTCCGCAACAAGTGCGTGTAGAGCTCCGTGACATTAAAATCCAAGAACTCACCTGTACGATGAAAATTGGAATTGAACACGGGTGGTTTCAACTAAGGAAACCTGCATGCTGTGAATCGCGGACCATGGAAGCAAGTTACGACTCCGTCTGCGATGCGTGCGCAGGCTAAGAACTAACAAGCCGTGCATTCCCTATAGAGGCCTTGCTGCAACATATGAAGTGCCGCGAGCTGTGTGGAATTAGCCAACTGCCATTCTATTTCTGGCATGAATCGGTCCGCGCTAGGCCTTGCGGCCTCATCTCCCACTGAAGCAGCAGCTTTCAAACGCGCTGCTGGGCGCTCTACGTCGCCGTCGGATGCTACAGCGAGGAGGTGGCCGCCGTGTTCAGAGAACTGGGCAGGGGACCGCATGAGCTGCTGACTATTTCGGCCGAAGCTGTCTGTGTTTAGGGTTCAAGAGGATATGGCCATTGCTGAATCATGGCCTGGAACGGTTCAAGAATTCGCCGAGACTAGTCGA
The DNA here is from genome assembly GCA_905221605.1 of Symbiodinium natans. Taxonomy (NCBI): domain Eukaryota; class Dinophyceae; order Suessiales; family Symbiodiniaceae; genus Symbiodinium; species Symbiodinium natans. The sequence goes on from CAJNDS010002104.1 coordinate 521,226, forward strand.
ATGGAATTGCGTGATACACTTTAGGAGCTGCTGCGACATCATGACGCATGCGGTACCCCAGGTCCATAAACTACCGAAGGCGGCCTCTGTGACTCCAAACTCGCAACATGTCCTGCAGAATGAATCACGCAACCGGGATGCTCCTCCTCTTATTGCTGCTTCTCCGCTACAAAACCGATGAAGCGCGTGCAGGCCAAGCAAGGGAGTTCCAGACGCTTCAGGCCCCCCAAACTACGGTACAACAACTGCATCTGGAAGGGATGAGGACCTTGCGAGCCCTTTATGCCTCCGGAACCCCTCGCCGCTGCAGTATCTGCATGCATTGCATGCCATCTCGTGCCACATGACGTCGGCCATTACAGGCGCATGCATATGAAGGGTTGGAACTACAAACGAGTGCGAGCAACTGCAGGCCATGTGTTGCAACATCTACATGCAAGCGCCTCTACATGGAAGGAATCAGTTGATTGTGAGAGAGAGGGAAGAGTGATCACAACCGAAATTTCCGTTCGGTCCAACGGATATTGTGAGCGTGGAGCCGGCTGCAAGGGTGGTGGCTGGGAAGGTAAAGGGCGTGTCACTGTTAAGGCCATTCTTGGAGGCCACCAGTGTCGAGCCCTTGTACATCCACACGTCGATACCTCCGCAATGCGCCCCCAGCTCTGAGGCATAACCAGCCACATTCACGGCACGTGTCGCTTTGAACTTCACCATGAGGTACTCCTTGTTCCGGTTGTGGCCAGTATGCAGAGCAAGCGAGTTGTCGTCCGCTTTCCCCTCTCTACTCGCTGGAGAAATGAGAACGCCGGTGCTGGTGCCAATGGCTGGCAAGTCGAAGGCTGTCCCTTCGCTCCGCGGGGTGATGAAGCCTAGGTTTGCCAGTAGACCCATCATAATAAGGTCAACCTTTTTCTTACTACTCTGTTTTAGTAAGGAACCCCAAGAAAAAGAAGACAAAAGGGTACTGCTCAGGGACCTAGAAGCAGTTCGCCGCTCGTACCTCGTTCTTTGAAGTCGCATACTGCAGCGTCTTCTCGGTCCCGCTTCCGGGAATATGAGTGCTCGACACCTTGAAGGCCCACCCTAAACCCTAAACCCTAAACCCTAAACCCTAAACCCTAAACCCTAAACCCCTAAACCCTAAACCCTAAACTCCGGGAATATGGCTGCTCGACACCTTGAAGGTCCACCTGCCAAGGCCGCCGGGGGAGTCGTAGTCGGCCAGGGACCCCGAGACAAAGCTACTCGCCACGTAGTCATCGTGGAGACTTGCCGCCTCGGGTTAGGGTTTAGGGTTTAGGGTTTAGGGTTTAGGGTTTAGGGTTTAGGGTTTAGGGTTTAGGGTTTAGGGTTTAGGGTTTCGGGTTTAGGGTTTAGGGTTTAGGGTTTAGGGTTTAGGGTTTAGGGTTTAGGGCAGGAAGCTCTGGCTTATAGGGCTCTCGGCTGATGTCCTATGCTTGCGCAAGTCTACGTCGAGATCAGATTGCGACTCTGCTTGAGCTTGTATTCCGAGGTCTGGGTAAAGCTACACCCAGGATGTCCAACGATCAAATCATGCTTATCTGGAGCATGTTCTCTGTTGAGTACTCCAAAGCCATTCGAGCCCTAAGTCTTCTTGGATTTGCGAGCAGATTCCTTGTAGCAGCAAAGATAAGAATGGTCTTGGATACTTAGGTATTGACTCTTTAGAAAAGCTTTTCGCACCCAATATAAACTCTAAGCATCAAAAGCCAATCGACACTCGGCTAAGCTACGATTAAGGAATGTAGCTTGAAACATATTATGGCTATTGATTCTATGTAAACTCCGCAAATTAAGGGCAATTTATTACTCCTACCCTCAGCCCCAAACTCTTTTGTCCTTAAGACCATACAGCCCCAATGCCTAAGTTGCTAATACCCCAAACACTAAACCCTAAATCATGCAGTTGCTCGCCTGGGCCTTCGAGCACGGACCACCGACCGAGCAGACCTTCGAAACGTCGTAGATTTCATCCACGAAGGAGCCCTGTCAATGGCTTAGGGTCCGTTTAAGGGTTAAAGGACACCTCAAGGGTACAGGATAGAGGTTATGTAGTTTCGTATTTGGGAGATTCATGGAAGCTGACAATGCTTTGATAGGGTTTCTCACAAGGCTTTGAACTTTGGGAGGGCTTCATGGGGTTTATTGTGAGACTTTATCGAGTGCGTGCTCAAGTTAAGATCCTACCCAGACCTCGTTGCACACTTCGGGGTAGCAACCTGATGCAGACTCCTGAATAAATAGAAACATTATGGCTGAAATCATATAGCCCCTGTATTATGTCGCCTTGGGTTCGGGGAGCTCGGGGAATACGTAGCCTTATCTCGACGAGTGAAAGCATGGTCGGGCCTGTGGGGTCGGGGCATAGGGTTTAGGGTCGAGTAACGATGATTGATCCATTCTTAAAGCTTGCGTTTGTTGACATGGTAACACAGCCGAAATCATAACAAGATCATGAATAACCCGCGAGATCTCCCGATGACCTCATGCACATTCTCGAACCTCGGACATCACCTATAAGCTCCAAGTCTCTTCAAGAAGCCTGTGGAACACGTGTAAAAGCAACTGCCCCTACGGACTCCAGATAAGGCACCCATCCTTCTGGCAAACCCTGCTGAAGGACACAACGAAACCCCTGGAAAAAAACAACAACCGGAAAGACCCTACCCTCCCCCACTACAGCTGAAGGAAAATATCCTGCACTACCTGAAGGGTCCTAGAGACATACATTGTGATGCGTGATGTAGGATGCTGTCGTCAACAGCACAACGCCCCAAGTCTCATCAAGAAGAAGGAACATACCATATATCATAGGTCCATAATATACCATATACAACAGTTCCCAGCATATAAGGCCTTGTTGTTGGCGAAGCTGGGGTTCCTTCCAAGGGAGTCCGAGTAGCTGCCATGGAAACCATAGTATGCAACCATGCCTGCCTGCAGTTTAGGGCGTGGCGATGCAGGGCTTCGGGTGTTTAGGGTTGAGGCGTGAGGGTTCAGGGTGTAGGGCTTCGGGGGTTTAGGGTTGAGGGTTCAGGGTTCAGAGGGTTTGGGGCTTTGGCTTCTTTTTAAATGGCTCCCTTTTCCATCCCTCAGCGCAAACGGGCTTAGGGGATTGAGGGTTGAGGATTTAGGGAGCTCCCGGCCCCCGGAACCATTTGGGGCTTACGAGTTGAGGGTTAAGGCCTCAGGGCTTAGGGTTTGGGGAGGCCAAAGCATGATTCATCTTGGTGGCGGACCTTCGCAGTTCAATGTGACATTTACATGAAGTCGAGAAGGGAGAAAAGAAGCTTCAGAAAGTCTGGGGCCATGACAATAAGAGCCTCAAGAGTAGGGTCCGGCTCAGGGACCCCTCCAAAAAATTCAGAAGAGGAATTCCAGCAGAAACATGTAGCACAACTTCTCCCGGGTAACCCGAAACAAACCCTAAACCCTAAACCCTAAACTCCTAAACCATGAAGCCAGGCCTTGTTGCACTGCTGCCCGCTTCCAGATCCGACTTCCTGGGAGCAGGCAAGAGAAGCCCTTCCCCCTGAGACCAGAGACCCCCCAAAGGTGCCCTTTGATAAAAGGGTTTAGGGCTTAGGGGTTTAGGGCTTTAGGGTTTAGGGGTTTAGGGTTTAGGGTTTAGGGGTTAGGGTTTAGGGTTTAGGGTTTAGGGAAGGTTTGGGGTTTAGGGTTTCGGTTTGTTTTCTTTGCAAGATGGTCCCTTAGATCATCGGAACCGCAAAGGTAACCTCTGCCGAAGGTCACTTTAAGTGATCTATGATCTGATAGTGCCAGGCAGACAGCCTTCACTAAACGACATGGTGACCACCCTAAACCCCAAACCCTAAACCGAAACCCTAAACCCCCCCCCCCCCCCCCAAAAAAAAAAAAAAAAACGTAGACCCTAAGCCCCTTTTTGGGCAAGACGCCCCTTTATTGCATCCGCAACCCAGTGGGCAGGTCAATGCCTACCCCAAACCGAAACCCTCGACCCAAACCCACCTGGAGCCCTAAACCCTAACCCTAAACCCCTAAACCCTTAAACCCTTAAGCCCCAAATTGAACCCTAAACCTTAAACTCCACACTCTAGGCCCTGAAGCAAGGGTCCTCACCCGAAACCCCAAACTGTTTCGGGTTCTCCAAGCTTGGATACGGAATTCCTTCGGCAAACCAAAGGCTTCTGCTTTGTACCCTTTAGGGTGTAGGGTTTAGGGTTCAGCGCTTCGGGTTTAGTTTAGGGTTTAAGGCTTAGGGTTTAACGTTTAGGGTTTGGGGTTCAGGGGTTCGGGTTTAGGGTCAGGGCTTGGGTTTAGGGTTTAAAGTATAGTTTAAGGTTTCGGCTTGAGGGTTTAGAAAGTTTAGGGTTAGGGCTTAGCATTTGGGTTTAGGCTTTGGGGTTTAACGTTTAGGGTTTACGGCTCAGGGTTTAGAGGCCCCCACATAATCTGGACTTGTATGCAATTTGGTTCGAAACTCAAAACCCCATAGTTATGGAATACTTCTTAACTCATACTAAGGATCCCTCTATCGTTAAAGGGCGTTTCTTTAATCAACGGGCTTTGGAGTCTCTAGAATCAGACCTTGATGAAGGGATGCTGGAGTCTCTGCTGGGTTGTTTAGGTAGGGTTTAAGGTTTAGGGTTTAGGGTTTTATGGTTCAGGGTTTAGGGCTTAGGGTTTAGGGTTTAGGGTTTAGGGCTTTCTACCAAATTGCTAGAGTTATCTTGTCCTATGGACCTTCAAGTGTCTAAGGTACTTCTCCAAGCGTCTTCCTTCGCCAGCGCACGCTTCCAGAACACCAGGCGGCCGAATTGCATCTGTGGGTTCAAGCGTTTTGGGATCGTTAAGAGTTGCATCTCAGGGCTTCAGGGGTTTGGGGGGCAGGGTTTAGGGTTTAGGGTTAGGGTTTAGGGTGGGAGTCTGGGTTCAGGTGATGAGGGTTCCATCCCAACAGGCTTTGGGACGCCGGCAAAAGTCAACAAGGGTCTGAGTTCAAAAAGGTCCCAGTTCAGGACCGTGTTCCCCAACTGTACGGGGTATAGCAACCCTGGCCATCGTTTGTAGCACGCAGCGCGTTTATACCCAGGTTCTCTTGCAGGGGATTCTCCGAAGCGAGTCCAATGACTCCTAGAAAGTTCGAGCATAGTTTGGATGTGATGTTCTCTCACTAATTACCACTGATGCTCCTGTGCTGCGGTCTAAGCACCACCAGCTCCGGTCACTTCGCCTCCTTCAATCTCTGCATGCCCAAAGACCGAAGGAGATTAAACTTTGCTGCACATAAGGCTTACTCCGTTATTTGCTTGGTCTTTAGTATCCCCTCCGACGCGGTAGTATTCCCATAGCCGGCCTTGCTAACTCAAGAGCGCGCCCAAGCAACGCAGCCCCTAAACCGGTCGGACCCATACTGAGAAGGCGGGATGAATTTGCAGGGTTTGAGTTTTTACATTACTTGAACGCTTTTCGGGATGAGGGCTCAGGACTTAATCCACGACTGTTCCAAATTGGGGCTTGGGGGTTTAGGCTTGGCTATCATGAGCCCCACCTCCGATCGATAGCTGCACCAGCGTCCACAACTCTTCCGGCCCGTGCCGACGACGAAGTCGGTGCTGAAGGCCGTCGAACCTCTCCAGGGCTGTTCGATTCCACGCATTCAATTGCACCCAAATCCCTTAGTTCAGGGCGCCCCAAAAGCTTAATCCCAAACCCTGACATAGAACTCGCCGAGCATTGTTGAACACAACAGATTGTGGCGTCACTGGGTACGCCGCCCTTACCATGCCTCTGAGGACCGCAAACTGGGTTTACGGTTTAGGGTTTGGGGGTTGAGGCTGGCTTTGTTGTTTAAGGTTTAGGGTTTAGTGCTTCAGGGTTTTAGGATTTAGGGTTTAGGGTTGAGGGTGGCTTTGATGTTGAGGGTTTAGGGATTTAGGGCCTTGTAGTGTTTGCCAGCCAGAGACCTGGACCTACTAGTCCCAATATACAGGGCACGGTCATATCGGTACAGACAGTACACAAATACAAACGTTGACGATGCATACGTACAATGGATGTATACAATCTCGTCTTTATGTAAGTGTCTGTAAATACATGTGCGAAAATATGCGCGCGTATGCCTGAGCCCCAAAACACTAAGCTGCATCAAGCCCGAAATCTTGAACTCCGTAAAGTGCACAAAGCAAGCACGCAAGCGTGGGCAAAGGGGGTATGGTGCTGATTACAAAGATACACTCACCAACATTCCAACGGAGCCCGATATGCACTCACCACAACGGCACGGGTCCCACATACATGATCCTGCAGGAGCTTCGCTAATCTGGAGCCCCGAAAGGCTTCGGGTCAGGGGCTTGGCGTGTAGGAGCTAAGGAGGAACGGCCAGAAAGATTCAGGCAGTGAAGCTTTAGGAGATGTTTGGTTTAGGGGTCTAGGGGCATAAGGATTTACAGGATAAATTTTTTGCATAGGAGCACAGGTAAAGGGCTCTAACCCATCACCATAAGGGTAACGGGACCCTGCAGCTCCCACCTAAGTTGCGGATGGTAGACGTCCCGATGACGCTGCGGCCATCGAGGTACAAGTATCCCATGCTTTCGCCTTGGGCACCCGCTCAAGTCCATAGACTTAAGCCTTGCGGGTCTTGTTTCTTCATGTATTGGGCTTTGCTTTGTGGGGTGGCTTTAGTTTGCTGCTTCGGTGGGTTTAAGGTTTACTTCGCTCAAGGGTATCTCTCGAACTGTTCTCAACTTAATGTTCCTTAATAGCCATTACAAGCTTTCTTGGCAAGGACGCCATGGGTCCCTTGCAACAGCCCTTATGAAGCAACCCTACATCCTAAACCCGAAAACCGTAAACCCTAACTCCCAAAACCTAAACCCCTATAATAGGGTTTAGGGTTTATGATTTAGGGTTTAGGGATGGGGATTTAGGGCTTAGGGCTTTCAGGGTTTAAGATCTGGGGCTTAGGGTTTAGGGCTTTAGGGTTTCGGGTTCCAGGGTTTGGGGTCCATTGTTTAAGGTTTTAGGGTTTAGGTTTGGTGGTTCAAGATTTTAGGGAGTTAAGATTTAGGGTGGGGGGTTGGAGGTTGAGGGTTTAGGGTTGAGGCCGAGGGCTTTGGGATTTAGGGTATTGAAGTTTACGGGTAGTTGAGCTGCTAGTGGTTTGGCTTGGGTTTCGGAGTATTGGGTTTGGGATCAGAGCCCGGAAGAACGTCCGTGTCGTCGTTGCCCAAGGTGCTGGGGTTTAGATTGCGGGGTGTAATGCATTGTCTCCGGGGCCTCTAGTGTGCAGCCCCGCCAACCTTCAAAGAATCCTACTTGAAGGAGCATGGGAAGTTGCCAGGTGGCTTATGAAGCTAGCTAAACTCAACTTTTCTGAAAACTGACTATAAACCCAATTGAAGGTACTTACAACCTTACTTGCAAGTAAAGCCTGAAGTCTCCAGAGGCCGGCAGATTTGCATGGCACTACGGTTGCAGCCAGGCAGCTCCGCTTGATCACCTGGGCTTTCTTTTCTCAGCCAAATCTCCCGGGGGATTGCTGCATGGGTTTTCACACCCCTAAACCCCAAACCTTGAAGCCTCAAACCCTAAACCCAAAATAACCTTAAACCCTAAACCTTAAAACCCTAAACCCTGAATCCTCCAAACCCCAATCAGGTTTAGGATGTAAACTGGAGGCTCCTCCAGAACTTGACCCACAGGGAAACAGGCGGCACCTCAATCCCCTCCAGCGACCTGCATCTCAACAATGCAAAAATCTCAACACCCGAAGCCGCAAGCCCCAGACGCCAAATCCAAAGCCGCCCAAGAACCGCCGCCAAGTGGTGCCACTTGTTATCGCAAACGCCATCTGCTTGCGGATTGGGGCCGCCGTATCTTGGCAGCAACGGGGTAGCTAGGATTTCGGGCTCAGGGTTAAGCTCAGGGCTTAGGATTTAGCGTTGCGAGGTGGGGTCCAGGGCTGTGTTTAACTGCTTTCTGGCTTCGCGCTGATATTATCTGTCTGAGTGTTCAAAGCCTACTGATCCCTGCTTCCAGAAAGCCAGCCCCCTCGAGCAAAGGCGCTCTGCTTAGCATCCCTTTAACCCCAACATCTTGCAAGGAATGCTCCTAAATAGAGAAGCAGAAGACCCATTGGGGCACCATATTGTTGATGCAATATATGTATGTACGTATGTAGCTCAATGCGTGTACATATGAACATACATAAGTACGTGAATACATCCGGCTCTCTCTCCTGTGCCTCTCTCTCTCGCTCCCTCTCTCCCTCTCTCCCTCTCTCCCTCTCTCCCTCTCTCCCTCTCTCCCTCTCTCTCTCTCTCTCTCTCTCTCCCTCCCTCTCCCTCTCGCTCTCTCTCTGTCTCTCTCCCTCCATGCCCCTCAGCAGACTTCAGTCATCTCAGAACCCTAGACCCTCTATGCCACACGCCTAGACAGCAAAGGCTCAAGGGGCAGTCTTGGGGCTGCTGGGCTTGAGGCTCTAGGCTCTAGGCTCTAGGGTTTAGGGTTTAGGTTTTCGGGTTTTGGCTTTTGGGTTTATAGGGTTTAGGGTTTAGGCTTTGGGGTCCGCCGACCCTGGCGGCGTGTTGGATGGGTTTGAGGAGGTGAAAACCTCCCTCTTTCCCTCCCCCCCCTAACCCCTCCGCCCCCTGCCCCCTGCCCCTCCGCCCCTGGCTTCAGCCCCTAAAGTTTGGGTCCTGGTGCTACCTTAACCCCCCCCCCCCCAACGTTTCACAGAGGCTCAAGCGTTTCACAACTTTTGGGACTCTGCCGAGCAGGCTGGGATGATCTTCGAACCATGCGATGAGGAAAGCATCCTTTGAGCCGACGAGCGGGTTTAGACCTTTCAACTATGCTCCAGCGGGGTCGGCGGCTTGAGCCGGAGGCTCTTAAATCCGGCCCCCGCGCCGCCCGTGGTCCAGGGCGGAGCCCGCGTCGCACTAAAGCGCTAGCTTTAAGGGGCGAGCGCCCGAGCCGCCGACCCCGCCCAAAATTGCTTCAAATTCGCGCGGGGCCCTTCGGGAGGCCTCCAAAACGGCATCCAAGGGGACGCAACACGCGGTGGTGCGAAAAGCACGAAAACCTCGTAAAAACCATGGGTTTTTACGAAAAACCGAGGCCACAAAACACCCGCAGCACCCCATTAAACCCTCACGGGCGCGCATCATCGGCCCTAGCTTTTCACATGGGGCGCGCGCCAGGCCGAAACCACGTTTTTCAAGGTTTGGGGGGGGTACCGGAAGCCCAAAACCAGGCGAGCATCATGAGCATCAGCAGCCCTGGCCCGCGGGCCCAAGGCAATAAAAAACGCTGAAAAACGCTGAAATCACCGTAAATACCGTGTTTTTATGAGGTTTTTCACGCGTGCCTCCGACCCCCACCCCTGTTGCCCTTGACCCGCCCCCAAAGTGCGCATCATCGAAACCCACGTCCGGGGGGGGGTCTGCTGATGCTGCTGATGCGGGGGTCCGGGCGCATCATCGAGCCATCGCTTCTCATGGGCTTCGTGGGGGGGTCCGGGCCGACGGCCCAGAGACCCAGCTGATGCTCATGATGCTCGGTTTGGGGGGGGTTCCAACAGCAGAAAACCTCGTAAATACCGAGTGTTTTGTGGGTCCACGTAAAAACGCCCCTAAAATCGCTCATTTTACGCGCTCGAACGGCTTCGTGCCTACAAAACACCCGAACAGCAGGACCCCGAATGCCCTTAAGGGCATTCGGGGTCTTGCTTTTGGGGGTTTCGTGGGCACGCAAGCGTTCAAGCACATACAATCGGCGTGTTTAAGGGGGTTTTGGATGGCCTGGGGGAGGCCGCTGATGCTCATGATGCTCCCTTTCCTGGGTCCCAAAAGGCTTCCCAAGCCCAAAAACACGTGTTTACAGCGTTTTCTGAAGGTTTTTCGAAGGCAAAACGCATGCATAGAATGCTTTTAAGGCCCCCAAACCAACCCCACTGATGCTCCTGATGCGGGTGCGCGCGCGCGCGCGCGCGCGCGCGCGCGCGGGGGGGGAGGGAGGGGTGGCGAAGGCAGGAGAAAGAGAGACAGAGAGAAGGAGAGGACAAAGACACGGGAAAGAGAAGACAGTGCCAAGGTTCAAGGTTTCGTGCTTTGGGGGGCGGGGGCCGGCCCGTGCCGCTAGGCCTGAAATTTAGAGTTAGGCTCTAGAGTTTAGGCTTTAGGGCTTCCAGGCACAGATCTTCCAACAGCTCTCTTGACTTAGCACCACACCTGACATCCTTTCCGGTAAGTTATAGACACCACTTACAGAACCGTCAATTCTGCACGTGAGGGATACCATGGCAATTCCCAGGAGGCCGTGGAACAGATGAGGAATCATCCTCAATGCCCCCATGGCTAATCAGGGCACAGGCACTGTCTGTAAAATCCCGGCCCCCAGACGACGAAGTTCAACTCGCACCAATGCCCGCGCACGGTCACTGCGAACTCGCCTTGCCTCGAAACGGTTCAAGGTTGAGGCTTCTGCGTCTGTGTTTGGCAACTCTGTTCGGGCTGTAGTGGTAAACAGCTTCCGGTGAGTCTTCAACCCAAAAAAGTAGTGCATGATTCATGGCTCAGGGCTCAAAACATTCGGGAGTGCAAACTTTGGCTCTTCGAAACTTCGACACTCTTCGGAATGCAGGGTTCGTCCAGCTAAGTTCAAGTGGTGCTGGTCTCAGAAGAAACGCCAAATGGATTCAAAACATCCGAAATCTCAGTTCTAATTTAGAAGCGTAGGAGAAAGAGAACCTTCACCCCGAATCTTTGTTCAACGCCTTTACGAATTTACGGTTTAGGATTCAGTTTAGGGGATGGAGAGCCCGGAAAATACATTTATTTAGGTGCATCTAGACTCAACGATCACGAAGTCTCGCAGCTGAAATCGCAAGCCCTGCACTTGCAGCCAGCTGCTGAGCAGGGCTCATGTCATCGGTGGTGCCGAAGATCAACGCGTGGTCGTGGCTGGCCTTCTTTTCGAGCTTGAACATGATCTCCTGGGTGTAAGAAAGGGGTTTGCGGTTTAGGGTTTCGGGTTGAGGGCTGAAACTGACTAGAATAGGATTTGGGGTACATTTTGATACAATTCTGGTATTGAACCTTTAGAAAGAATAATTCTAAGTATTCCGGCTTCTGTAATCCTGGTCTCAGGCGAGTTTTGAGCATTCTGATATTGCCACCCATGTTGGATGTGCTCCGTGCTATACTACTGATGAATGGTCATGGTGACTGTGATGAGGATGAGCATGGTGATAGTCTGCACGACGATGTCGAAGAGGCATGGTTCAGGTTTAGGGATTAGGGAGATGATTAGGGTGGTCCAGGGATGTTACATGCAGGGTTGAAACGTGGTTCTTAGTTCTCAAGTTGCACCTGTGCTCTGATGGGCAAAGCACGAAGGGACTGCCAGCACATACGGCAGTCACAAGGGCTTATCATGGTGAAATAACTAACTATATTCGGTTGGTGGGATATTCCGAGCTTCCCTGACTCACCTATTTAGGTCTCCCTGCGAGCGATGGGAATGCGACCGGTCATTCCACAACCATCGACCTGTTTCAGAGCACCTAGCATGCAGCAACACCACACGGACTAAAATCGCAGTTATTCGCAGATAGCACCAGATCTGATGAACGTTGCCATTTTTACTTTTGGGCGAATAGCAGGCAAGAGTCAACGGACATCTCGCTCGCGGACAGCATCGATCTGTATTCTGAGGATACCTTGCCTTCCGGGACAATTGGCTGCATGGCTTACCCTGAACCCTAAACCCTGAACCCTGAACCCTTAACGCTGAACCGTATTCCGGGCGCATGAGCATCCTCAAGTGCATCAATCGTGCCTACAGTGCTAGCTCTGCAAAATGCAAGCACGATGGCTCCTCTAGGGTCTTAATGCTACGGCCAATGTCCTGCCAAGTTGATTGATTGTGCTGCAGTGGGGTCCTCCACTTCGATCTTTACTGCTGCAAAAGCAAGATTGTGACAATTACCCGGCCTTTTTCCATCATCGTCCTTACCGTGATGCTGAATGGTGACAATGTTGAACACGCAGATGATGGTGACGGTGATGATGGTGATGATGAAGATAAAAATGAACATGATGGTGATGATGACGATCATCATCATCATCATCCTTATTACCAGTTTCTTCATCATCATCATCATGATGATGATCAGCAGCAGCAGCAACCGTGGTGAAGAGCAAAACACCGAGATGCACACACACACATATATATATATATGTATTGACGAATCATGTCCCCGCAAGTGATAGGGTTTTCAACCAAAACCCTGAACCCTAAACCCCGAACCCAACCCCAAGAACCCAAAAAGACTTGAGCTGAAAAACTTCAAACTCCAAAATCCCAAAATCCTAAACTGCAAACCTTAAACCTTAAGCCCTAAACCCTAAACCCTAAACAAACCCTTAAAGGGAACCCTAAACCCTAAACCCTAAAAACTCTTAAAGGGAACCCCAAACCCTAAACCCGAAACCCGAAACCCCAAACTGCGAGCTGGCCTCCAAGAACCATGTAGCCCTGGCTCTGGGAGTCCCACGTGCGACGCGGATCACAATCCTGGGATTAGGGTTTAGGGCTTAGGGTTCTTCAAGAGTATTACTAGGGTTGTAGAAGGGTTCGAGAAGGTGTTTGGAGTCTAAGGTTTGGGTTTTAGGGTTTCGGGTTTGGGGGCTTGGGGTTTAGGATTTCAGGTTTAAGGTTTAGTGGTTTGCAGTATGGGTTCTCACGGTTTGAGGTTCTGGCTGACAGTCGTCTCAAGGGCTGGTTTTCGGGGACTGTCGGTTCAGGGTCCTTTATGCTTTTTTGGGGTTTTTACGTTCTGGGGTCTTGGGCTTACATTGAGGGTTTTGGTTCGGGGTTTTGGAGCTTGGGAGCCGAGACATGGGTTGGAGAGCAAGGACACTGCTCGTTCAGGAGCCGAAGGCGCGGACGAACGATGGTCAGGTTTGGGGCCCAGGGTTGAGGGTTGAGGGTTCAGGGTTTAGGGTTTCGGGTTTAGGGTTTAGGGAACACAGACTCTGAGATCTGTGGTGGTACTGCTCATCGCACAACCAATAGAGCCGGGAGGAACAAAGCCCTGACAACGAAGCCAAATTCAGCCTTTCAGATGCCCGTCTTTTGCATGGCGGAGCCAAGACACAACAGTCGTTGTTGTGGAAGTGGTGGTTGTGAAGGTCGAAGTCGTGGTCGTTGTGAACAACGACCTCTCTTCGCAAAGCACGCCTGTGCACACGGCGGTCAGCGTTGTGCTCTGCATGTCACCGGCTGACATCCCCCAAGCCACTCTCTCAATTCAAAAAAGCATTTGCCTGATGGAGATCGATTGGCTTCCCAACGCTCCAGCTTGCCAGACGAATCAAGTCCGAGCACCGGACCCTGGCCGGTCACCTGCCATGAAAGAACCGCGATCCAGAAGAATGCTGCAGCCCATACATGTTTAGGGTTTAGGGTTAGGGCTTAGGGAACGTCATACTGCGGTTGAGGGCATGGCCAAACATGTTCACGGTGCCCTCTGTCTCAAAGCCCGACATGGGAGCTGCTCTAAACAAGAAGCAGGGCATACTGTGATGGCTCAAGGAAATGGAAACTGTTGCTGAAGCCACAAACAGCAGGCAACCTGGCCAATGGCGTCGTTGACTTTCTGGTACGGGTCGGCCTCAATTCGTGTCTGGAGCTATGAGATTTCAGGAGTTTCGCACTGGGCGGCAGATCGGTTGCACCTGGTATCTGCAGAGTTGGGCGTAGTTCCGAGTCTTGAGCAATTGCGACACAAAACAAGGAGTTTCGGAAAGTAAAGGTATCTCATCTGGGGAACTTTTTCATTCGCCATAAGGATCCTTAAATACACGGTTCTTTTATCCCGTTCCTTGCTTTTCCGAAGCTGCCATTTCAAGGTTGCTGCTATTCTGCCCAAGCTGCGAGGTCGTAGAAGTCGCTTCCGCCATTTCTGGCCCACGCAAGAGGCACCCCGCGGTTTTGCGTTAAGGGCTGACCTGCATCTGCGACTGCGCCAAGGTGGTCCCTTTTATATTCATTTTGCCTATGTATCCTATGTATATGCAGATGTATGTGTGTATGTATGTGTATATATATATATGTGGTTGATACCTTTAGGGCTCCTTTTGCTTAGCCCAAATACTTACAATACAAAAACAGAAGATGCTATACACGTTTTGCATTGCAACACACTGCCTTACATACGTTTGTGAACACCTCAGACACAGACAGCTAAACCAGCAAATAAACGCAAAACAAGTTCTCAACACACAGGTTCGAGATACTTTTGCTCTTAGCACTTAGCACCGCTACGAACTCATCGACAACAAAACAAAACTATTGGGCGCACACAACTAAACCAGCAAATGAATGTAAAACAACTTACCAACACACAAGTTCGAGATAATTTTGCTATTGGCACTGCTACGAGCGGATCGACAACCAAAGCAAAGTATTGGGAATATCCCTGACGCAGCAAATAAACGTGAAACAAGTTCTCAACATACAGTTCGAGACAATTGTGCTGTTGGCACCGCTACGAATCTGATCTCATCTCAGCCCTGCCACCCCAGTGCTTTGGGGTTTAAAAGGGTACGCAGTTCTAAGCCTCAACACCAGATGCCTTAACCATATCATCCCGCAAAAAGCCTGGCTTTAACAAAGAGACTGAAATATGCGACTTTGTTTTTGATCTCGGATTTTGGAACTTCCTTACCCAGTCTCTAACTCGTCCATAAGAATGAAGAGAGCTCCTCTAGCTTTTGATAGAAAATGAAAGAGCTCCTTTACTTTTTAACAATAAATTAAAGAGTTCCTCTATAAGGATTCTGAGAACGCGCGGACCTGTTCGAAAGGAATGGCCAAGTGCCTCTTCCTCCAAATCGAACGTTATCAAGTAGTACTAGATCATAGAGATGTATGTGTACTATGTTGTAGGTAAACACGAAAATATCAGTCAGATATTGATTAGACTAGATATTGACTGAATGCTACCTCCGTACTCAGTAGATTAGATAGTACATAGATATTAAACATTCTTAAACACGTAAACCTTGGATTGTTATAAGCTATCACATAGAAAATGACTGAACACTGTTTAAACATTCGGTAAATTCTTCTTATGTGTTCACTTCAAATGAGCATTGACACATTTTTGTATGACATGTTCATCTGCAATCCTCTTTTTCAAAGATGAACAGAAATCGCCAGCAACTTGCTAGCATGCTGTCATGTCTTAATAAGACGGAAGAGGGATCCTGCCTTCTTGATAGGAAATCAAAAAGTCGTCCACTTCTTACGAGATAAGAAGCCTCCTTTACTCGCAATTCGGAATGAGGCTGCATGACAGAGCTCCTCCGTCTCTCAATATGCATGACAGAGCTCTGCTCTAGTTTTGAATCTGACTTTAAAGGAGGAACTCTCTAGCTCCCAATAGGAATGACGATCCCATCTCTCTTTGGAAAATGAGCAAGCCCCTCTGCTACTTAATAGGATATCAAAGGGCTCATCCCAGAGCTCTGAAATATGCGATTTTTGTGTTGGATCTCGGGCCTCGGATTTTGGAACTTCTCTACCTGGTCTCTAACTCGTCACCAAGAGTGTGAAGAGAGCTCCTCTCTTGATAGAAAATGAAAGAGCTCCTTCATTTACTAGCAATAAATGAAAGAGTTCCTCTATACTCTATTCGGATTCTGAGAGAACGGGCGGCCCGGACCTGACATGTCTCGGATTTCGGAAGCCCTCGGCATGAAGAGAGCTCATCTACCTCTTCGACATTTCTTAACAAAGGTTACAATAGTTCCGAGCTGCGAGATCCGAGAGCGGAAGTCATCTACTTTTTGGCAGGAATGAAGAAATCTCGTCTACCTGTTCGAAAGGAATGACCAAGTGCCTCTACCTCCTAATCGAATGTTATCAAGTAGTAATAGATCATAAAGATGTATGTGTACTATGTTGTAGGTAAGCACGAAAATATCAGTCAGATATTCATTAGACTAGATATTGACTGAATGTTATCTCCGTACTCACTAGATTAGATAGTACATAGAAATTAAACATTCTTAAACACGGGATGATTACAAGCTATTACATAGAAAATGATTGAACACTGTTTAAACATTCCGTAAATTCTTCTTATGTGTTCACTTCAAATGAGGTTTAGGACGCACTAGGGACACACACTAGGGTTTACAAAAAACCTTTCGTTTTTGAGGTTGACGGCGCACTAGGGTTTACAAAAACCTTTCGTTTTTGAGGTTTATGACACACTAGGGTTGACAAAAAAACCTTTCGTTTTTGATGTTGAAGGCACGCTAGGGTTTCCCAAAAACCTTTCGTTTTTGAGGTTGAAGCCTAGGGTTTACAAAAAACCTTTCGTTCTTGAGGTTGAAGCCAGACTAGGGTTTACAAAAGACCTTTTCGTTTTTGGGGAGGTAGGGTGGGGGGGAGGGGGGTGGGAAGGTGGGGGTAGTGGGGGAGGGAGGCAAGGAGTTGCTAATTTACTTAATTCTATTCATTTAATTAATATAATTAATTTAATCAAGGCTCAAAAACATTGATTTAACTAACAAAATATTTTTTTAAAGGATTTTAACTTTTTTGAAATCGGCCAGAAGGCCACATGAATTAAATTAATTAAATGAACTAGATTTGCAAAGCTGTTTTTTTATTTAATTACTTTACTTAATGTAATTAAGGTGGCCTTCTGGCCCACTTCAGAATAATTAAAATAATGTACTTGATTTATTTTGCTAATTAATTTAAGGCTTTTGAGCGCTTATTAAATACATTAAATGAAGTCTATTAGCAAAACTGGTTTTTTTTATTTAATTAGCTAATGTTCTTTTTTGAATTAAGCCTTACTTGAAAAATTAAATTAAGTAAAAAACGAAAACATTTAAATAAATTCAATTATTCTGAAATGGGCCAGAAGGCCACCTTATTTAAATTAACTAAATTAATTAAACTAATTGAATTAGTTAAATTAATTGAATTAATTAGATTAATTAAATTAACTAAAATAATTAAATTAACTAAATTAATTAAATTAATTAAATGCTACCCCCCCCCCCCCCCATGCGCCCACGCTTCAGCATGGTTTCCAGACAAAAACACTACGTTCCGCCACGCGCGGTGGCTTTTAAAGGGTGGAGGGACTCCCATAAAACTCCAGCAGAAGTGACCTGAACAATTTGCTCGAGATTGTGGATTGCATGCTATGAATTTAAATAGAAATCCTGTGCATGTGAATAGCGTTCCTATCATATTTAATTGGGTTCATAGGATTCATCTTGTTTCAATAGGAATCTTATAAAAATGAAAAGGAAACCCATTAATAGGAATGAGAACCCTTAATTCTATCAAATTCTATGGGAACCCTATTCAAATGACAGAATAAAATTGATAGGAATCATATTACATTTGTAGGAGCCTTATTAAAATAATTAGGCAAACTATGGAAATGTATTGGAATCTTATACACAGAACAACAGGAATCCTCTATTTCAATCCATAGGAACCCTAGAAAAAGTAGAACCCAATTATACTTGATAGCAATCCTAATAAACTGAAGAGGGCCCCTACTAAAATTAATAGGAACCAATGGGACTCCTATAAAAAAGTGTGAACCCCTAAATAATCGGAATCCTACCAAAATTTATATAAGCCTAAACCAATCGGTATCCCTTTCAAACGAATGCGATCCATTAAAATTAATACGAATCCCATTAACATGAATAAGCATCTGATTAAAATTGATAGGAATTTCATTACATTGGTAGGAGCCTTATTAAACGAATTAGGAACCCTATGAAGCTTTATTGGAATCCTATCAAAAATAAATAGGGGTCCTCTATTGACTTCATAGGATTCCTGCCAATAATTTTCGGAACCGATAAAAGTTAATAGGAAGCCTATTAAAATGAATAGGAACCCTTACCAAATTGAAAAGAACCTGTTTTAATTCATAGGAATCCTGTTAAAATGAGAAGGAATCTTGCTAAATGAATAGGAACCAATAGGACTCCTGTGTCAAATAACGTGAATCGGCTGAAAAAAGATTGGTTTCTTTGGGAACAGTACAGCGTTTTTGCAGTCCAAAGTTTGGAGACCTTGGGCTCCTCCAGGGCCTGGAGGTCTCCCAACTTTGGTTTTTTGTTTTTTTGGGACAGTACGGCATTTTTGCTTGTTTTTGCTTAAAAAGATTGGTTTTTTTGGGGCAGTACAGCGTTTTTGTAGTCTCAGGCCTCGAAAGTGCTGTACTGTCCCAAAAAAACCAATCTTTTTAGGGCAAAAAGTGCAAAAATGCTGTACTGTCCCAAAAGAAACCAAAAAAAAAACAAAGTTTGGAGACCTTGGGCTCCTCCAGGGCCTGGAGGTCTCCCAACTTTGGTTTTTTTGGTTTTTTTGGGACAGTACGGTATTTTTGCTTGTTTTGGCTCAAGAAGGTTGGTTTTTTTTGGACAGTACAGCGTTTTTGCAGTCCCAGGCCTCGAAAATGCTGTACTGTCCCAAAAAAAACTATCATCTTTTTAAGGCAAAAAGTGCAAAAGTGCTGCACTGTCCCAAAAAGACCAAAAAAACCAAAGTTTGGAGACCTTGGGCTCCTCCAGGGCCTGGAGGTCTCACAACTTTGGTTTTTTTGGTTTTTTTGGGACAGTACGGCATTTTTGCTTGTTTTGGCTTAAAAAGATTGTTTTTTTTTGACAGTACAGCGTTTTTGCAGTCCCAGGCCTCGAAAGTGCTGTACTGTCCCAAAAAAACCAATCTTTTTAAGGCAAAAAGTGCAAAAATGCTGTACTCCCAAAAAAACCCAAAAAACCAAAGTTTGGAGACCTTGGGCTCCTCCAGGGCCTGGAGGTCTCCCAACTTTGGTTTTTTGGGTTTTTTGGGACAGTACGGCATTTTTGCTTGTTTTTGCTTAAAAAGATTGGTTTTTTTGGGACAGTACCTCGAAAATGCTGTACTGTCCCAAACAAAGTGCAAAAATGCTGTCCTGTCCCAAAAAAACCCAAAAAAAAAAAAACAAAGTTTGGAGACCTTGGGCTCCTCCAGTTTTTGCTTGTTTTGGCTTAAAAAGATTTTTTTTTTGGGACAGTACAGCGTTTTTGCAGTCCCAGGCCTCGAAAATGCTGTACTGTCCCAAAAAAACCAATCTTTTTAAGGCAAAAAGTGCAAAAATGCTGTACTGTCCCAAAAAAACCCAAAAAAAAAAAAAAAAAAAAAACAAAGTTTGGAGACCTTGGGCTCCTCCATGGCCTGGAGGTCTCCCAACTTTGGTTTTTTTGGTTTTTTTGGGACAGTACGGCATTTTTCGGACAGTACAGCATTTTTGCACTTTTTGCCTTAAAAAGATTGGTTTTTTTGGACAGTACAGCACTTTCGAGGCCTGGGACTGCAAAAACGCTGTAGTGTCCCAAAAAAACCAATCCTTTTAAGCCAGAACAAGCAAAAAAAAAGTTTGGAGACCTTGGGCTCCTCCAGGGCCTGGAAATCTCCAAACTTTGGTTTTTTTGGTTTTTTTGGGACAGTACGGCATTTTTGCTTGTTTTGGCTTAAAAAGGTTGGTTGTTTTGGGACAGTACAGCGTTTTTGCTCTTTTGGGCCTAAAACATTGGTACAGTGCTCGCTGCTCTTGGAGGCTTCGAAATCCTAAGCCTCTAAACCCTACCATGGCACCTGAGAGGAAAAAAAGTGTGGGCATATGGGCGGGGGGTACCAATTAAATTAATAAAACTAATTAAATTAATGTAATTAATTAATTTAATTAATTGTTTTAATTTGATTCATTTAATTAATTTAATTAATTTAATTAATTTAATTCATTTAATCAATTTAATTAATTTAATTAATTCAAATAATTTAATTAATTTAATTAATTTAATTAATTTAATTAATTTAATTAGTTTAATTAATTTAATTAATTTAATTAATTTAATTAATTTCGTTAGTTTAATTAATTTAAATTTTAATTAATCTAATTAATTAATTAATTTAAATAATGTAATTAATGGAATTAATTTAATTAATTTAATTAGTTTAATTCATTTAATTCATGTAATTAAGTTACTTAATTTACTTAATTTAATGAATTTAATGAATTTAGTGAATTTAAGTAATTTAGTTAATTTGCTTATTTTAATTAATTTTAATAATTAATTATTAATAATTAATAATTAATTCATTTAATTCATTTAATTCATTTAATTCATTTAATTCATTTAATTCATTTAATTCATTTAATTCATTTAATTCATTTAATTCATTTAATTCATTTAATTCATTTAATTCATGTAATTAATTTAATTAATTTAATTAATTTAATTATTTTAAATAATTTAATTTAATTTAATTAATTTAATAAATTTAATTAATTTAATTAATGTAATGAATTTAAATAATTTAATTAATTTAATTCATTTAATTAATTTACTTAATCTAATTTACTGAAGTAGCAAGTGAAGACTCTTCGACTGTCATTCAGCAAAGTTGAAGCATTGCAGGCTGTGCCATCTTTAGAGGCTTATCCGCTCAAAAGACCCACAGCTGGCAAATCTCGGCAAATCTCGGCAAATCAGCAACCAACTGTGAGCCCAAGCCTAAACCCTGCACCCCAGCCCACTGGGTAGGTGCCTAAACCACTACATTGTGGAACCCTAAACCCTAAACCCTAAACCCTAAACCCTAGACCCTAAACCCTAAACCCTAAACCCTAAACTACTACCCCAACTACCCTAACTACCCTAATACCCCTTACCCGAAATACCCTAACTACCCTGAATCCTAAATCCGAAGCCCTAATGACGAATTAGGAGGGCCCATGCCAGGTCGGTCCCCATGTAGCCAATTTCCCTAGATTAAGGGATGTTCTTGAAGCAATGGGATTCGGGTTTAGGGCTTCGTTAGGGTTTAGGGTTTGCGTTGAGGTATGGGTACCCTAAACCCTAAACCCCAAACCCTAAACTCCTTTACTTCGAGGGCGCAGGGTGTGCCGTAGCAAACTCAGCTGGACACACACACACACACCCACACCCACACCCACACCCACACCCACACGCACACGCACACGCACACGCACACGCACACACACACCCCCTCTGCTGTTCACATCATAGGGTATTGCGCGAGGAGCCCAAGAGTTCCCATAGGGTTCAGGGTTTAGGGTCTAGGGTTTAGGGCTTAGGATTTTGGGTTACCAATCCTAAGTCGCAAAGTCAATGCCCTCAGTCGCAGGGAAAGGGGGGGGAGCTTTAATAGGCAAGTCTCCCGTTTGAAGTCCGGTGTGTCCCTGGGCACTTGGGCCAAGCTCAGGCGGAATTCCTGTTTATGCACGGCAAGATCGCAGGTCGTGACCAGGATTTGGGAATCAATTTGTTTAGGGTTTCGGGTTTAGGGTTTAGGGTTTAGGGTTCGGAGCGTTCGGGTCCAGGCTAATCTGCGCAGCAACCATGCCTACGATTAGGATGTAGGATATTTAGATAATTTAATTATTTAACTCATTTAATCAATCTAATTAAGTTAATTAATTTAATTAATTTAATTAATTTACTTAATTTAATTCATTTACTTAACTTACTTAATTTAATTAATTTAACTAATTTAATTACTTTAATTAATTTAAGTAATTTCATTAATCTAATAAAATAATTTATGTAATTCATTTAATTAATTTAGTTAATCTAATTAATGTTGCCTTCTGGCCAATTTCAGAACAATTAAATTAATTAATTAATTTAGTTTTTTAATTAAACTAACTTTAGGCGTAATTTTAAAAATTAACAAAACTAAATGAAAAAAGGCCAGTTTTGCCAATTGAATTGATTAAGGCTCAATTTACAAATTAAGTAAATGAAAAAATAAATGAATTAAATTAATTTAATAATTCTGAAATGGGCCAGAAGGCCACCTTCATGAAATTGATGAAATTAATTAAAACTAATTAGATTAGCAAAGCCGCTTTTTTATTTAACTAGTTTACTTAATTTAATTAAGGTGGCCTTCTGGTCCATTTCAGAATAATCAATTGAACCTTGATTAAATAAACGACACTAATTAAATTAGCAAAACTGTGTTTTTTTAATTAGTGTATTTTTTTATAATAAGCCTCAGTGAAAAACAAAAAAATAATTCAAATCATTTAAATATTCTGAAATGGGCCAGAAGGCCACCTTACTTGAATTAAGGAAATGAATTAAATAAAAAAATGGCTAATTTAATTAATTTAATTATTGTGGCCTTCTGGCCAATTTCAGAATAATTAAATTACTTTAATTAGTTGAGTTTTTTTTCATTAATTTAATTTTTAAGGCTTAATGATAAAAAAAATTAAATTAATTACACAAAAACGCCAGTCTTGCTAATTTACATAATTTAGTTTCAATTTATTTAATTAGGGCTCAATTAACAACAATAAATTAATTACAAAAAATTGACTAAATTAAATTAATTATTCTGAAATGGGCCAGAATGCCACGTTAATTAAATTAATTAAATAAATTGATTTACTACTAAATACTAAAAGCATCTAGAGACGCAAAATAGACCCAAAAGGGCTCTTTCACATATATATATATATATATATGCAAATATATACACAGGTGTGTGTCTGTGTGTGTATTAATAGATGCACATATACATATACACTCACACAAACATATATACATAGACATATACATATACATATACACATACATATACATATATATACATATGCACACACACACGCACAGAGGCGTGGCTGAACCTTTCTGAATTCCGAGAACTCTCCCCGGCTGTGCTTGCCAGGCGGCTAAGCTCTTTCAGGGACTCCTCGATGGTTTTTACCTGCCAAGTGATGCAAGGGTTGTCCCCACCCCAAATTTACACTTACCAGAATTGCAAGTCATGTAAACCCCGCTTCCAGTCAGATGCTCGCAACACAGCCCACAGGTTGATCCTTTGAACGCCTAAAGATTCAGACTGAAGCCCGAAGAACTGGATTCCCCAGTTGACCCCTGAGTAACAGGGCAGCCCTTTCTCTACGACTTATGAGCCCCCCCAACTCGAAAAGGGCACAAGGGTACTAGCCCAGAACCCTAAACCCCAAACCCTAAACCCTAACTGCTGGTGTGAACCAGCAGGCTGAGAGGTTGAAGCTACTAGTGGGGTAGTTAATCCCCTAGCAGAGTCTTCCCAACTGCCCATGGCTCACACGAGAAGCGGAGTTTTACACACAGCGAAGAAAGTCCTGAAAGTTGTAAGTCTGGACGTTGTGTGGGCTACGGCACTACTGTATGACTGCTGTACAAATTGAAAGTGTCTTAAACATGTTGACATGCTCAAGGCTTGTCTGGGCCTATAAGCAAAGGAAAACAACAACTAGATTGGCTACAGCTAGACATGTGCAGGCACTACGCTTCAACACTCCTCCTTCGCTCCTTCGTTAAGAGGAAGCGATAAGCAAAACCTGTACATGTCCTGCCCTTCCAAGAGGAGGTTCAAACTCCTACCAAAGGGAAGCTGTCGCTGGCCGGTTGGCCTCACTGTGAGGCACTCAGGGCACCTCATGTGGGAAGAGGGCTCTCAAGGCACCTCTTTGCAGGACTGCGCGATGGGTTGCGCAACCTACCCGTCAGGGCGGCGGATGCCCTAACATGTGCTGTGCTGGGTGCAGTCTGCCTGGCTCCGGTGGCACTGCTGGCACACCTCATACTCGATAAACCTGCGCGACTGGCCGAGTGTGGAGCAGGTTTTCGTGCGACGGAGCTTGGCGCCATCAGGCATTGCGACGTAGCGAGTTGGAGTCTCACCTGCCTGATCCCTTCGGAGTGGCTGTGAGGAACGTGCGGAGATCTCGGCCTGGACTGCAGTCTGGTCCCGCAACTTCTGCAACTTACGCGCTTTCCGCGAGCCAAGAGGTGACAAACTCGGTCCCTGCCTCCCGGCGGGAGATGATACCCTTGAGGCACCATTTGAGGAACTCCCACCCGGCAATGACGCAAATGCCAACGCACACGACGGCGAGCGCCAGAAGCAGGTCGGCATCGAGAGGCACTGGAAGTGACAAGTCCTCCGACTCGTCTTCAGCTTCCGAGTAGCCAGTGGCCCTTGTGACGCGCAGAACGAGCAGCAGAAACACTGCACGCGTTAGCTGACCGCTTACAGCACCTGCTTCCGCAGTGCGGAGCATGCCAAAACCGAGCACGGTCCAACTGGCTACCGTCGTAAAGAACGCGGTCGTGAAGGCACGTCGTTCTGCAGGCAGTTGGCGGCGCTCCTCCAGGTTTCGGTACGACACCGCTCAAACCACACAACCTTACGTACGCCTCAACCCAGTACGGTACTGGGGCGCCTGTAGCTGCTGTGGGCAGGGTCCTGACACCAGAGTACGGTGCACACACTGTACCGTGCACACCAAGCAAAAACAGGAGCTGAAAAAGGAGGTTTGCCGTCAGACGTCGGCGTGCGTTGCGGGCCCCACCCTCCCGGAAGGAGGTTGCTGGAACTGCAACACTGTTGGGCACTGTGGTTTCGTGCTCTCCTCCTGGCTTGGCGGCTGGGTTCTTGTGGACTGTTGGCTGGACCTCATGCGGCCAAACTCGCACAACCCACCAAAACCATCTAAACTAAACCCACCCCTACACCACTGCGGTAGACCTAGCGCAGCTGTAGGCCCATCTCTTCCGAGTGGCGAGTGTGGCAGGCGCGTCCAATCCAATTCATAGACGCTGAAATCCCCGACGCCATCATCTAGTTGCCACTGTGCGAGATTGTCGAATTCCTCACCGTCGGTGTCCAACCTGAACCAAACAGTGGAGGACTGTTGTAGGCTCATTTTTGGCTCCAAAATGTGGGGCAAACCCCGATTTTCGGCTCGAATCCAGGGGTTTGCCCTAGCCAAATGGGGTTCTCGAGGCTGAGCCTACGGTGATCGGCGGTTGTGATTCAGACGCACGCTGATGGCTGGATAGGCTGTCCGGACCTTCCGGTTTTGGAGATGCGGGCGCTCCTTTACGGCCACTTGCTCCTCCTCAGCCGATGCGATCAACCGCTCCCCCGAAACCCCCAAAGCGCTCCCACCCGAACTGTCTAGGATATCAGCTGGCAGCGCTGCGCATCCATCTCTTCCGAGTGGAGACACACTCTGCACTACTCCTAGTGGCACGCGTCTCCATTCCGCCAAATCATAAACCATGCAATCCCCACGGCTGGATTCCCAGGGACCGTTATCATCCTCGTCATCGGCGCCCAGCCTAAACCCAACCACTGCAGACTGCTGTAGGTCTCCTTGCGACCCCAAAATGTGGGTGTTGCAAACCCCCGTGCTCGGCCTGAAAACCTGGGTTTGCTTTCCGCACCAAACTACCATTTAGGGGCCAAAATCTTGGTTTTGGACAGGACCACGCTGCTGCGTCCCAGCCACATGGGCGCCGTCATTTGGGCACATATGCTGTGTGGACTAGCCTGCATGTCCTCCCCTCCCGGGTGGAATGAGTGTGGTTGGCACTGACCGGGCAGCACGCTCACGCAGGGATCACATGCCTCCGGAACCTCAGGGCTCTGTGATATGAAGATTGGTGCATCACCAAGGCACTGATTCGAGTTTGCGTGAACGAACATACAAGCCTGACTCCCGAGAGACATCACGTCAGGCGACAAAGGACTGAGACCAGAACCACTGACGCATGATGTGCACCCCTGGCGTTCAACCCCAAGCTCAAAGGTTTGGGCAGCCTATCCCTAGGGTTGTGGCCTGCGTTGCTTCATGAAGGGTGGCTCCAGCATCTTGGGTATCAGGCTTTGGTGTGGTGGTCCTACTTTCCTGCACGGGAGATGCATCCTGCACAGGTTGAGACCGACCTGCAGAACTTCCCTCTTCACATGATGCACCGAGCCGCACTTCCAACATTTCATGGCCCTCACCCTGGTTGGCAAATTCTTCCAGGCATGCAAGAACTGACACTTCAAGCCCTTTTTACATCCCCGTTCCATCCCAAAAAACTTGCACAGCATGGCGCCTTTGACCTGCCTACCTGAAGCGTTTGGCACACGGAGGCTTGGCAGAGCGGCGAGCGCACACAGCTTATCAATCCCTCCACCCTCAAGGACGGGAACGAAACCATGCTTTGAAGCGTTCAGATTGCGCATGCTAGGACGCGGGACTGCGTGAGTGAGCCTTGCGGTGGTTCCTCGCAGGAAGACTGCCTGATTGACTGCTTGTGCCTGGATCTGCGCACCTTCGGCAAACTCAGCCTTGGTTGGCAGCGTAAGTCTGAGTTCGGGGCGCTCAGATGATTGTACGTGGACTCCTCCTGCTCGGGAAAATTCCCGCTTTGAACTGCCTACCTGAGGGAACTGGAACCTTGCCTGCGCAAGTCCATCCCTTCCGGGCGGATGTGACTGGCTCGCATATGCATCTGTGGGGAGACCCTGCCTCCCGACGGGCGAACACAGTCGCTCTCCTCCCATACCATGTGGCCCTGACGCCACACTTGCTGGAACATCCCAAGTTTCATTCAAACAAGGCGGAGACACAACGCAGTCAGAACGTACCACACCCAGCAACGATCCACCACAATACTCTTGCATGTGCAAATCGGATGCACTGACTGCCGCTCAATCTCCTGCGCCCTGAAACTCCTCTGTAGTAGAGTCTGTTGGAGTCTCGGGCCTTAGACTTCCAAAAACACCGCCATAGACAGACGCTTGAGCGAGACTGCGACACATCATGCGGGTCATGAATTTGCATAGAACCCCACACGTCAAACTTCAACAAATGCCGCTGCTGCTGATTGTCGTGGCCATCCGCCGGTGACATCAGCGCCTGCTGGGATCTTGGACTCTGGAGGCCTACCCTCCCAACCCCATGGCCACCAGGCACCACTGGCGAGGCCCCTCGATCAGGCCTGAGCCGAGGCAAGGCTTGAGCCGAGGCAAGGCTACTATAAGCGCTGTTTCGCAACAACGGGAGACATGGAATATCGGACATAAGGTCACCTCAGCTCAGGGGTGAAGTGGCAATGCACACGCTCTCGCCACTCCAGGGAGTTCTCCGAGAAATTGATGACCCTCAACTGTCTCAACTTGCACCTTTAATTCACCCATCAGCCGCTCATCTTTCGCAGCGTCCGGAACTGCATAGATACCAACGTTGGCTCTGCCAGGATCCATGCATTCATCCCCGAAAAACCTCCAAGCGCACGAACGCAAATGAAGGCTCACCTCCGGGAAAGTATCCACAAGGTCTGTAGAGATCGACACTTTGCTGGTGGACTCATTTTGGCTAACAAGCCTTGTTGCTCCAACGCACTCTCCAGGTAACCTTATACCCCTCAACACAGCATCTCCACTTAGATCTGTAGCAACATTGGCATCATCCAAGGTGGCCTGATGCGTGCTGACGATAGGCCTTGGTCTTGGACCTCCGTCTGGAGCACTAATCAAGGCACTTAAATTTAATGTGCCCTGTATACCACCTTCCACGGTGGTCGAAGTCTGTGGTGCGCTCAGGTCCAGGTTTGCAACCCCAGCTGGCTCAACACCCTCAAACTCCCTTCCTGCAGCCACACTAGGTTCAAAGCCCCTCCACCAGTGGCCATGTTCCAGTGCTGGCGTTGAACCTTGTGGAATCTGCACGCCATCCCTCCCGGGAGGTGGGGGATGGCTGCTGCGTTACGGTGCCGTAACCCTGCCCAAGCGTTGGGCTCATAACCTGCTGGTGTGAACTAGCAGGCTGAAAGGGTGAAGCTACTAGTGGGGTAGCTAATCCCCTAGCAGAGTCTTCCCAACTGCCCATGGCTCACACGAGACGCGGAGTTTTACACACAGGCAAGCGAAGAAAGTCCTGAAAGTTGTAAGTCTGGACGTTGTGTGGGCTACGGCACTACTGTATGACTGCTGTACAAGTTGAAACTGTCTTAAACGTGTTGACATGCTCAAGGCTTCTTTGGGCCTATAAGCAAAGGAAAACAACAACAAGATTGGCTACAGCTAGACATGTGCAGGCACTACGCTTCAACACTAACCCTAAACCCCAAACCCTAAACCATATAAACCCTAAACTCAAACAGAAAATATTAAAATAATTAAAAGACGGATGCCTCTGCAGCGCTGCTGATGGAGACAGGCTCCAGGCCATGCTTCTCGCAGAAGTTCACCAACGCCCCCGCATTGGTCAGGGACTCCACGCCTGCTTGGTAAGCAGGAAGCAACTAGAGCTGTGAGTAAAATACAGCGTTAGAAGTACCCCACTTAGACTTGGGATTTCCTGCTTAAACCTCCACTCGACAATTGCTGTCTGAGTTTTGCAAAAACGTAAAAATAAAATAAACTGCGAAGCCCTGTATAAACCCTTCGATCTTGGTGGCGTGGACGAGCTAGAAACTGGAAAAACCCTGTAATGTAGGGGCCTTCATCATTAGAATAGGGTTTTGGGCCCCTTTATCGTATATTGATAATAAGGAACCCTAACAATGATATTGGGAATTATTTAGGCTTCTACATTATGGGTTTAGGGTCCCTGTGTTCTCCTCTCAAGTTTCGATACAGTGCGTCCCTCTCTGACCTGCTCCCCCACGTCAGCATCCCACTTCGTAGCTTCCTAACTCCTGCCGCAACCATGTCCTGCATCGAAAAGCATGCTGACACACGTAAGATCGCGGCGATAAGAGGTACAGTAAGTACCCCAAAAATATCAAAAAAAAAAAAACATATATATAAATATAATTATATTATCTTATCTTATCTTATCTTATATATTATATAATATATATATATATATATCGGCACCAATGGATGCTGCGATTGAAAGCAAGCTGGGGAGCCCCTACCTTCAGTGAACAGCGCATGCTTGACCTTCACGAAGCATGCTGCTGAGTTCCACTCTGGCCCTTGCCCGAGACTGGACAAAATATTGCCGATGAAGTGGTAGCAGTGCTTGCCCCTCCATCCGGATGGAAAGAACTCACCTTATCTTTTCAGCGGTTCGGAGATGCAAGGATGGCTTCCCATCAAACTTCGAGCTTAGCGGCATGCTGCGCAATCCTGATTGGTTGCGCACTTTTCTTTGCAAGCATCCAGGTCGGTGGCATCAACTTGGATACGTGTCTGTTCGCCGACATCCTCTCCAACGCAGCTGTTGTGATAGCTGAGATAGCCTTAGAGCATGCGGAGCCTGATACCGAGCGAATTCGGGCCTCGATCTTTCTGTTCGATGTGTCTGGAGCGGGGTGGTGGGCAACGAAAGCATGCGGACATGTCAAGACATCCGGGTAAAGTCGAATGATTCGACAGCCGCATCCTAGCAAAGGCAGGCGGTTCTCAGAAACCTCAAGCAACACACAGGGGTCCCTAGGGGCAAGATGAGATGTCACAGTGGGGGGGCTAACAGTGCTGATGTGACAGACATTCACCCATAGAGTCGAGCAGCTGAGATGAGTGTGATGTTGACAATCGTTGCTGCATCCGCCCCACGGATTGTCTGTGCCATCATCACAGATCTCATTGCCCTCCACTTTACCGTCGCCGCACAGAGGGGAACAGGAACCAGAAGAGTCACAGCTCCAGCCCGGCAAGACCTTGCACTTGCTGCAGCCTGCCACATCTTTCCCAGCATCACACTCTTCCGATCCCGAGACCATGCCATCGCCACAATGAGTCGTTTGGCCTTTGGGGCATTCCCAAAGTCGTTCATGATGCGGGACCTGATCAGGAGCAGGTCACACCGGCAACACTCGGGCCATCAATGGGTTGGGTCTGAAGCAGGTGGCAGTGTTGATCTGCAAGCAAGGGGCCTTGTATATCGCAAAGACGTCTCCATCTGCAGCAGCAGCCGCCGCCGCACCCCCGACTTGCGATGCTCCGAAGCCTTCAAAGACTGAGAGATTGGCCTCAAGCCCAACCTGCCACATCTGACAGTCGTCATCGGACGATCCCGGGCAGTACAAGCCAAAGAAGCTGCTGGAGCCAAGCGTGGAGCTTCGAAGCGAGATCCCAGGAAAGACCGAGGCCGCGCGGCTTTGCCCCGAGGTGAGGACATCTGTGAAGGATCTGGAACTTGGGAGGACCACATCATGCCTTGCGACCAGTTTCCCAGCCGTGAATTTGGCAAAGACATACGCCTTGCTGCCCCCACAGCTTTCCTGCATTTCTGCGCCACTTGGGCTGCTTCCTACTGCGCCCAGCTCGCAGGAGAAGCAGGGCTGGAGCTCCAAAGACGCATCGCTGGACCCAGAGGCCGGCGGAGACGTGCACTCGCAGCAGCGCTGCACATCCTGGGGTGTTATGTAAAAGCTTAAGTTGCGAAAATCAGGATACCCAGTTATTTACCATGTATAGTTTCCTAGTTTTCTAGCATGTTAACTTTTAAGTAAGTTCATTGACAAGTTCATGAACAAGAGCCCAGCATCTTTGGAGCTGCATGCACCCTGGCAAAGCAAGGCTTCCTTCCAATCCCGGTCCACGCAGCCACTCGGGCATTGCAACTCGGAACAAGATTCAGAGCCAGCCAAGACTGGCACGCCGGCATGCAAAGCGCCTTTCGGGTTTAGGGTCTAGGGTTTAAGGTTTAGGGTTTAGGGTTTAGTCTCATCTTCCATTTCTACCACCGCTTTGCCCTCCTAAACTAGGGCAAACCTTTAAATCCCGCATTTTAAGCAGTATCCCTCAAACTATCAAGGGATCCGTAGCATGATTTCAAGGATACCTCTCAATTTTTCGGGGTTTCGCATCTCGGGGCCAGCATCCAATCCGTAAAGGCTCCTTTTTTTTCTTTAAGGGTTCCGATAAGGGTTTAGGGCTGAGGGCACTTAAAACTCTCCTGATACTTCAGACCCAGCCTCGCGGTTGATGGAGCATGGGGGTGGCCAGATCGACATGAAGGCCTGTGTTGGGAGGGTCGAGGGACTTCGTCAGTAGGCTAGGCTAGAAGTGGAGATGCAAGTACCCTAAGGGGGAGGTTCTCTCATTTGTAGCTCTTCTGGCGAGCTGCTTACGAAGTCCTCTGACCCTGCAAGTGAACATGACCCTGTGGGCTCAGGGGTTCAAACAGACCGAAACCCTAAACCCCGAACCCCTGAACCCTGAACCCCTAAACCCCTCCTAAACCCTAAACCCTGAGTCCTAAACCAACAAACTCCATGAGGGCCTTTGCCGATGAGATGCTGCGTCTCCGCGAATCGCCGGAAGGCGGCTGGATAACTCTTGCGATAGCACGTCTCGAGTAAGCAAGCCGGTGAGCAGCCATCACCTGGGCATTTCCTGGATTTTAGGGTTTCGGTTTGAGGGTTACATGGATGTGCTCGGTTTTTTGGACTTTGTAGGAAATCGGACGTGGAACCTAAATTGCAGCACCATACAAGGGTCTTCCCGAGTACTCCAAGGTGTCGATTGGGGGTCTTGTGGGGTTTCTTCACAAGGTCTCCAAAGGCTGTAAGGAACGTACAACATACGTTAGGGTGCTGCAAGGCGCACTGTAGTGCCTTTGTCTGGGCGTATCTTACGAGACCACACTTCACTTAAGTTCCCAAACAGGAGCCCGGTCGCCAGCTTCCAAGTTGCCATCGTCGCAGTTTTCCTTGTTCATGGTTGGGATGGCTGTTAAAATTATTGCCTCATATAAAAAATGTCAAAAGTTACCCTACTATAGCCCAGTTTCCTTACCGGCCAGGATGCCATCTCCACATGTGGTCACGCAAGCCTCGCCCGGATTCTTGCACGTGAAGCCGGGGCTGATCTTCTTGCAATCGGAGGAGCAGCCGTCTCCGTCCATCTGGTTCCCGTCATCGCAAGCCTCCCAGGAATCCAGAGCTCCGTCTCCACAACGCGTCACCAGGATGAGCCTTTCAAACCTCACCTGCCAAGGCTTGAAGACCTCGGGGAAAAGAGGCCTATGCACCGGGGACCACAAGTCGAGGGCAACGTTTGAGGCCTGCGCACAGATGTCTCGGTTGTGGCGTTGGCACACTGGGTCAACCACTCCACGGGAGCTCACCCGGGCAGCACAGAAGCAGAAGGCTCTGTCGGGCAAGGACGCCGCGACAGAATCGCCCGGTCGGAATGCGATGTAAACGTCTGCATTCTGGTCGAGCTTACAGCCAAAGACCCGGGAGTTCAAGAGGCTGTTGACATTCTGCAACTTTGCGGGGATCGGCTTGCGCACATCAATCTCCCAGCCGGAGTGCACTCCCTCTTCCAGGAGCAGCGCCTCTGCCCTTTCGAGCACCACAAGGAGCTCACCCCCATTGTCCAGCTTCACACGGTCCCACGCCACCAAAGATGTTGTCGGAGTCGATGGTGCCAACTGCACAATGGCAGAGACACAGCCTGTTGGTCACAGTTGCAACACGGTTCTGAGAAACAGACCCGACAAAACCGACATGAGCCCGGTGGCTTGTCGGCAATGAGCAGAGCTCAGGAAGGGATTGTGCCAGGATCTTGCGATAGAGGAGCCTCAGAAGCATCTAACAAATAGACAGAAAGACAGACAATCAGACAAACACAGATAGATTGATAGACAAATAGGCCAGATGACGAGAGAGATTGCTACGGAGAGAGACACCAGTAAAACATAGTAAAACTGCATCGGGGACAGTGACAGAAGAGGGCACGCGAAGCAACGAAACAGGGATCAGGTCGCGCCTGCAAAGTGTGCGCTGGAATGCTTTGAAGTTGTGGGTTACCGCTACCTGTGCTCTCTACGCGATGGCTCCAGACCAGCACCCGGCAGGCACACACGAGCTGCCAGCATGCAAAAACGACAAGGGACCTAGGACGCCATGACAGTGATCTGACATGACAGTTCGTGGCGAACAGCGACTATTGTGGACGTCGCTTGTCAAAGTGCTCGGAGCAAGCAAAAGTATCACATTCGCACACTCGTCCCTAGACTCATGCGGACCTCATGAATCTGCCCCAATTTCAGCCAAGATGCAGAAGCCCACGCGACTTGTCGGCGACCGGCATCTCGAAAACCCTGGCTACCTTGGCCATGGTCGAGACGATGTTTGCCCAGGCCTCCTGCGACGACGGATGGGTGCAAAGTTTGGACTTGGCTCTTGGGTCATAGCCGGGAGTCGGCACAGCACAAGAGCGGCAGATGCGGGTCCTTCGTGAGCAACATGGTTTCATGGCCTTCTGCCGCGCCGTTCCTTGCTGAAATCTGCTTGGTCCTGATCCAGAGACTATGTAAATACTCAAGCTGCCTCGACACCGACATCAACTCCCTGCTGGCGCTGAACTTGATTGCTTCGCCGATCATCTGAAGACCACGTGGGGAGAAGAAGTCACGGCAAACTGTGAAGTCATCTTGCTTCAGCCCGGAAGGCAGAATCTCCAGGATGGCCTTCTCAATCAAGCGGCGCACCACGCGTCCGGCAGACAAGACCTGCGCTGCCTTCACAAGGGAGGCAGCCGCCTGCTTCTGAAGACGCAGGAACTGCTGGGGCTCTTGGAGGACTTGTGAGTTGTTCATGCTCTTTTGCCTTTCGAGGACCTCTTGCCAGGGGACCTTGCACTGGGAGTAGTCTTGCACAGCCCTACCATAGGCAAGCTTGGCCGCAGAGGCTTGCTCTTCGAGATCCACAGCTGTGACAAGAGCAGACCTCATGTCCACCAATATTTCAGAGAGTCGCATTTGAAAGCTTTCAAGCTGATGCTCCTCTGCCAAAGCCAGAGACCCATCCACCGCGGATTGTAACTCATCCAAGCGCATTGTGTTTCCGACAATCAGGTCTCCCAAGACCTCCTGATGTCGTTGCACATCTGACATGTCTTCACTGAGGCGCGACTCGAAACTCTCCATCTCAAGGCGTAGCATCGTCATCTTGTCTTCCATGCCGTCCAAGACTCGTTGGTTCCCATCGAGAACAGCGGCCTGGACGTCCTTGATTTCGGCAGTGAGCTTGGCCTGTGTTCGCTCAATTGCCTCTGTGGTGGACTTGTCCATGCTTTTCATCGCTGCTTCAATGCTGCCAACTTTGGAATCCAGCAGACGGCGTGAGTCCTCCAGACTCTTAAGCACGTCACTAGAAACCTTCCCCACGGCCTGATTGACTTGACTGGCCACTGCAGCAACAGAGCCCTTCAAGCTCTCTCCCATGTCTGACATTGCCTTCTTGATAGGTGTCGCCATGTCAGACATTTGATCCAAGCGCTGCTCGATCGCTTGTTGCATGCCCTGAATGTCCTTTCGAATGGCGTCTGTCTCGTTCTGCATGCCTCTTCTCAATTCATCGAAGCGCTGCTTCTGCTCATTGTCCGACAAGGCAGCCAAGAAGGCGGCCTGATCGGCGGCACGCCTGCCGATCAGCTCCAGCAAATTGCAAATGGAGAAATCGAAGAAGTCGCACCTGCAGGGTTTGCAGACACACATCACGCTTCGGAATGCGGCTTAGAAAGAGCCTAGGCTTGCGAGGGTGTAAGTCTTTATCAAGCGGCATTTCGTGGCAGTGGCACACGAATTCAAACAAAAGTAAAACTCGAAAAGTTGGGAACTGGAACTGGACGATTCGTGGGTATTCAACCTACTCTTCGTTCAAGGCGTGAGGACTACGATTTTCGACTTTCATGGCAGTTTGTGTTGTCAGAGAATGTCAGAGATAGCACACCGCTGGGATGCTTCCAGCTAGGACTATGTGACTATGACTTCTATTTCAGAACCCCCCACAGGGCGTCTGCTCCACTTTGAGCTGCTCCAATCTCAGAACCCACTGCCCCCACAGTCTCCTTCAGGAAGTCGAGCTCAGCATGGAGTTTTTCGGTCCGTTCTTGCATGCGCGCTTTCTCAGACGCAGTAATCATTTCGCTGACGGCTTCGAAATGCTCCTGTGCATGCTGTTCATCTTCGAACTCTCCATCACCACCTCCGCCTTCGGAAAAGAACTCGACGCCACCGGCAGTGGATCCCACCACCTCTGACACAGCTTCGATGCCTTCTGCAATCGCATCTATCTTGCCATTTCCGAAGACGACGCCGAGAAACTTGCCGAATGGACCGGTGATAGAAGCCACAGTTTCGATGATGCCCCATACGGAAAAGGGAGGGTTTCTTGCTTCCGCAGCCTTCTGTGCAAGCTCGACTTTTGCTTCAGCCATGTCCTCTGCAAGCCTCAAACTTGCACGTTTCTTCTGGTCTGCATCCTGCAGCTTTGCATCCTTTGCCTTCATTGCCATCTCTCCCTTCATCCTGGCAATGTGAGTCTGAGCAGACTGCAGCCAGACGCCGAATGTATGGCAACTGGCCTGGACCCTGCCCTGCTGTTCACCACACTGGGCGATTTCATACTCTCGGGTGATATTGCAGGACCCAGGGAAAGTGAGTTTGTGACTTGGATGGTAGATGCCACCCTGCTCCTGCAAATGCCAGTCCATGAACCAAGGGCACAGCGTCACAATGTACGCTGCCTCTTCGTCTGACCTGCCATGCTGTCGAGTGTCCAGATCCTTCACATGCGTGTCATAGCCCTCGTCACTCGAGAAATTGGAGCCGGTGAAGAGCTCACAGCCACCATCTTTGCAGCTGTAGCCGCTGCAGATCGTCAGAGACTCACACATCTTCTCAGCCCTCGATGCATCCAGCATGCCGGACAAGACCATCCCCTGGTGCCGCATAGAGGGTTTCTTCGACCAGGCGCGCTTACAAACGTCTGCGAAGGACTTCCAACTTTGCACCGTGTGTGTGTATCTCTTCGCCTCTGGCTTGTTTTTGAAGGCCTCCCAAAGCTGCTTCCACAGCTTATCCTTCATAGCCCTCCGCGTTGCCAGCAGGTGTCTGTGGACGGGAAAAGCCTTCTCCTCGTCTGTGAGCTGTTTGTCCCTGTAGTGCTTGGCCCAGGTTCCGTCTACCCAATCCTGCGAGTAGGTCCAAAGGTCTTTGGACTCTTGTGTAGGGAACCTGTTGCCTGCCTTCCTGTCCTTTTCTGATTGTTTCCTTCTCTCGTCTTCCCAGAACTTTTTCAGCTCGTTTGCTACTTTCTCGTTGTGGATATTCCTCTCATGGTCAATCAGGTCCTTCTCGTGCTGCGTGTTCTCAAGTTCGAAGAAAGCGGTTTTTGAGAGCGAACCGATGAGAACTGAGTGATGGGCTTGCCATGTGAGCTGGCACGCATCTACCAAGATCGGCTTCGAGAAGCTGTCAGCCATGGGGTCCAAGACTGTCTTGCAATCAGCCTGGGTTGCTGTCAAGTTGTAAAGTTGAATCTACCCACTGCAATAAGCAAACAGCCTTTTGTTTACTGTATAACACACATTGTATGTATGTATGTATGTATGTATGTATGTATGTAATTATGTATGTATGTGTGTATGTATGTATGTATATGTATATATATATATATATATATATATATATTTGTACACCCACACTATCGTAACTTAGATGAAGCTCCTCAACAGAACCCAGCAACATCTGCAGGCGCCGCGTTCTCACGGCACAGCCTGAGCTGCACCTGTTTGAAAGCGGCTGCCTGCCAAAGTTCATGCTCAATCCACGATGCCATAGTCGCTTGCTCAATCATAGCCTTGTAAGACACGAGAATCACATCAGAGATCTTCAGAGACTCGCGCAGCTCGTTGTAGAAAGAATTACGCGTGGCCGTGGTAAGCCCCGCGAAACGTGTCGGCGTTGTGACCTCGCCGGATGTCGCTACCACAAGACTTAGCTTTGCGTCATCCACCACCTTGACTGCATCGATGGATGGGGGCCTGGCCATGCAGTCCGGATGCCATGAGGGAGTCACCAAAGGCGACGCCTGAATGCTTTTGTTCGCTGCTTGGCCGGCAACAGCATCGCCGCCTTGCGACACTTTGAAAGTCAAAGCACAGGGCATCAGGCCACATGCGATAACCCACGTCTGCCACAGGGATTGCTTCATTGCGTGGATCCAGAAATCGTGTGCTCTTTTCCTTGATGCAACAAGGCTCACAAAGGTCAAACAGCATCAGCAAGCTCATCTTCTGGAAATATTCATCAATCTTGCAGAAGCGATTGCCTACTTCTCCCGTACCCGCAGCACCTTTTTTGCAGCACGGTCTTGAACGGTCGAGGCGAGATGGAAGTTTCAGAAAATACGGGGATGGATCCTGAGTGGCGGGATCCTCAATACAGACCCCCCAGTTCTTTGTGAAACCCAGGTGTACTCCTGTCCGATTCATGATGATCGGAAGGTTAAGACGGGCTGAGCGGCTCAGGAAGTTGAAATTTTTAAGTCAAGAAGCAACTGAGATCCGTAGCGAATGATATCCGCCGACCCCGCCGGGGCGGCGAAGGGTTTCCGGGAGTGTTTCCGTCCTCGCCCTCTGCCTCCCCGCTCTCCCCGCCCCCCCACCCCCCCCCCACTGCCTCCCCCACCTCCCCCCCTTCCCATCCGCCTCTCCCACCCTAAGTCGAAGCATGTAAAGGGCTCAAATGCTCAATTTAGTTTAACCTCTCCCCTCCCCCCCTCCCCCCTCCCTCTCCCCTCCTCCCATCCCCTCCTCCCATCCCCTCCTCCCATCCCCTCCTCCCATCCCCTCCTCCCCCGAATACGAAATTACGAAGCCAGGCCTCCCCCGAAAACTAAATTACGAAGCCAGGTCTCCCTTGAATATTAAACTGGGAAGCCCGGCTTCCCCGAATACTAAATTTCGAAGCCGGGCCTCCTCCGAATACTAAATTACGAAGCCAGGCCGAATATTAAATTACGAAGCCGGGCTTCCCCCGAATGCTAAATTACGATGCCGGGCCTGCCAGGCCTCCCCGAATACTAAATTACGAAGCCGGGGCTCCCTTGAATACTAGATTACGTAGCCGGGCTTCTCCCGAATACTAAATTACGAAGCCGGGCCTTCCCCGAATACTAAATTACAAAGCCGGGCCTTCCCGAATAGTAAATTACGCAGCCGGGCTCCCCGGCTCTGGGCCATCTTGAGCCAAATAAATGGCGGGTTTTTTTGCAACCCTTCCAATACTACCTTTTATACAAACTGCAGCTCCGCACCCTAAACCCTAAACCCTGACAGTTGACCCAGAGCCGGCTAGCTGCGGCTAGCTTCTACGGCTGCTACAATAAGGCTGCGAAGACATGCCAAGCATTGCCACACGAGTGGGGTGCCTCCCAGCTCCTCGCTGTCTGCGTAGCACAGGTCCAACACACCACCAGTTGACACGACGGCCGCGGCGGGTGAGGAGTTTGCAGCTTGCAGCTGCGACCACAACGCCAAGTGGCCGCCTGCAGGCTTCTTAAATGATCTTAAATGCGTGAACTCATGCCCGAGCTCATGGCGGAAGCCGACACACGGTCATGAAGTCAATAGAGTCTGCAGTCTGCACCTGCAGAATGGCCCACCACCGCGAATGGCAGAGCACCGTCCAGTGGCAGCCTGTCAGCGCGCTGAAGCTCCGACAGATCTTTAGGGATCTCTACGATGCCATACTTCAACTCTTTTCGTCAGTCCCTTCAGAAGAAGCCTCCCCGATTCCAGCAGCCCGAGTCCCGCGGAGACGTCGCTCAGTGTGGAGTTGGCATCCTGTCAACTTCGCCCTACAACGCCCCCTCGAAGATGCACTGTTGGCTTGGCCTCAGGCTCACCTTCCACGTCGGGCTCCCCACGCGTCGGTACTCAAGGTTGAGCGCGGCATAGTCTCTTTGGACCACATCACGCGCCAGGTCCGTCATCAGGTCTTTGCCTGTAAGACTCACTGTGAGCAGAGAATGCCGGGCCTGAAACATCTTGACACTGAATTTAACCCAGATGAGTGGCCATACTGCGCCAGCCAAAAGCCGCCATGAATCAGCACGACGACTCCTTTGGGCTTTCCTGATGGTAACCACAGCTCCGCCACCTGCTCTGCCTGCCGGCCGTACTTGAATACCTGCGCAGGGGTCGCTCTGCGCCAGAACTCCACCAAAGCATTGAACTCCCCACCTGCGGCTTCCCACTGGAGATGCCCCTGGCAACCTCCGGCGGCAGGGTGAGCAGCGCGGCTGCACGCAGACCATCCTTGACTTAGTGGCTGAGGCTTGGATTTCTTGTGACCTTGCCCGACGTACGTGGGGCTTCAGATCTTATTGCTACATACCTGAGGGATAAAGGCTACGGTATAGGCAGGCACACTTGAAAGGGGCACTATGAGACTGTGGCCGAGGCCCAAAGTTTCTTCTGCCAAGTCTCACGACGTCCACAGAAGCCGGCAGGGTCGAGACGGCGCCAAGCAAGAAAGACTCCTGCTGAGGAAGTTGCAAATTGCACGCCTCCGCTCTCTACTGACTGACTTCTTCCGATGAAGCGCGCAGTAGGTGAAGGTGTTCGTGGCCCTGGTTTGGCATCTGCGATGGGCCAGAAAGGGAGTGGGATGATTGACATTATTAGCATACTTGTTTGCTCACCCCTGGGGGAGAGCGTGCTGGTTCGCAACTTACGCTCTGAGACGCTAGACGCTGGTTGAAGTCAAGGACCCGTCATTCGTCCCTTCCAGATTCCGTTCACACACACCCACACACACATACACACATCACATCTTTTCCGCAGGGCGATGCCATGTGGTCAGGGGGCATCTCCTCATCCAGGGTTCGCGCGTCCCCGTAGCAACATCGAAGGCGATATACTTCTTGTCGATGGATCCAGCATTGCTCACGTTCATTGGCACCTAGAGGCAGGCTTTCGCCTCTGGTGCTTCAGCGGCTTGAGGGGTCTAGGCTGCTTTCCAGATTAAACGGGGGAGCCTCCCCTTGCGCATCCTCCTGCGCATCCCAGGAAAAGCTCGGAAGGACGATTCGGTGTTCGGGATCCTGTTCCCCATCGGCATAAACGTACTCCGAAACATCGAGCTCAGCCGGGAGCTCCATCTCCAGCAGATACCGCTTCAGTGCCACCAGCTCCCTGCGCTCAAAAACTCGGTGCGGCTCGTCTGCCAGCTGTCGGCCCTCTTGGAGGAGTTTGCGGCAAGCATCCTGGTACCGCTCGGAACGGTAATTAAGTTTGGGGCAGAGCCACTGGAGAAAGTCATCATCCGTGAGTTCGGCTTGTTGGGCAGGCGTAAAGGCCTCCCACTGCAAGTATTCCAGAAACAGCACACGGAGAGTCGCCACTTCGGGCACTTCGTCCTGGCGCAGCAGCTCGCAGTCGTCGGCGCTCGGCACGGGTGCTTGCAACCTCTTCTGAAGCATTCGGAGAAGGACCAGGTCATCTTGCTGGGCTCGCGAGGAGATCCCCAACATCCTGCAAATCATCCGCCGCTCCTTTGCGGCGAGGGGCGTGAGCAAGTCTTCGCGCTTTGGCATGGCATGGCCCAACCTGTCTCCATAGGCGCAGAGGAGGCCTGTCAAGACTGAGTCGTAGTGCTCAAGTCCTTGCGATGTCAGTGCACGCTTTACTTCTTCCTGCAAACGCGTTCGCTTCGAAGATTCCTCCGAGACGAAGATGTGCTGCCAAATCTTCGGTGCTGCATGTACTAGGGATACGGTGGACTTACGCAGGGCCTGAACCCAGGCTTGCACCTCTTCCACCTCAGCGTTCTCTTTAAACACCTTTGATCTCGCTCGTAGAAACCGGCTGGTCTCGTGCCACAAGTCCGAGGGCGGCAAGCCCATGAACTGCCGCTTCGCAAAGGGCAGCTGCACCTGAACAAAAAGCTCGACATTGTTGTGGAGGAAGAGGAGGAGGCGGCAAACAAGGCCGTACCAGTCCGATGTCTCGAAGTCATGCCCGACCTGTGCGAGCAGCAAGCGTATGCTGAGCTCTCGTTCCACGGCGTGAGGGCTGGTCGGGTTGCGCCAGTCCACCAGAGGTTGTTCTTCAAGGCCTTTTTGTCCTCTCTCTCGGAAACGGAGATATTTCGGCCACAGGCCTTGCAAGATCTGGAATTGCCGCGTCTCTTCCGGCCAATCACCTGGCCGATACATCGTCCGCTCCTCAGACTCGGAGGATTCCTCCGACATCTCGCACGTGGATGGCTTGTCTTGATCCCTGTTCTTGTTCTTGGAGCTCGGTCTAGCAAAGATATGGGACGATGAGCATGTTGCAGCGGCTGCGCGGTAAAGCGCCCCTGAAGGTCGAGCCCAGGCAGGTGTGCCGAGGCTTGCGCTGAAATCCTCCTCATGCACGGGAAGCTGCGATGCCGGCTGCCCCACGCTCCAGCTGAGCAGTTCCTGAACCAACCTTCGGTTCCAGGCTTCGCGGGCTTGCCAGAGCCGCAAGAAGCGCCGAAGGGTGGCCAAGTCTCCGATTCCATTCAGAGTCGCCTCCTCATCTGCCTGTTCCAAATCCTTCGCCTCCAGCTCCTCAGCTGGCTTTGCCTCAGCTGCCTCAGCTGCCTCAGCTGGCTCGGCCGAATGCTCTGGCGCTTCGTGGGCGTCTGTAGGCAGAGGGTCCTCCTGTGGAGGCTCCCCCTCCGTAGTTTGTGGCTGGAGCACACAGGGCAGGTCCGCGACTTCCAGCATGCCGAGTGGTTCCGGAACGCAAAGCCTGCGCTTGCTTCGCGGCTCCTCTCCATGGCGCCTCAGGCGTTTCGGCATATCAAGCTTCGGACTTATCTACAGATTCACAAGCCTCCAGGCTTTCAAGCCCTCAAGCCTCCAAGCTCTAAACCGACATGGCGATGGTCAAAACTGCATAAGCGGCCACCATGTCAAAGTCGGGCAACTCTACCCACTGATACGTGCACTCGCTCGCCGAATGGAATGGCTATCTACACCCTCTCCCGCGCCTGCCTAGTAGTATGCCCCAGCCGGGTCGCATACCATAAGCGTCGGAAGACTACAAAGGCGGCAATTCCGGGATTCTAGCATATGCTCACCAACAGAACCTACATGGATGAAAAGCCTGGCAATGCTCTGTTGCAAGGCCGGTCCACGACAACTGTCGACGCCATTGATGGAAAACAAGCACATGCGAGTCTGCACCTCATGTTTGCCATGTAACGGCCGAAGCATCGCAAGCATCGCGTGAGCGTTTTCATGCAGTTGCATACACTTCTTCGCAGTCATCTGGGTTGTAGCCCCATTTCGGGCTGCGTTGTGCGACCTTACTTGAAGTAACCCGCGTTCTCCGAAGAGTAAGCTCTGAAGTAGAGCTCAATTCTGGAAATGGAAGTAGCCCTGCTTCGCACAGTCTCTAAACTTTCAGATCGCATGGCGAACAGAAACGCACAAGCACAACATGATCACCACACTAGCTAAACAAACACACCGGACTGCTGGGCCCTCCCATCAAAGCTTGTCTCTCATCTGGCCTCTTGAGACCTCGCAGGCCCCTCGCTTGGATCGGCAAAGCTTACCGTACGCGCCCTTGAGGGCGCAAAGGGTGCTGATGTGCTTTGATGAAGCTGACTACTAACCCTAAGCCCTAAACTCTAAACCCTAAACCCTAAACAGCTTCGAGGGCTAAGGGTGCTGCGGCCCCAGGGTGAAACTGGGATGTGCTGTCAGTGGCATGGGGCGATGTTGACACCCACCTGGCCCACCTCCTCATGACAGGGTTCTCGTGAACTTTCTCCAGGAGCCCTTTTAGAGCGGAGAAATCCTGAAGGCGTTAGATAGACATGTATATCAATCTTTGCCGCATGGAGGCAACCCTGGCCGAGACTGAAAAACGTGCATGCTTGGAGGAATAAAATTCCGAATAAATGCCTTTCGGTCGCCTTCATTCGGCATAGAAGCTCTCCTCTGATACCAGCAACTACTTCATGTGACTCATCAGCTCATCTCGCACAAAGCTTGTTACCTCAGCCATGGCCATGGCCCTGCATGCAGTAGGCACTAAGCAGGTTGAATGCTGTTGTCCAATAGCGTGTTCGAAGCGCTCTAGCTTGCTCTGAGGCCATACAGCCTCCGCAGCCCTGCCGATAACAGCCACTTCGTGCTGCAGCAAGCTGCGGTGGATCCGGCACCGTCTGAAGCTCTTAGCATCATCGTATCCTCAGCATCAGGGCCACATACCATGGAGGACACAAACTAAAACCGCTGACGCACGGATCGCCCACTACGGGCCCACTCTACCTCAATGACTTGGGCTGTTCCCCTTTTGCTACTAACAGTCCTTACAAGCGATTATAGCAGGGGGTACTATAATCCCTACTAAGGACTGTTAGTACAAGGGGGAACAGCCCAAATCAATGACCTTCAGCAGGCAAGGTTCATTCTCTGCGACGAAGCTTGCGCCTTCCTCGCGAGTTTTCTTGCAGAACGAGACTCTGATCATCAGCAGATGTCAGCAGCATCTCTCATAATCAGGGTTATCGTGCAAAACCTGTAGACCAAAGTGCGAAAGAACTGTGGCCTGTGATCTCCTCAACCCTGGTTTGACACTTCGAGCTCACCTACCCACTTCATCCCACTTCATGAGCGCCAAGTCTTTGGATTTAGGTCCACGGTGCAAGGAGGTCCTTGACAGCGCGGAGGCGCTGCAGCATGAAGGTGTAGGGGTCCGCCTGGGGTGCCGGCATAGGGCACTGGAATTCTGCGGGGTCGACATGTTGCAACCCCTTCATTCGGGGTGAAGCCTTGGAACATCTGACGTGTTCTGCGTTTGGGTCTGGCGAGATGAACGAAGCTTCCGGGGGCAACATCTGACTCCAAGCGGCTGGTTGCTCCCTCAACAATTCGCCCAGGAGCGCCTGCTGGGTCAGTGAGGCAAGGTCCGACATGTGCTGAGCTGGTGCACCGACGGCTTGACAGCTGCCATCTCATGCCTGGACGTTGTCCCGTGCTTGGTCCTGCATCGAAACCACCCACCCCGGCCCCCCCCCCACATTTTGCAAAGTTCACCCCTGACTTCGCACTCTCCTGGAGCTTCTTGGCATTCTCATCGGCTCCAGAAGTAGACTTTGTCGGCAAAGGACTTGCCCTGGCCAGGGCCAGTCCCTAAACCCTAAACCCTAAACCCTAAACCCTAAACCCTAAACCCGAGCCGGTTCAGCTGCCTCTTGGATCCATACAAGTGGGCCCCAGAAACCCAGTACGGTAAACTCAAAAACTGCAAGTCAAGAAGCGTGCATTTTGCATATGAATACTTCTTGTACCCCCAAAAAACACCAAATATATACACTCACCAATATTAAAAGGAACCGTATATACACTCACCAGGAACAGTATTATAAATCCTGCTTCATATCTTTGCTAAAAAGGGCGGGTGAGCCTGCAACTAGAGCCCTCCTGTTGAACAAACTCCCCAGAAGAGCAGATGCAATGGCACTTCAGTCGACACAACGCACACAGAAGATGCAGAGACATGGCCAGGGGGGCTTGATTGTCAGCTCTGTCTTTGTGCCGTCGGGCTTAACCACTGGCAGCTTCAAGATCTCCGCCTGCGCGAAACACGGCAACCTCTCTACTTTGCCTTACTTTGCACAGAGGCTGCAACAAAGGCTTCCCCTGCTCCCAGCCTCACCCTTTCCGTCCTTGGGTACAGAGATTTCGCTGCTGCCCATGCTCTTGAGGACGCTCACCTCAGCAGGGCAAAAGCCTACACAACAGAACACGAAACGCCGAAGCCAGGCACGGCTGGCCGAGGTCCTTAGACCATGAAGCCTGGGGCTGTGACGGCACAGGTGGTCGGTCCCGAGGGCGTCATCAGCATCTGCCTTTTCCACGCCCCAGACTCGAACAGCAGACGACGGCCATCACAGCAGCAACTGTTGCTCCAGAGCTGGTGCGATTAGAAGAGCATGTACAACTGGTAGGCCTCGGCCGTCCCACCTCCATCTTGTTGTGTTTCCTCTCACAGCCGACCTGCCAAGAGCTCAAAAAAATTCTGCAGGAGCCTCAGGTGCTCGAGAACACCGACTTCCAGTCGGCCTCCCCACAAGAGATGCACAGCTCCACAGGATCCCCCAAGCCAGACTTCAAGGCCCCCTACCGTGCCCCACACACTTAAACAGCACCCTAAACCCTAAACCCTAAACCCTAAACCCTAAACCCTAAACCCTAAACCCTAAACCCTATTATGAAAGCTC
The DNA here is from genome assembly GCA_905221605.1 of Symbiodinium natans. Lineage (NCBI taxonomy): Eukaryota > Dinophyceae > Suessiales > Symbiodiniaceae > Symbiodinium > Symbiodinium natans. The sequence goes on from CAJNDS010002104.1 coordinate 566,152, forward strand.
CACAGAACCACTCCAAGGCCTTGAAGGCAATGACCGCATCCTTCAAAGCTACCCGGGATGAGGGTTTGGGGTTGGGGGGGTCCCACACATGAAGGACCCGGTACTGCTTATGATCTGCTTATGATCTGCTTTTATGATCTGCTTTTAAGATCTGCTTTTATGATCTGCTTATGATCTGATTTTATGATCTGCTTCTGATCTTTTCGGAGGTGCCAGGTGGAAACTTGGCATCGCAAGCTATTCGTGTGCCGCCGAAGGCTGTGGAGCGAACCCGTACGGACAGTAAGTCGACACTGCATGACTGGTGTACGAGCCCTGTGGGGGTAAGGTGCATGGACTATGGTGGTGCCAATCCACCATTCGTGACTATGCATCCATGCAAAATGCCTATCAATGTCTCGTCAGAGCGGCGCGGCGGGAACTTGGGGATCATCTGGGGCACTTGCGGAACATGTAGCAGTCCTGCGGCAGCCCACTGGCCTGTAAGACACTCACCTGCCAGTTTGGATGAATTTGCCGGCCACGCACCGTGTTACATCAACAGTTCTGTCGCCAAAAAAACACAACTCCGCCAAAGCAGGGAAACTGTACCTGCTACCTACACAGATGCAACTTCAACTGCTGTGAAGCTCGGACTTGTGAAGCCGGCTCCAGGCATCTAGTCTACATGTCCCAGCAAGGCCTCCATGACAGCCGGACGCCCTGCCACAGTGGTCTTTGTGGACTCGTCTTTGAGCCCAACGCTTCACCGGCGCAAGATGGCAACGGGATCTTCGCAAGTGGGACTTCACCAGCATGCATCGGTCCAATGCAGGCATGCAGAGATTGCATGTCGTCAACCCTTGCACATACCCACGTGTACCTGCATACACGAAAGCAGATATGTTCCAATCACATGGCATGTAACTGTACCCCTACTCGCTCTCCCTTCCTAATTCCAGATCCAACGTCCATCTCATCTCGCTTTTCGCTTCATCCGCCCTCTCGCTCTGCAACTGCACGTGGAGTTCCGCGTATGGGAGGTGTGACAATGTCCCATGTCCTTCCTCCCCAGGGGTTGACTCAAAGTCCAAGGCAAAACTGGGTGATGCTGCTCTGTCGGAAATGACAGCTGCCTCCACTAGACTGCCTTGGCAGCTACAAGCAGCAAGACAAAAGGTCATAGCCCAAGATATCCCGCAGCGGACGTGGAAGGAATCACCAAAAGGAAGCAGAGGTCGCAACAAAAGAGCTGTGGCAGCAATGGTGGTAGCCGCTGCGGTGGTGGAAGCAGTAGCAGTAGCCCAGCAGCCGCAGCAGCAAAGGCACGGTACACCAGCAACATCTTAAAGTTTAATCATCAGTACATTTCTGGCACAACTCGGGGCAGAGCCGGTCCTTGAGAACGGGGCATTGCCTCCTTCTTCTTCCGCAGGTAGCGCAGAATGCCCAAGTACGGAGAGCCTGAGCTGCCACGTTGACGCGACTCGCAAGCACGCGAAGTCTTGCGAAGGGCTAGAAGAAGGTTAAAAAATAGTATTCCCTTATGGTCCCTTTCTAAGTATACTATAAAAACTCCCAAAACCCCTATTCTAATTATTAAGGCCCCTATGTTCGGCGAAGAGCAGTCCGGATCCTCTGAGTTGTAGTCAAACCAGCACCTGCACGCCAGGCCGAGTACACCTTCTTAGAGGCTTCAGGCTTCTGCTTCCCGACTTTTACACAATGTGTATATATATATATATGCAGATATTTAATAAATTTATGCATTTGCTTATTCACTTATTGAAATTGCTCAATGTCATTCCTCTGCTTGCTCCCTGTCTTGTGTGTTGCGCCTGTTGCGCAGCACTGCCCGGTGCATGGCTTCCACCGCAGGACGCTGGAACTCCAAGAGGCCCTCGAGGTGCTCCGCCAGGGCAGGGCCCACCTCTTCGGTGCGATCTCTTTGTAGTAGGGAAGGAGGGAACATAACGGGGGCCCTATGTTATACCCTTTAAGGGATTCCTAACAGGGGCCCTAGATTCTACCCTTTAAGGGATTCTAGAGGGCACCTCACTCCCTCAGGTTTCTGAGAGCCAAATGACACCTCTTTTGCGAGAGCACTATTGGCCTGAAATCCAAGCGAGACTGGCAAACCTCTAGTCACAAACCCCCGTTAAACAAACACCCCGCAACGTGGAGCTGGGCTTGGGGGTGTCGACTGATGTTGACATTCGGGGCAGACAGGCTCGCGTGCCTCATCCATCGGCCACTTCAATGAGAAGGAGGACCTGCTTCCATGCAGTCTGCAAAGTCTTTGGGACCGGAAGTCTCAAGCCTTGCAACACCAGCACTAGCACTAAAGTCCACAAACCATCAGCGTGCAAGTCCGAAGCAGCATCCAAGACGCAAGAATGTAAGGCTACTTCTAATCATCGAGTCTCAGCCTGCACTCCACCTATGTGACCCAAAGCCGAGCAGCCAGTCGAGGAAGTCATCGAAAGGAAGGCCGATGTGGTCGGAGAGGATGACCTCAAGGATTATCGGTTCTGAGGTGGCTAAATGACCACTTCTGGATCGTGGCCGGCTGCCCTCCACAAGGCACTGGTTTCAGTGCAGCCTGTATATCCGCAACTTAAGCCAAGGAAGGTCTCATTGCATGAGCTTTGTGGGTGGTGGACGCTTCAGAGAGAACGCAACTTCTTTGTCTGCGAGATCTGCCAACGAGGGCTTGACAAGTCCTGTCGCCGCCGCCTCCATTGGACAACGACACTACCCGACTGGGGCACGGACGGGTATGCAGCCGGCAAACATGACCTCACACCCGTTCACACCCACAACTACCTTGACCACATCTTTGCAGTCCCGCCAGCATTTAGCAGTCTCATGCTCCTCCGGCGGGCCTCATAGAGGCGATTGCTCCAAAATCCCAAGCCTTTCGGCGCAAAGCAGAAGTGGCAATCGCCGATACGATCGAAGTACTCCTGGGCCAAAGTCTCTACAAAATCTCTGCGCTCCGTGGTCGAACACGAACAAATCGACACAACCCGCTCACGCATGTATAAGGATCTGAACTTACTAATCTAATAACGGAATAATGCAATCATCTAAGGATGCAACAATCTCTCTCTATATATACTGATTAACATACTAGTAAAAAAAAAACAATGATAGAATAAGTACAATGGTAACAACAGACAAATATGTTCATACAGGAATACAACAAAAACACTGATATAAGAATATAATACTATAACAACGTAAGGATATAGGAAGACAATATACGAATCATGAAAATAGTCATGCAATAATGCAATTAATATGATATGAATAATTTTACAACTAAAACATGAATCTGCGGAAGTTGTTGCACCAGGAAAACCCAACTCGTCATGTGGATTGCATCGCTACAGTGCCGCCACAGCACGGTGATGCGAACAAACCGGTAGCCGATGCTGAAGCCTGGTCGCCCGCGAAGCGTCTGCAGGTCGTTCCGTACCTGGTCTGCTCAGCCACGGAATGCACTGAAGACAAGGAAGAAACCAGGAAACCAGATCGCTTTGCAAGTTCAATACCCTTGCACGTGTGTGCGCGAACATGAAGGCTGTGAAGAGGACCCTTCTTGCGTTTGGTTTATCCCAGCTCAAGAGGAGGTGAGGTGGGAGGGGAGGCGGAGGGCGAGCAAGCGAGAGACAGAGAGAGAGAGAGAGAGCGAGAGAGCGAGAGAGCGAGAGAGCGAGAGAGCGAGAGAGCGAGAGAGCGAGAGAGCCGTTACCTTCGTCTTTCTTCCTTTGTTTCAACTGGTGATTGCGGGATTGCTCCAGAATCCTTAACCCTCGAGAATTGCAAAAACACAAACCAAACCCTCGCGGCACACCTTTGGCAGGAAGAAGAAAAACGTCACTGGCTGGCAGAAATCCAGCAACTACTCTACCGCCACACTGCTGGTTTCAGTCGTAGCTGACAGCCATCTGGAGGCTCCCTGGCAACCCTCTGAATGCTGCGCTGCCGAGTTGCCGTGGTGTTTGCATACTTGTAGATGGCCAGAGCATCAGAGTCGGCACCATGGTAGCACGCCGTGTAGGACCGCTGCTCATGGGGCTTCTCCAGCGCACGGAGTTTGTCCACACTCCACTTCTCCACGAAGCCCGGAATGACGTAGTCTTTCCAGGGTGTGAAGCCTCAAAGAGACATGGTTCAAGAAGCCGGAGCAAAAAAAGAGCATACCCCCGGTAAACGCAGAGCCGAGAAACACCAGTAGCAATGCTTACAGTGTGCTCCAAAGTTGTCCGCCGTCTCTTCGGAAAAGAAATCGAAGTCCGTGCACTCAATTGGCCTGCACACACGTGGGTATGCTAGGCGCACATCAGGCGGACATCAGCGAGGCATGAAGTGGCCTGGCTTCAACGGAAAGAAAGAGGGAGTCTGGGATGTAGTCCTGCCACCTCGGGTGTCCGACTTCATGGGAGTCGCCGGCGCATGTCGGAAGTCATCATCAGCAACCACGGAAAAAAGCGCACGCCCACGCGGATGGCAGGATGGCTTCGTTGACAAACGCGGCCCTGGCCCTAACTGCAGCCGCTAGGCGAAGGGAAATCGTAGGTTTCCGAGGACCAGAGAAAGATGTGGTCGATGCCGCCCTGGTCCTGGCACCATTTGCAGGGATAAATCCCTTATCGCTGCAGAGACAGACCCTTAACATATCGGACATGTTGGCACGGGGTGAGTCTCAGAGTTTCCCAGGGACATCAGCACTCGTCGGCTGCCGACTCATACCTTATATTATGCATGTTTGCTCTTTCTATATACTTCTTTTAAGAATTACTAGTTACATCTAGCTATCCTGTCTTCAAGTTTAACACAGTGCAGCGAAAGCCTGAAGCTGACCCCCGGCCAATCTGTCACTCGATCCTCGAAGTACGTCAACTGCTCCTTCACCAGGTGACTATAGAAGATGTCCATGTCCTGGGCAAGTCACTGCATCCGAGCATGACAGCCTCATGGCGCCAGGGTCTTCTGCGAGGCTAGGCGACCCGGCTTCGTGCATTTCGGGGAGCAAGTACGAGTTGCTGAGTATTGGTCTAGCTCACTTCTCCAAGTCTCTTCGGCTGTCTTTCTGTCCTTTGTCATCACGCAGGCTGCGTAGACGGGCACAAAGAAGAAATCTGCTTCAGCTGGGTTCTCCGTGCGGCAGCTACTGTGCAGGAGGTATTGGTGGACCTCGGCAGGAAGTTGCAATCTCCAAGCGGCCTCCTGAAAAATGGGCGCCAGCGTCATTCTGAACATGGCAACCCTTCCGTTAGTCATCGTTAGTCTTTCTTGTTCCGTATCAATGTCTGCTGGTGATTCTGCTTCAGTTGGTGCATGAGGGCCAAAACAGAGAAAGTCAGGCTCAAGGAAGTCCAAGCATCGAACACCTCACTGGCAAACATGCCCTGGCTGCATTCCAGCGGTCGGGACGCAAAGATCGTGTCATAGACGTAGACTTTCACGCCCGAGTCATAGCAACCCTGCGGCTTCAAGCCCAGCAAAAGTGGGTAGCTATCCTTCGTGGTCATCAATTTAGGGTATAGGGTTTAGGCTTTAGGGTTTAGGGTTACACCTTACCAACCGCTCGTTGAAGATTCTCTTTACCTTCCCAGAACTTGCCAAAGCGTCTGACTGATGTGTCCGCAAGTTCCAGGCGAATCCAGCAACGCTCCAAAGATGGCCATACTTTTGCCTCAAGCCCTCGAAAAGCAAGAAATACTCTTTGGCTTTCCTCAGGAACAGCGTAGATCAGATCATGAGTTGAAAGTAAGTAAGTCGGCTGATGGTCGATTTTCTTGGAGGATCTCAGGCACTAGGGCCACTGAAGCCCATCTTGTGCAGAGCGAGGTTTAGAAGTTGAGACCCAACTAGAACCTCTTTCACGGATGAGCCAACCAGTACCTCTTTCACGAATTCTCAGACCCACATAACACAGCTGACCGGCCAAGAGCTAAACCGTAGGCTGCCCAGCAGGCCCAACACTCACACCAGACAGGACGAAGCAGCGCGGTGCCAAAGCGGATTTCTGCTTGAGGTAGGGCATTCAGAATGAGAACCGCCACTCCAAGCGCGCAATCCTCAACTCAGGTCTTCGATGCTTCCACACTAACAACTAGAAAGCTGAACACCCCATCGAAAGGTACACTTCACTGTGCTTAAGGCGTGATCAGTTTGTTTGAACACAAAAACAAGAAGAAGCGGACTCCGCAAACTGAACGACGTCGATGCTTAGGGGCCTCGACAGCTCCTGGGAGGGCCCCCGAGCGCTCCAGAGCAAAGAATGCGTTGGACAGCCTCAGCAAAGCTCTGACTATCCAGTTCAGCCACAAGAGAAGGCCTCAGTGCCAGCAACACGGACAAGCCCTTAACAGACCAAAGAAACTCTCATGCGCTGATGTTCTGGATGTTCTGTTCGTTGTGTGTTCCCCTCGCCCCCCTGGTGCTGTCAATCGCATCGAGCGCGGCCAAATGAAGCCGGCAGGAACAAACGCGCGGACGATATTGGAGTCATTAGAGGCTTGTGTGCTTGTGTTGCTTGCCCTGCTTCCTGCTTTCCATCGCAAGAACTCTTGTTCAACATGTTTAGCTGTAAACACTTCTCATCGCTCCGAGCTACTGCCCACAGGTAGACATGAACTAAACGGTCCTCATGATCAAACACCTGGTCGACCCCAGCAGGGAGAAACTCTGTGACTGGCTCTGTCATCGAACCAAAGTCAGGTTGCTCAAGGCCAAACTCGCGAGGAACGTGTGTCTGCTGCAAGGCCTCGCAGCGAAACTTAGAGCTCATCTTCTGACCCCCGGTTGGCCTCACAGCACAGTGACCGAAGACATTGTTGCAACTTGTGCCTTATCAACCTCACGCGCGACGGTCCACACATCCTGGCCAACGAGCTCGGTGCCGCGACCTGTCGGGCTCGGGCCAGAAGCAAAGACGATCGCGTGGCTGCACACGCACATCCAAATCATCCAAATCCCTAAGCTATGTTGCCAAGCTTCATTCAGTGTGCGCCCGGGTAGACACAACGAAGGTGCCAATTCGGATCCAGGTGGCGGCGGCTCCATCTGCAAGTCATATCTGTCGCTTCATGCTTCACTGCGAGGCTGTTAGAATTGAGAACCTATGGACTGCCCAAGCTTCACAAGGGCAGGGTTATAATAATGATGACAATAAATAAGAAATAATAAATAATAAATAATAATAACAATAGTAATCATAATAATCATAATAAACTAATAATAATAATAAACTAATAATAACAATTATAATAATATGGGCAGGAAGTTTGAAGCTAAGCCACAGTATCGCAGCCCCATTGCAGGGGCAGACTACATGCCACACGAGCATTGTGCCCCATGCACAAAGAGCTGTGCAAGGCTGCAACACTAAAACCCAACGCAAATACTGAAACTATTGGCTGAACTTGTTGACACAATGACGAGTCGAGGTTCTCAGAAATTCATGCTTCAAGGTCTGCCAGTACGAGTACAACACCGAATCATTAGACTGAGTCCGTCAGGCTGACTCGCGGCATGTGGGTGTATCAAGATGCTCATCAGCTAAGCCAACCACGGGTGCTGCCGAAAGTGTTGCACAAAAGTCAAACTCTATAGTCTGTTGAGTTCCCCAACTGTACTCAACGCAGAGAAGCTGGTGGTAGAAAGACCGGCGAAGACGGATCAACGAGTCTCTGCTTTTTTCTTCCTATAGGCTATAGGAGCCTCGGCCGCGCGCTGGGCGCTCTCTCGGTGCGCGATGGTGTGGACAGGGGGGGAGAGAGCTCAGGTCTCGGAGTAGTAGTTCGGGATGTCCACTTTCTTGCTCACCAGCTGCTTCTTGGCTTCGGCCAGGGCAGCTTTGTCCGTCTCCTTGCAGTGCTTTTTGTTTCTTGCGAGTCTGCCCCCTGCAATCCACAGGCTGTCACGGAAAAAAGCATGGAAGCAACATGGAGATGCCAGCAAAGCAACAGTGATGGAAGGGAACCACCAGTGCTCTTCCAAGTACATCCTGTCCACGAGGCTTGCCTCACCTTGGCGATCTCGGCAAGCTCACCACTACAGGGCCAGGCGGGTGTAGGGAAGCTCTGGAAGCTCTCATAAACAGCATCGGCCGGGTTTTTATGACATGCCGTGGCGCTGGACTGTGCCAGGCAAGGGATGAAGTTGTATTCCGCCCCTTCGATGTCAACCTTCAGCATCACCCAGTCCTCCGGCAGCACATTCTCAGCAATCCTTGCAACCAAGTTCGGCTGAAACAGGTGTCTAACCCACTAAACGATCCGAGCGCAGAAAACTCGCGCACAAACACACACCTGCAGAGACACGACAAGACATCGCGACCATCAACGATGGGGCGAAAGGCAGCTGCACCACATTGGTCATCGGGACGGTAACCTTGACCTCACCGCTCTTGACGGCATCGGGGGCCTGGGTTACACAGCCAAGCAAGCGAGCGGAAATGAATGGCCGAAGCGGTAATGGCACCCAGGCGCGTCTGACATCATGCTGGAGCCCCAGTGGTTGTGGGTGGCATCTTTGTCGATGAAGAAGCTGGTCGTGCCCTGCGCAAGCACGGGAGAAAGACATGGGCCAACTTTCACCGAGCATGAGCAGGTTCGACTGCCACCTCGCACGAGAAGGCGGCGTGCTCCGCCAGCGAATGAACCTGCTTGTGGAGGGGGGGCTTGGAGAGGTGTTTCTTGCAAGCATTTCCTGTGATGCAGCCATGCTCAGATCATCAGGTCTGTTGCTTTCGGCCCCGTCTGCCTGGCCAGGAAAGTTCTCCGACAGCGAGGAAAGCTCCTTCGTGAACTGGGGGTTCGCCTCGCTCATGTCAACATTGAGATGCAACTGGGCACCTACTCCGGGTCACGAATCCTGATTCACGACGACTATGAAGCGCGCCCGGCTCGCTATTTTTTGCAGTCAGCGAGGTGTCGGGCACTCAAGGGTTTCAGGCAATAATGGACTCTTTCACTTTTGCACCTCACCGGCCTCCAGCAGAAAGGCCTCCCACTTGCCGGATGGGCAGTCCTTCACCCGACCGTAGTCGTTCCTGGACACCAGGACTGCTTGGATAGAGGTACAAGTGTGTCGAAATAAGAAGCCTGACCCATACTTCGAGTAGGCCGTGGCTCTCCAAGAATTTGGCAAAGGTGTTCCCATCTGCCGCGCCCAGGTCAATGAAGATGCACTTGGGTTCGGTACGCTGCGTCTTCTTCCATGCCGGATTGTTCGCCACCTCACGGTCAAAAAGCGCCGACACGGATGTATGAACACCCGCCTAATGCCAGCCCAGCGGCCAGCAGCTACAGTAGTTCTTGCTAGCTCTACTCTGGGGCAACATTGACGACTTCAGAAACATGCGAGGTGAAAGTGCACGGCACGGCGGCTCAACTGAAGACTCCATGTTCTCTGGTCGCTATGGTCACAGGGGTGATTACAGGAGAGGGGTAGCCGGGTAGCCAAAAAGGGAAGCGTGCTGAACCCTCAGTGCTGAGTCAAGGGGCACACTGGCACTGAGGCTCAGCTTGGTAGAAGGATCTGATTTCAGTCGTCTGGGCGGCGGCATGCGATACCTGCGGCGGGACGCACCGGCCCACAGGGACCCTGCTCCAAGCCTCATAAAAAGTCTCAACGCGGAGGTGGCACGTTGCTTCGGAGGTGGGCAGCGTGCAGGACCCTCACAGCGAGGAGGCCGACCCAAACTGCAAACATCGTGCTGAGACTACGTTGAACGGGGCAAGGCCCAAGCTGTGGAGCCTCTTGATCAACAGCTTGAGCCAAAAACGTCCCTTTGCACAGCCATGTTCAAGTCAGACTCAGTCAGATAGTTGCTGCAAACCTGCAATCTCTCAGTGCAAAGCAGCGGCAAATTTCTCAGGCGTCTCAAACAAACAAGCTTCATGCCAACGGAACCCTCCTCCTTCATGCAACCAGAGAAGCTTGCCGCAGACGGATCAACGAGTCTCCGCTTTTTCTTCCTATAGGCTATAGCAGCCTCGGCCGAGCGCTGGGCGCTCTCTCGGTGCGCGATGGTGTGGACAGGGGGGGAGAGAGCTCAGGTCTCGGAGTAGTAGTTCGGGATGTCCACTTTCTTGCTCACCAGCTGCTTCTTGGCTTCGGCCAGGGCAGCTTTGTCCGTCTCCTTGCAGTGCTTTGTTGCTTACGGGTCTGCCCCCCCGGAGTCTAGAGGCTGTCACGAAAAAAAGCATGGAAGCAACATGGAGATGCCAGCAAAGCAGCAGTGATGGAAGGGAACCACCAGTGCTCTTCCAAGTACATCCTGTCCACGAGGCTTGCCTCACCTTGGCGATCTCGGCAAGCTCACCACTACAGGGCCAGGCGGGTGTAGGGAAGCTCTGGAAGCTCTCATAAACAGCATCGGCCGGGTTTTTATGACATGCCGTGGCGCTGGACTGTGCCAGGCAAGGGATGAAGTTGTATTCCGCCCCTTCGATGTCAACCTTCAGCATCACCCAGTCCTCCGGCAGCACGTTCTCAGCAATCCTTGCAACCAAGTTCGGCTGAAACAGGTGTCTTACCCACTAAAGGATCCGAGCTCAGAAAACGCGCGCACACACACATACACACGCGCCCCGCGCGCAGAGACACGACAAGACATCGCGACCATCAACGATGAGGCGAAAGGCAGCTGCACCACATTGGTCATCGGGACGGTAACCTTGACCTCGCCGCTCTTGACGGCATCGGGGGCCTGGGTTGCACAGCCAAGCAAGCGAGCGGAAATGAATGGCCGAAGCGGTAATGGCACCCAGGCGCGTCTGACATCATGCTGGAGCCCCAGTGGTTGTGGGTGGCATCTTTGTCGATGAAGAAGCTGGTCGTGCCCTGCGCAAGCACGGGAGAAAGACATGGGCCAACTTTCACCGAGCATGAGCAGGTTCGACTGCCACCTCGCACGAGAAGGCGGCGTGCTCCGCCAGCGAATGAACCTGCTTGTGGAGGAGGGGCTTGGAGAGGTGTTTCTTGCAAGCATTTCCTGTGATGCAGCCATGCTCAGATCATCAGGTTTGTTGCTTTCGGCCCCGTCTGCCTGGCCAGGAAAGTTCTCCGACAGCGAGGAAAGCTCCTTCGTGAACTGGGGGTTCGCCTCGCTCATGTCAACATTGAGATGCAACTGGGCACCTACTCCGGGTCACGAATCCTGATTCACGACGACTATGAAGCGCGCCCGGCTCGCTATTTTTTGCAGTCAGCGAGGTGTCGGGCACTCAAGGGTTTCAGGCAATAATGGACTCTTTCACTTTTGCACCTCACCGGCCTCCAGCAGAAAGGCCTCCCACTTGCCGGATGGGCAGTCCTTCACCCGACCGTAGTCGTTCCTGGACACCAGGACTGCTTGGATAGAGGTACAAGTGTGTCGAAATAAGAAGCCTGACCCATACTTCGAGTAGGCCGTGGCTCTCCAAGAATTTGGCAAAGGTGTTCCCATCTGCCGCGCCCAGGTCAATGAAGATGCACTTGGGTTCGGTACGCTGCGTCTTCTTCCATGCCGGATTGTTCGCCACCTCACGGTCAAAAAGCGCCGACACGGATGTATGAACACCCGCCTAATGCCAGCCCAGCGGCCAGCAGCTACAGTAGCTCTTGCTAGCTCTACTCTGGGGCAACATTGACGGCACGGCGGCTCAACTGAAGACTCCATGTTCTCTGGTCGCTATGGTCACAGGGGTGATTACAGGAGAGGGGTAGCCGGGTAGCCAAAAAGGGAAGCGTGCTGAACCCTCAGTGCTGAGTCAAGGGGCACACTGGCACTGAGGCTCAGCTTGGTAGAAGGATCTGATTTCAGTCGTCTGGGCAGCGGCATGCGATACCTGCGGCGGGACGCACCGGCCCACAGGGACCCTGCTCCAGGCCTCATAAAAAGTCTCAACGCGGAGGTGGCACGTTGCTTCGGAGGTGGGCAGCGTGCAGGACCCTCACAGCGAGGAGGCCGACCCAAACTGCAAACATCGTGCTGAGACTACGTTGAACGGGGCAAGGCCCAAGCTGTGGAGCCTCTCGATCAACAGCTTGAGCCAAACACTTCCTTGTATTGGTACTGCATGTGACATGCGGCAGAGTCAGGAGACAAGTTCCGTCTATCCCTTGTGCACGTTCATCGTCGTCGGCAACTCTTTCAGTTTAGATGAGTGTAAGATAGCGAAGCTTGGGTTAAGCTATTCATTAGCACGCGCTAGATTCGAAAGCCTGTCCAACCCGATGCAACACGTAAGAGGAGTAGCACGAAGTAAGCAAATGAAAGTCTACAAGTGTCAAGGCAAAGCCCTTCATTTCTGCGGCACTGCCATAGGCCCTCAATTGCCCGCAATTTTTGCCATTTGCCCGAGCGAGCAAGCGACTTCGACACAGAGTGCTCGCGCGCAGGTCCTTGACAGGCAGGGCTACAGCTGCATGAACTTCGAGAAACTTGTCTGCGCAACAGCATCCTGCATTGTTGAGTCTGCACAGAGAAGCACACGTATAGCATGTACATTTCCCAACAAAACATGGCTCCCCCGAATATCGAACATCCCCCCACAACACGATTTCTATCATCCACGGTACAGGCTTACCTTTGGGAATCCCCAAGAAGGGCACCCGTGTATACCCCTAAACCCCAAACCCTAAACCCAAAACTCTAAACCCTAAACCCTAAACCCACAGTGAGTGCATGCAGGGGGGGTACCTCCAAGCGGAGGGCCAGCATGCGGCCTGCGCGGCCTGTGAGAGTCAAACGAGGCAAGGAAGACCCCCCCTGGTTCTTAGTAGGAAATGAAGGAGGGCCCTTTCTCCCTATATATATATATATGTACACACATATATATATATATTATATTTATTTATTTATAGATGGATAGATAGGTAGATAGGTACCCTTTAAGGGATTATATACAGTACCTCATTCCCTCATTCCCTACTAAAAACCAGCCAGTTTAGGTTTGGGATGTCTAGAAACTCTGGGAGTCGATCAGTAAGCAAGTATACAGGTACATTCCGGGACAAGTGCGCAATCTACAACCTTGGGCATCTGCGACGCTTTAAGGTAAGGCCGAGCTTGAGACACTTGTGACCTACTACTTTTTGAACATGAAAGTCCTTCCCTTGCCTTGGCGCAGAGATGACACCACGGAAGCCAGCGCCAGAATGTCTATTTCGGACTGCTGCTCTTCCATCTCCCTCAACCTCGGATCGCAGCTGAAAGCCACTTTGGGCCATGTGGGTTGAGAAGGACACCAAAGGGGAGCTGACCATTATTGTTCGCAGGTGACCAGGTCTGCCAGGACACAGATCGACACTCAGCCGCCACGTATCCCCGCAGGCCTCCATCCTCAAGACTGGGAGATCACTCGAAGAGCCAGGGCCGAGGGACAGAAGTATTTGGGCCAGTGGGCCAGTAGTGGGCCAGTGAGGGGTCGCGACGCCGCAACATGCTGAGCAAGGACCAAGGCGCAGGGAATTCCAGGTCACTGCGCTGGGTTCCAGCTGCGCAGTTCGGAGCCTGTGCTCAGGGAGGGCATTGCAGGGGCACTGCATACGGCGGCAAGAGATCGACTGCTCTTCTGCACCCGACTTGTTCATAGGAGATGCGTGTGCTGCAATGCTGCCAGACCTTGCGTGCACTAAGCGTATCCGCCGATGCGGCAGGCCGACGATGTTACGTGGCATGTCTTCGAGCTTTCACGCCCCCCCTTCCTTCCCAGAAACGCCACGGCTGCAGCAGTCGCGAGACCAGCAGCACATGCAGATATGGCTGCGTTGCCTCGGTTCGATTGGACTTCTGGATTCGGGCCCTCGAGCTGAGCGAGATGCTGCCACGCGCCACAAAGAAGGCCCTCCCTAAACCCTAAACCCTAAACCCTAAACCTTAAACCCTAAACCCTAAACCCTAAACCCTTTCTGTTTTGCCAGGGCTCAGGTGACCAGCTCCCAGGGGAGCCCGTGAACCTCCCGGAGTTGCAGAATGCCCAGCGCCTGACGGCCGTGCCATCGCGGCGGGGTTCGGCACCATGCAATGATGACAACTGGAGGTCCATGCTGAATTACTATTATTATTGCTATTATTCCAATTATTATTATTATTATTATTATTATTATTATTATTATTATTATTATTATTATTATTACTATTATTATTATTATTATAGTTACAATCCCCAAGCCGTTCTGTAACAAAAGAAACGCTCTTGTGCCGCATGGTGCCACAATGGCCTTCTTCCACTGTCGCCCATGGCCACAAGCGCTCGTGACCTTTTGGCCGCGGCGGAGTGCTACCAAAACAATAATATAACTAATACTAATAATAGTAGTATTAAGATATGAATCATGTTAATACTATTAACAACATTAATAACAATACTCTACCCGGAGCCCCCCTTGCAGCTGAGCTTCCGTGTTGAAGGCGATATCATCGGCTTGCAGCCCAGACTGTTGAAGGGTGAGGAGCAAGCTCACCGCTTGCATCCACTGCTTTGCCTTCCTGGAGGTAAGCTTCTTGGAAGCTTGCTAGACAGTGCATCACCGAATGCCTTCATGGTGCGTCGAAGTCTCTCACAGGCGCTTGCTGCAGAGCTGTAGCTGATCAGGGATGGCCGAAGGCGGCGAGCCTGAAAGCAAATGCGAGCAGACAAAAGCAAAGGGCCAGCGCGAGACAGGGAACTCACGCACCTTGAAGCAGGCTGCCTCGCCCCCCCCCCCCCCCCCCCCCCCCCCCCCTGCTGGGGCAGAGGCGCGAAGGTCTTGAAGGAGCCAGACAGCCAAATCCTGGGCGGATCCAGGAATCTAAGTGGGGGCAAGAAAAGCATGTGATACGTACAACGCTTCGCCATATTCGCAGCGCCCTTTCCGCTGCCTCATGCGCACACGCACCTGGAAAGCACCCAAGCTGGACAAAGATTGGAACTCGAACCGGGGACCAACCCTCTCTGAGAAGGCGGCCCACTGCTGACCATTCTCGCACGCCGTCATGACAGAGTTGAAGCTGACGACGTCCGGAGCCAGATGATGTAGGCGAAACCTCGGGTGAAAAAGTCACCACACAGGCGTCGCCAACAGGCTCGAGGTAAGATGAATGCTTCGGGCATTTGGCACTCCGGGCTTCGAGCTGATGAAGCAGCAGCAGCGCTCGCTCCCACTCTCCAGCCTACAATAGAGGAGGAACCCCCCGAGCTGGTCAGCTTTGGGGACTTTCTCCCCTGAACCCTGAACCCTGAACCCTAAACCCTAAACCCTAAACCCTCTCCCTACAACAGCAGGTCGCCCTGGACCTCTGCGCACACCGTCATCGCGGCATTCATCACCGGCACGTCCGGATGTCCTTTCAACCCGTTGCGGCTCCAAGACCCTAACGCATCAAACCTGTACTTGAAAGTTCATGGGTAGTTGTAAGTAGGATTATAAGTACCCTAGATAAGGTTAGAACCACTTAGAACCATAGTTGTCCCACTTAGAATCCCCAGTTATAGCGACCCATGAACCTCCAAGCAAGTGAGGTGCCATCCTGGAACTTGCGCCAAGAAATCCAGAGCTGCCGCCCACAGGCCTGCAACGGCATGGTGGGGTTTAGGGTTTAGGGGTTAGGGTTTAGGGTTTGGGGTTTGGGGTTTAGGGTTTAGGGTTTAGGGTTTAGGGTTTAGGGTTATTATTGAATCCCCTCCCCCCGAATATTGAACCCCTCTGCCCCCCGGTACCCCCTTTTACAAGCCTTCCTGAAGTCTGTACCCCCTAATCTTGACTACCCCCCAAATATACTACAACATAACAAAATTGGGATTCTTTAATAATTACTATGGGTGGGGGGGGGGGGGGGTCGGGGTTTAACAGGAGTCGCTCCTTGCTTCTCAAGGCGGCCTCCCGAAGTGCATGCAGCAATGGCGCTGCTGCAGCTCAGGAGATCGGGCTTCAGCCTGCCAAACGTAGGCTTTCGGGCAGATTCAACACACTTAGCTTGAGGTCCAACCGCCTCTTGCCCCTGAGAGATCGATCTGCTACATGGGAGGCGACTGCGTTTGCCTCTCCCCCTTTTCGCCCCCAAGCTGCTAGCTGAACACAGCACAGCTGATTTTTACCTCGCGCAGTCCGACTTCCTCCAATACAGGCGCTGGGGGAAAGCTTTGCAAAGCTATCGTCTTTCTTGTGGTCTTTTGTGTTGGGCTGGTGGTACTGAGACGGCTGAGACTCCACCGTGCGAGGCTCACTCAGAGGGCAGCTCCCACTCCTCGTTGTCGATGGCCTCTACAACAGTGCCTAGTCCTAGTAAAATCATTGTGTAAGCTGACACTGTCCGGGACATGCTGGGACAGCCCCACATGAACCCTGCAAGAGACTTGACATGGCTTGAGATTGTTGTGGCATGGTGTGGCAACGTCTCTGTCAAACCAGCCCCCACGGCAGGCCTCCTGCAGGGCGATGGGCTTCTGGCCGTCCACGGTGCAGCCGACAGCGAAGCAGGTGCCCAAGATCTCCTGCACAAGCTGAGACTTGGCTGACCTCCTGCTCAACTGCATCCTTCGGCACTGAGTCTCCTTTGCCGTGCCCTTGAACTCCTTTGCCAAGCTTTTCTTGCGCATCTGGCGGCAGATGTCCTGCCGTCAGAGGCTCAATGTGGTATTGAGCGTGCGAGCCCCCACAAGCAGCGTGAAAGCTATCTGAATCTGCACAGAACCTGCCAGCACCTACCTCCTTTTGAGCCACCGGCATCTAGAAGAACCGGCTTTGCCCCGCAACATTCGTGGCCACACACTCCCCCCCACGTCCAGAAAGACATTCTTTGTGAGGTTGCCACTATGCTTGATGTTCTTCGTCTTCTTTCCTTGAAAGCTGCGGAAGAATGGACGATTGCTGAGGCATCAGCAGCTACTGTAGCAGTAGCGGCAGCACTACAAGTAGCACAAGCGCGAGCAAGCGTCGGTCTCGAAGGGGCTCCTGTGGCAGGGACGATCTTTTTGTGTGTGAGAGTCTACTCTTGCAACTCTGTCCTTCAACGCCTTGATGATGAGACTGGTCGCATTGGGCTCCACGTCCACCTGGTGTTTGCCACGAATAGGAGGAAGACCGTGCTAGTGGCACATGTTTCCTGCTGCGAAAAAGACTGCGACACCGAGTGAAGCCTTGGCCGCGCGGTTTTGGATCGTCAGCTTGACCGTCACCCGGATCCCCTTCCACTGGCTGGTGCCCTTGACGATGTCGTCCCCAACCTGGCACACCAGCGCCTGTATCTGTCAGGGAGCACAAAACATCCAGTGGCGCGCGGCGCCTTCTTGGGCGACATTCCGAGCGGGCCAACCTTCGGAGCCAGCACAGAGCTCGGGGCCTGCTCACCGCCATACCTGGGCCACCCCCATCCACTTCGAGATCATGGGGCTTGTGGACCAGGAAGTTTCAAAATTGCGCGCAACATTCCGCGAAAGAACTTGCGGCTGCGGTGCTGGCGGAGGAACACCACCTTCACAGGATTGCACGGGCGCAGGCACAGGCCAGACATGGCACGCATGACACGATCGCACACAAAGGCCAAGAAAAGCGGGTCTTCTCACGGAGGCCGATGCCTTCACTTCGTTGGGGTCGAACTTCGGCGCCATGGCTGCGAGGGCTGCGCGAGGCCACGCCCGGGATCCCGCTGCGAGCCCAGGCAAACAGGTCAAGCAGTTGGATAGGCGGGAGGCATTGGTCGACTTCGAAGCTCTCCCAAAGACCATACACCAAAATTCTTCCCCACCTGAAGCTAACATCTCCGAAATGATCGCGATGCCTGCGGCAGCACATCGCTTCCAGGATCATGTGCACCGCCGGCAGGTTGCCGTCGGCGGCGCGCAGCAGGCTGTTGAAGGTGATCGTGTCCGCAGTCAGCCGCCTCAGCCAACGGGAACAACGAGAAACGAGGACCGTCGATGACCACCAGACCGCGGCTTCGCCTCTACAGGCTTCTCAGGCCCTTCGACACAGTGTACGAAAACATGTCCTACTGCATGTCCTACTGGGTACCTTCCAGTGCGATCCTTGGCGAGGCACTGGTCCTCAAGCGCTTCAAGCATTGCCAGCGCTTGCTGCCAGTCGCCGCATGCCACGATGCAGCTGTTGAACGTGATCAAGTTCGGCACAAGGCGCCATCTCTCCATGTCCTTCTCATTGTTGATGTTAACCGGAAAGCACTTCGAATCTTACAGAGGCCGCTCAACGCACTTACCTGTTGAGAGCACCGGCGCTGACCATCAGGGGTCATCATTAGCGATCAGGCTAGCCCACAAAACATCCACTCGCCCGTCCCCGATCCCGGGCCGGTCCTGTAACAAATGCAGGGCTTCTTGTTGATTTCTGGATGTGTGGGAGGACGCAGCAAATGAAGCAATGACGGTGTTGAAGCTGATGACCGTTGGTCTCACCTAGGAGTGTCAAGCAGGGAAGAACTTGCAAATCCGCCGCAACCTAAGCAGAGTGAGAGCGAAAGGAAAGATCGAGCTGCCTCCTCGCGAAGCATCTGTCTGAAGATCTCCGGAGCTTTCTGAGGAGCGACATCCATCAGGGAGTTGTAGGTCACGGTATCCGGTGCAACCTGCTCTGATACCATGAGCTCCAAGAGAGCTATCCCAGCCACCCACCGGCTCCCAGCCAGCCCACTCATGGCAGAGTTGAAGCTGAAGGTGTCACGGGCCAACTTTCGCCGTGGGATGTCCTCAAGCAGCAGCAGAGACTGTTGCCAGCTCTTTGCTCGTGCACATGCCGCGATCGCCGTATTGAAGGTTGTCAGATCGGGAGCTGTAGCCGTGCTGAAGAGGTGGAGGGCCTCTCTCCACTTCTGGCTTCGGGAACAGGCGCCCATGACCGTGTTCACGCCAATTGGCCCCATGCTCACTTCAGCTGCTTCTGCTACTTCAAGAAGTGCACTTGCATGCTTCCACTGGCTGGATTTGGAGCAGGCATTGATGGCAGCACCAAAAGGTTTGGGGTCCTGACTTGCAAGCACAAGTACCAGCTAGTCGCTGTTAGAACCAAAAAAGGAGCTGAGATGCAGCTGTAAGACTCCTAATCTCAAACGATCCCGCGCATACTCGGGGGGCAGACAGGATACTGGCAGGCTCAAAGTCTTTAAAGTGCAAGATGTGCCAAGTGTCTGGGTCGAGCTCGCTCTTGACCATCTGAAAGAGTAGATCCAGCGCACTCTGCCAATCACCAGCTCTTGCCAAGGCGGCGATGGCTACCGCATACCTGGGGGCAGAACGGACGTGAGCTTCTAAGCAGCACTTCATGCATTTTGTAAGCCCTTATAATGTGAATCAATAACTCTACTAACGCATAGAAGTATACAGTATACCCCATTTGAGGTCGACAGTCCCCTGCATCGCCGATGTCCCCAGCAGGAAAGTACAGGCGACAAACCTCCGAGTCTTGAAAAAGCCAGTCATATTATGCCGCCAGGAGTACTGTCGCGTAGTCCGAATCCAGCCATTTTGGGACAATGTGGCCACCTGAGCAGTCAGCTCAACGGCAAGAAAGTGTTTCAGGGGGGCATCAGTTTTACTCTGACCTTGAAATCGTGTGAAAACCGACCGCCAACTCCGAATTTCTCGGAACCGAGGCACTGCTTTGGCTTGGCTCTTGGGAGACGCAGAGCGGTCGCGAAGCAAAGCTGTAAGGGCCTCCGGACCGGAAGCCCCCTCCCCACCCCTACATATCCCTACATATCGCTACATATCCCTACATATCCCTACATATCCCTACATATCCCTACATATCCCTGCATATCCCTGCAAATCCCTAGGGCAAAGGGGGAAGGGGCAGCTCGTTAATGCACAAGAAGCGCTGTGTGGGCAAGGGATTCTGAGACGTGCCAGGCCTCTCTCTCTGAGACTGCCATTTCGGAGGCACCTCTGAAAGATCCACGATGTGCATCTCGTAGCGCAAGTGCCAGCCCAAATGGGGCACGAGAGCCAACGTTGGCATTGCCGTCGGGCCGTGAGCCTACTCGAGATCGAAGTGGAAGCTGCCTTGCCAAGCTACTGATTGCCTACTTGACTCGGGATGTGTTAACAAACCCGTCGCAACTTGTCAAACCGGCACTTACTCATATGTTTGTTAAATCACAATGGGTGCAGCTGCGCGCACACCTCTGACCTTTGACCTGTGCGATCTCTACCACGTCGCGCGACCTCACCGTGCCCAGCTGCCACTCACCGCGAATGTCCTCTCGGTCACCATCGCAGCGCCATGGCGTGAAGCGAGTTCAAGGTCGGCAGGAATCTTGGCGGCAAGCTCATCAATTTATACACATGGGTCTCTGCTTGCCTTGGTATGCTGCACATCGTTGCACCATCTGCCCTCCACATGATGCAGCATTTCGGTCTTGAACCGGGTGTCTCTGCCGAGTCGACCAAGCATGCAAGGCAAACCGCGTCCACAAAAATACTCAGCTGGCAGACTTGCTGGCCGACTCCTCAGAGTGTTGGCTCATGGGCTCTGTCTTAGCAGTTTCAGCTGAGGGTCCAAGCTCGGCGATTCTGGCCGAAAACACAAACCATTTCAAGCAGCTGGCACTTCTGAATTTGAATTAAGAGATATGATATGACGTGAGAGGAACGACTTGCGCAATCGTTTGTCCCTCTTGTCAATTTGGCAGAGTCACGGCTGTGCCATCTGAGACAAGCTGGCTAGGCCTGGCAAACGCGTGCCCATCATCCCCCATCATACAGAAGCATTGCGTGTCCGAGTCCACACACACTGCAGGATACACACTTTTGTGCCTCGCGCAGTCTGACTTCCTCTAAATGTCTGACCAGAAGGGTCGTCAGGGAAGGTCCGATCTAGTGAGTCGAGAGTTGTGGAGTGCATAGTTTGAAAAGGCCTTGGACTTGTGCTGGGGGGCACTAAAGGGCTGAGACTCCACCGCACGATGCTCACTCAGCCGGCAGCTCCCACTCCTCATTGTCGATGGCCTCTACAACAGTGCTTACTGAAAGTGTTGTGAGACCTGACAGACCTCACAGCACATGCTGTCCGGACAGCCTCAGCCTCACATGGACTCTGCTGAGAGACTTCGACTTGCGATGACTTGAGATGACTTAAGAAGACTTGAGATGACTTGCGATGGCTTGCGATGACGTGCGATGACTAGAGATTGTTGTGGCATGCTGTGGCAACGTCTCTGCCACACAATCCCCGACGGCAGACCTCCTGCAGGGCAATGGGCTTCTGGCCGTCCACGGTGCAGCCGACAGCGAAGCAGGTGCCCAAGATCTCCTGCACGAACTGAGACTTGGCTGACCTCCTGCTCAACTGCTTCCTTCGGCACTGGGTCTCCTTTGCCGTGCCCTTGAACTCCTTTGCCAAGCTTTTCTTTCGCATCTGGCGGCAAATGTCCTACCAGAAGCACATGTGGTATTGAGCCTGCGAGCAACAGCCAAGAAGTTCCGTCAACCACGATTAGCGCGAACGATGTCTGAATCTGCACAGAACCTATCAGAACTTATCACAACCTATCACAACCTATCAAACCCTATCCGAAACATTAGCAGAACAGACTTGGCACGACCCCCCCCCCCCCACCACCCCCCACGTCCAGAAAGACATTCTTTGTGAGGTTGCCACTATGCTTGATGTTTTTCGTCTTCTTTCCTTGAAAGCTGCGGAAGAATGGACGATTGCTGAGGCATCAGCAGCTACTGTAGCAGTAGCGGCAGCACTACAAGTAGCACAAGCGCGAGCAAGCGTCGGTCTCGAAGGGGCTCCTGTGGCAGGGACGATCTTTTTGTGTGTGAGAGTCTACTCTTGCAACTCTGTCCTTCAACGCCTTGATGATGAGACTGGTCGCATTGGGCTCCACGTCCACCTGGTGTTTGCCACGAATAGGAGGAAGACCGTGCTAGTGGCACATGTTTCCTGCTGCGAAAAAGACTGCGACACCGAGTGAAGCCTTGGCCGCGCGGTTTTGGATCGTCAGCTTGACCGTCACCCGGATCCCCTTCCACTGGCTGGTGCCCTTGACGATGTCGTCCCCCACCTGGCACACCAGGACTGTGCCCGTACGGGAGCATAAAACATCCAGCAGCGCGCGGCGCCTTCTTGGGCGACATTCCGAGCGGGCCAACCTTTGGAGCCAGCACAGAGCTCGGGGCCTGCTCACCGCCATACCTGGGCCACTTCCATCCACTTCGAGATCATGGGGCTGGCGGACTTGCGGACCAGGAAGATTCAAAATTGCGCGCAACATCTTGCGAAGAACTTGCGGCTGCGGTGCTGGCGGAGGAACACCACCTTCACAGGATTGCACGGGCGCAGGCACAGGCCAAACATTGCACTCGTTACACGCTTGCACACAAAGGCCAAGAAAGGCGGTTCTTCTCACGGAGGCCGATGCCTTCACTTCGTTGGGGTCGAACTTCGGCGCCATGGCTGCGAGGGCTGCGCGAGGCCACGCGATCCCGCTGCGAGCCCAACAGCCCATGAAGCAGCTGCCTCAACCCAAGCCCCACCATCAATGCGGAGAAATCAGGAAGCCTGAAACTAGCTCAGTGGCGGAACGGTGCTTTGCGATGCCATAACAACAGACGATCACGATTGTGAACTGCGCGATATTGCTCTCACATCTTAGTCTTCGCTACGATGCTTGTGGGTCTCCAGCTTTTGCCTCGCGCCGATTGACTCCCGCAGCATGAAGGGCACAAACCGACTGGCTGAAAGCTCTTAAGTCGTCAGGGAATGGCTTGTTGTGAGTGCTTTGTGCTCAGGAGTTTGATTGGATGCCACCACGAACGAAACCTCACCTCGCGATGCTCACTCAGCCGGCAGCTCCCACTCCTCGTTGTCGATGGCCTCTACAACAGTGCATAGTGCAAGTGTTGTGAGGGGACAGCCTCAGCTTCACATGGACTCTGCTGAGAGACTTCAGAGACTTCAGAGACTTGAGAGACTTGAAATGACTTGAGATGGCGTGATTGAGATGACGTGCGATGACGTGCGATGGCTAGAGATTGTTGTGGCATGCTGTGGCAACGTCGCTGCCACACCATCCCCATCCCCGACAGCAGGCCTCTTGCAGGGCGATGGGCTTCTGGCCGTCCACAGTGCAGCCGACAGCGAAGCAGGTGCCCAAGATCTCCTGCACGAACTGAGACTTGGCTGACCTCCTGCTCAACTGCTTCCTTCGGCACTGGGTCTCCTTTGCCGTGCCCTTGAACTCCTTTGCCAAGCTTTTCTTTCGCATCTGGCGGCAAATGTCCTACCAGAAGCACATGTGGTATTGAGCCTGCGAGCAACAGCCAAGAAGTTCCGTCAACCACGATTAGCGCGAACGATGTCTGAACCTGCACAGAACCTAGGTGGAGGGGGGGTGGAGGGGGGTTGAGGGGGGGGGGTGGAGGAAGGTGGAGGGGGGTGGTGGAGGGGGGTGGAGGCGGAAGGGGGGGTGGAGGGGGTAGGGGGGGAGGGGGGTGAGGGGGGAGGGGTGGGAGGGGGTGGTAGGGTAGGGGGTGGAGGGTGGGGTGGAGGGGTGGAGGGGTGGAGGGGGAGGGGCGGCGGGGCGATAGGGGCGGGGGGTGGGGGTGTGGTTAGGGGTGGAGGGTGGAGGGGTGGAGGGGGGAGGGGTGGAGGGGTGGAGGGTGGAGGGGTGGAGGGTGGAGGGGTGGAGGGGTGGAGGGGTGGAGGGGTGGAGGGGTGGAGGGGGTGGGGTTGGGGGGGGTGGCGGGGTGGAGGGGTGGAGGGGTGGAGGGGGGAGGGGTGGTGGGAGGGGTGGTGGAGGGGTGGTGGAGGGGTGGTGGAGGGGTGGTGGAGGGTGGGGAGGGGTGGTGGGGTGGTGTGCGTGGGTGGGGTGTGGGGAGGGGTGGTTGGAGGGGGGGTGGAGGGGTGTGTGGAGGGTTGGTGGAGGGGTGGTTGGAGGGGTGGTGGAGGGTGGTGGTTGGAGGGTGGTGGAGGGGTGGGGAGGGGTGTGGAGGGGTGGTGGAGGGGTGGTGGAGGTGGGATGGAGGGGCGGAGGAGGGGCGGAGGGGGCGGAGGAGGGGCGGAGGGGCGGAGGGGTGAGGGAAGTGGAGGGTTGGAGGGGTGGAGGGGAGGGTGGAGGGGTGGAGGGGTGAGGGGGGAGGGGGGAGGGGGTGGCGTGGGTGGAGGGGTGGAGGGGTGGAGGGGTGAGGGTGGACGGGGTGAGGGGTGGAGGGGGTGGAGGGGTGGAGGGTGGAGGGGTTGGAGGGTTGGAGGGTGGGAGTGTGAGGGGTGGAGGGGTGGAGGGGTGGAGGGGTGAGGGGTGGAGGGGTGGAGGGTTGGAGGGGATGGAGGGGTGGAGGGTGGAGGGGTGGAGGGGTGGAGGGGTGGAGGGGTGGAGGGGTGGAGGGGTGGAGGGGTGGAGGGGTGGAGGGGTGGAGGGGTGGAGGGGTGGAGGGGTGGAGGGGTGGAGGGGGTGTCAGAACCTTTCCGAACCTGCCTCTTGCAGCTGCTTCTTGTAGTTACCGGAATGCAGCAGAACATTGGCAGAACCGACTTGGCACGCCCCCCCCCCCCACAACCACCCCCCACGTCCAGAAAGACGTTCTTTGTGAGGTTGCCACTATGCTTGATGTTCTTCGTCTTCTTTCCTTGAAAGCTGCGGATACATGGACGGTTGCTCAGGTCGTAGCGGCTACCGTAGCAGTAGCGGCAAAGCGCAGGCAAGCGTCGGTCTCGAAGGGGCTCCTGTCGGCTGCAGGGGCTCTCTTGGCGTGAGAGTGCTGCATTGCTGCATGCATAACTTGCAACTCTGTCCTTCAATGCCTTGATGATGAGACTGGTCGCATTGGGCTCCACGTCCACCTCGTGCTTGCCACGAATGGGAGCAAGACGGCGCTTCCGACGCACGTTTCCCGCTGCGACAGAGACTGCGACAGAGATTGCAACAGAGACTACGCTCCAGAGATCACCGAGTAAAGCCTTGGCCGCGCGGTTTTGGATCGTCAGCTTGACCGTCACCCGGATCCCCTTCCACTGGCTGGTGCCCTTGACGATGTCGTCCCCCACCTGGCACACCAGGACTGTGCCCGTACGGGAGCATAAAACATCCAGCAGCGCGCGGCGCCTTCTTGGGCGACATTCCGAGCGGGCCAACCTTTGGAGCCAGCACAGAGCTCGGGGCCTGCTCACCGCCATACCTGGGCCACTTCCATCCACTTCGAGATCATGGGGCTGGCGGACCAGGAAGTTTCAAAATTGCGTGCAACATCTTGCGAAGAACTTGCGGCTGCGGTGCTGGCGGAGGAACACCACCTTCACAGGATTGCACGGGCGCAGGCACAGGCCAAACATTGCACTCGTTACACGCTTGCACACAAAGGCCAAGAAAGGCGGTTCTTCTCACGGAGGCCGATGCCTTCACTTCGTTGGGGTCGAACTTCGGCGCCATGGCTGCGAGGGCTGCGCGAGGCCACGCCCGGGATCCCGCTGCGAGCCCAGGCAAACAGGTCAAGCAGTTGGATAGGCGGGAGGCATTGGTCCACTAGGAAGCTCTCTTCAGCAACACGCTTCGCCTCAAACGAACACCTCCGAAATGATCGATCGCTTCCAGGACCAGGTGCACCGCCGGCACGTTGCCGTCGGGGCGCGGCAGGCTGTTGCAGGCAATGGCACAGCTGGAGTTCTGGGCGTGCTTGACGCATCCGGATGCCTGCTTGGATATGGGAGCCTTCCTGAACACGCACGCTAGGGAGCCAGAGTGAGGCGGAAAGTCAATCGGAACAGCGCCAAAACGTGTCTATATCTCAGTTGTGCAATCCCGCTTCTCTCTTTGTTCCCTGCGGCTGACAAGAAACGTGGTGGCTTGGGCAATGGACGGACTTTCAGCATGCCACTCGAGCTGCGGGACGTGCTTCAATCAAACATGTGTTGTCCTTTGCTGCGGTCTTTGTGCTTTGCTTCTAGGCAATTTCCAGGCATGCTGAGGCTCACAGAGTCCAACATGGGTGGCTTGGCCTCCAAGGTTGCGATCACCCTTTTTTCGCAACATGCATGCCACACACATGCAATACTCACGCCATACTCTTGCGACACTCCTTCATTCAACACTACATGCAAAACTGCCAAAGTGGAATGTCAGCATTTTGTGCATTTACAACCCTCCAAATCTACGAGTTACTAGATTTTACATGCAAATCTGCAAATCACTGAAATTCCTACTTGTCCAGGGTTTTGGCAGCTTCGCATGCAGTGTGGCCTGAGTGTCGCATGACGCTTTCAGACGAAAAAAACGTACAGCTTTGGATCTGCAACTTGCCTCGCTTTTGGAACCTAGACGCAGCAATCCTCGAAACACCGCTCTCGCATCCGCGTCCCGAGCTTTTCTCTCACCCATGCAACTCACTTGGTCATCTGGAAACCCACGTCCCGAGATTTTGGTCTCACCCACCAAAAGAGACTGTGGGTGGATGACATCTCGCACCACGGCACAATACGGCACATGTGAACATTCCCATCTGGTCAAATCCCCCACATGCCCCTCTTTTCACATTGGCTCTGGGAAGCAAAATCTGGAGCAACACGTGCCAATGCTGCAAAGGGCTTCTATAGGCTGTCAATCTACCCACCGCATGACACACAGCACGTAAAGGGCAACGTTTGAGCTTGTGACCCCCACTCGCGTCTTGACAGGCGCTGTGACACTGCACATCCTTCGCTTAAGCTTGTTACCACGAACTTGGGTTCTGCAAGCATCCTTTGTAGGAACACGAGTCGCAGAGGAACAACAACTTCCTGATTCGTTCACACTCTGGGCGTCTTGGTCTCTGCTCGTGTCCTTCAACTCAAGCAAATTTTTTATGTGGCCCTTAAGAAGAAAGAAGCCATATTTCTGCATCACGCAACGCACTGGGAATGATCATCTTCATTTTGCCATGGCCTGGACGAGGGCACCCACTTGAAGCCTTGAAGCCATTGCGGGGCCGGATCCCTGCATGGAGTCTTGGGAGGGATCCGGCACCTCCCCAAGGCTCTCAGATCTGCTCTCAGGAAACACTTGGCTTCTCACAAGCAGTATAGGGTTTTTTTTGTTTTGTGCGGCCCTCAGAAGCAGCATAACGCGCTAGGGGTTAGGGCTTCAGGAGTCCTAGACAGCAAGCCGGGCGCTCACTTGGTTTCTAACGCCCATCAGGCCGCCTCTCGTCAGGTGCGAGTTCTTTGGGCTCTGAGGTCAAGCTGTTTCAGCTTGCCCGAACCAGGAAACGGCCAACCTCGGCAGGATCTTTGCTGCCGCGGATCTTTTGGGGGCTCCGGGATGGAGGTTTTTGAAGGGGCCAGACAGCCGATGAGTTCCGATGGCTTGCGACACTTGTCCTAAACTAACCCTAAACCCTAAACCCTAAACCCTAAACCCTAAACCGTCCTAAAGACGACTTCGCCAGGCTCCACCACGGCGGACTCCACCCTGGAAGGAAACGACTACCACATGCTGCAGCACTTCTTGTGCTGCATCAAAAGCACAACCAGCGCATCATCAGCTCAAACTCGCTCAGCTCGCTTGTCAGCAAGCCAGGGATGGTCCCGGTTCGTCACGTCTGCCCTGCGGGAGCTCAGAAGCAAAACGGCGACTCGGGGGAAAAAAGAAAAAAGGCAAGCAAGCAACCGAAGGAGGTCCTGCCGAACTGGGCCGAAAAGAGGTATCCATCGATGTGCTATCCCCTCCGTGGCTGCTAGGCCTTGGGGAAGTGCCACTGCAAAATGCCAAGGAGCACATGGTTCCCAAACGAAATCGAAGCCGCAGCCGCGTGTTGGATTGCTTAGCCACGGCACAGACTGCCCATGCGACGGAAGTACGACGGCCTGCAAGAATTGACTAAATTGGGGCGTGCTTGGCGAGAATCCCGGCCCAAGTTAGGCTTAACAGGCTTAACATGCCTTCTCATGAATTCTCTCCAAGGCTTGGTCCAACTTGCGAGGCAGTCGACACAGAAAGATCGGCGAAAGACAATCCAAACAACCGGATATAGACTTGGAATGACCTGGTGCTTTGCATGCAAGGAGGTTTGCTTGTGCGTTTCCTCCACGCCTCCGCGTGGCGTGCGGCACCGAGGACGCACGAAAGAGGCCGCTGGGGTCGGGCACCGCACTCATTGGGGTAGCTGCCGCCTCCCAAGATGGCTTCATGCGTCGCAGTGCATGACCCGTCTTCTTGGCACAAATCTTTTCGTGCACAGGCAGAATACAGGCTCTTTCTATGAAGAGGCAGACTCTGAACCACGTGACGCATACGTGTGCAAGCAAGACACTGAAAGGTACGACTGTCCGACATTTC
Source organism: Symbiodinium natans (assembly GCA_905221605.1). NCBI lineage: Eukaryota > Dinophyceae > Suessiales > Symbiodiniaceae > Symbiodinium > Symbiodinium natans. The sequence goes on from CAJNDS010002104.1 coordinate 594,380, forward strand.
TGGTGACCGCGCCTGTGGCGTGCAGATCAGCCGGGCTTCCAGGCGCTTCACCGAGTCATTAAGAACCCCCAGAATCTGGGTGATGTTCGTGACCTCCGTGCGCAAACGGCAGGCATATTCCAGCAGCTTGGGGTAGGACATGGTAGGACTTTTGCCACCACCCACCACCACGACGACTATGACGACTTCTTCAGCATGACACGACCATTCTCGGAGATCGCCAGCTTGGACACTTCTCGCTGTCTGTGCATGTTTGTTTTCTGATGTTGGGCTGCTGGAATGAAAAAAACTTCAAGAGCTCCCATGACCAGTTGCAGTATCTCACTCAATGGTCTGGCTTTTTTGCCTGACTGTACCACGCAAAGACTGCCCTCGCTAAACGTTGTTGTGCCCTGGTTTGAACACACTGAGGAGGTTCAGACCGGATTGTGCGCACGAACACGACAAATCTACAAGCAAATCCAGGCGCTGCCACGAAGCCTCCTCACCCCACTTCTCGACGTTTTGGGACACGGTGTGTAGTCTTGACTCAAGTTGGTCCAAATGTTCTTTGTGGACCTCCTTGTTCATGAACACCTGAGCGGCCGACAGGACGTTAGACCATGCAGTCATACAAACGATCGTGCCCATCTGCTACTCAACTCGGCCCTCAACTCTCAGACCCCAAGGTCCGAACGTTCGCGTCGTAGTCCGCACGATAGCAGATCCAAAGGAAATGAGCGCGGTCAGTCGAGTGGCGCGAGTGCTCCTCTACACCAGGACTACCAGATGTAACAGGAACTTCGCGTGATTCTGCGCCACGTGCAGCGACCTCTATCCTAAACTGCTACCACCAGGTCTCCTCCTCATCCTCATCCTCACAGCATGCTTCCTGGCCAGCCGTCGCCAGCCCAAAGGGGCCCCTGGCACACATCGACTTCAGCACCTGCATTTCAATGGCGGCGTGTTGCATGTGCGCACATGGCACGATGTTGTTTCGCTTGCTATTCGAGCTGGGCTGCCGTGAGGGCCAAGCCGAACGCCAAGCCCGGAAAGGCAGCATGAAGGAACCAGGCACAGAAGAGGATGCAGCCCAAGAGGGCAAGGCCAACAGCTGTGAGCCAGCCCACTATCTTCACGTAGTCCTTGGATCCGCAGAGAGCATTCGGCGGCTTCTTCTCAAGTCGCGTCCACGCGCACGGACACATCCACAACAGAGTGCATTCACAACGCAGTGCAACAAATCTTCACACTTGAACGGGCCTGCATCCTGAAGAAAGGGGGAAGCAAGCATGTACTAGCAAAACGAGCACACTCTTGCTAACCTCCCAGGGTTCCGCATCCTCGTCCTTTGGCTCAAGATCTGCCTCCGTCAGAGGCTCCCAGTTCACTCTGTACCCACAAAGGTTGAACGTCCTGGCCCCACACTGTGGGTTGAGAAGGACTACAGTACTAATTAGTGGAGTCTTGCGGGGGAGCCCTTGCACTACCAGAAAGCTTTCTAGGTCTGAGATGCAAGTGCGACAGTCCTTTGGTAGAGCCGGCTGCCATGGATCAGGGGCATGACATCCTCTTTGAGCCTACCGGCGGGCAGATGACAGGAGACTCTCTGAGCACAGACAGCTGAGACAGATACTTAGGGTTTAGGGTTTAGGGTTTAGGGTTTAGGAGCTCCACAAAACACAGCTGCGTGGCTTCTGCGCCGCCCACTCCAAGCATTGGGCCATGCGCCGCCGCTCCGAGCACAGCGCCCACTTGGCTTCAAATTTCCATGGCCAGCGTGGACACAGGAGGACCTGCAGATCAGCATCATACCGACCCCTCTGCCAAACCCACTCTAGAGCATACAAAGTCGCCCGTGACCTCGGCGCAGAGGCGCGCCCGCCAGCGCCAGAAGTGGAGCCAAGACTCCTTGGTTCTTGTTGGTTCTTGCTGGCTCGTGCCTGTCGGTTGGCTCTTTGACAGCGTGGACTGCGCCTTGGATCATTCGCTATCAGGTATCTGTCGATTGGTTGTCGGGTTCTGGTCAAAAGTGGCTTAGTTGAAGCGAAAAGTTTACCTCTTCCGGGGCTTCTTCTTCAGCTCCACTGGGCATGCACTGGCATGGTTTTGATGCCAAGGTTCCTTGATGGCAGCTTCATACTCCATGGTAAAGACCTGGTTAGGCTCACGGATGCTATGTTGCATGACCTCTCTCGCTCTCATGGACACTCTGAGGCCCGGCATGAGGGCAAGCAAGTGCAAGCAAGCGGCTGCAATGGAGACGTTTAGCAGGCAGATGGTCACAATGAACCTCGGCGAGGCACCGTGGTTCTGAGCGAGATCGGAGGAGTGGAATTAGGGAGGGGTATCGACATTTCTTGAACTATTGTTCAATATAACTTCGGCCTGAAGTGGGGAACTCGCGAGGAACTCGTGACGAGGAGCGTGGAGAACAAGGTGAGATAGGTGTCGAGGTTGTTCGGCTGCAGCTCTCCATCATGGAGCTCACCCTGGATTGTTTGGCTCAGGGGTGCTGCTTTCGGCTATTTCGGCTAGGCAGCAGCTCCTGGTTTCGTCTTGCTGAGTTCGCTGTGCGCGCCGCATGGGATGTCAAGGGGTTCCCAAAGCTGCTCTAGCCACGACAGGCATGGACTCTCCATCCGCAAAGACCTCCGAACCCTTTTCTGGGAGCTTCGCCTCCATGACATCCAGCCCCTCTCCGTCCGCAAGGAAGAGGCCGCGGTAGACCTTCTCGATGAGAGCCCGCAGCGGAAGCTTGGAGCCTGAGGCCCGAGGCGCACACAAACGGTGATCAGTGATCAGGTATGTCCGCATCTGCTTCTTCTCACTCTTACCAGCCCAGTCCCATCCCTATCCCTGAGCCAGAACAGGAGTGACAATCAGCTTGTCTACATAAAGTGCCAAGAAGCCCATGACAATGTACGCAGATGTGAAGCTTGCAAATACCAAGATCAACACGGTGAAGATGACCCCCAACCTGATGTTGCAGGTCATTGCGCCCAAGTCCACCCACTTTGTTCCGAGTGCTACCACGAGACATGCGATGAAGCGCTCCCAATCATGTCAGACGCAAAGCTGACTGCTACATTCTCTACAAATGTCGAATCCTCCATCCAACCTGCAAAAAATGCAACATTCTTTGGGCTCAGTGCTAAGAGACCGGAGGAAAGAGTGGAGTATGGCCAGGAGATGCCGACCAAACTCCAGCCGAGGAGATGCACCTTCGGAAGATTCAGCTTGCTCAGCTCAAGTTAGGTCGTCTGCCCTGTGTAGAAGCTCCATGACCAGCTGCTATCAGCATGCAGTGCAATCAGCCACGGGCCTTTTGCCAGGAAGATGAACAAGAAGCATTGCAGGAGCATGTTCGCACCAAGCAAGCTCCGCTCAAAGGTCCGCTTGTTGCCCTGGGGTTCGAACGCTGGCCATGGTAGCAAGCAAATCGTTTCGTAGCATAGTAAGTTGGGGGTGCGTGCACCACTGGGAGTTGGGGGGTGGGGGGTTGGGGGGGATTGGGGGGTGGGGGGGTTGGGGGGATGATAAAGCATGATGCAAAAATGGATGCTTGACGCTTCTGGAACAAGACGCGCTGTCACAAGCGTTCATGTATTTGCAGCGTTTTTGCCTAGCAAAAGGACTTTTGACGTTTCTGGAACAAGACTGTCACAAGCGCTCATGTCTTTTGTGGAGATGCTTGAAACACCTGTATTTACAGCGTTTGGTTCTTCCCACAACATACTGCACGGGGTTGCTCGCATAAAAATAACCAAGTTCTTTCACAAACGTATCTAGGTTTTCCAAGACCCACATTTTTCGAAGACATTAGGCTTTTACCATAAATAAGCACATTCAAGCGCCACGGAACCACCAGTGTCCTAAGAGCCGCGCTCAAGGTTGTGACTTACCGCCGGAACCCAACTCTGCGAAAGAGGCTCCTGCAAGTCCTCGTCGTTCCTCCAGGTGTGGTCCAGGTCGTAGCCAAAGAAAGTCCTGGCGAGGCACCAACGAAGGGCCCTCGGTTGTCGATTCTGCTGCCAACCCATCTCCTTTAGGGTGTAGGGTTCATGGTTTAAGGCCCCTAAACCCTAGAGTTTACGGTTTAGGGTTTAGGGTTTATAGGCTTTTCGGGTTTAGGGTTTAGGCTTAAGGGTTTAGGGCTTAGGCTTTAGGGCTTCCTCCACAGCAGCCACCACAAGAGGTAAAGCTGGATGATCCGGAAGCCAGCCATGGGATGCAGGAAAAACTGCTTCAGCGTCCAGCCATAGCAAAAGTGACCTCGATTGGGCGACGGCTACAATGCCACCCCAGATCCCTGGGAGGATCCGAAAAGTAGATCCTCTTAAGGGCTCTTAAGAAATGGCCCAAGAGTAGTATGGGGTACGATCTTTGGGGGGGGGGGGGGCTCTCTTTTGTTGGGATCCTCTGGGACCAGGTCAGACCTGCGATTCTTGAAACCGCAACTTGCGGTATAGCCACCCCGCATCCACCAAACGATGGTGATGGTTTCGTTCACCAGGATGGCGAAGATCACCTCGGGCCCCGGCCTATCTAAGCCCTAAACCCTAAACCCTAAACCCTAAACCCTAAACCCTAAACCCTAAACCCTAAACCCTAAACCGTCGCGCCCCTAACTTTTCCACACCAGCTCATCTTGTGACGCTTCTGAAACAAGCTCCGGCCCGTAGCCTGCACTACTTCGCACTGGCACCCACAGTTGCCTCAGAGGCCGTGACCACGGACAATGCAGACGCTGTGCGACCGAAGCTGCCGTCCAGGCCGTCTTCCGTGGTTCCCAGAGCCAGAAGCCAAATGACCAAGACCTCGGAAGGTCAAATGCGCTCACAACATAGCCAGACCCTCTGCAAACCCCGTCGAAACACGAGCCTCAATATTCTTGCGCGAATTTGCAGTAAAAAAAAGCTGCACATATACATATCAAAGCCGTACTCTGTGGTAAAGCGAAAATCGAACGACCGGAAGCAAAAAAATAGAACACAAACCACAATGAAAACACGAGTTTTGCGCGAATGACGCATTCAGGATGGCTTCCCCGCTCCTGCCCCAGCAGTCCGCGATTTGTATTCAGAACTACCCTTAGATCTGACCTCGGAGTTGAACGCGCACGAGAATTCGGCGCTTTGTAACGTTGCCGGACGGTCGGCACTGATTCCAATAACAACTATCACGTAAAGAATCGTAAAGATGTGCGACCTGCATGTCAGAGCGAGGTAATTAAGACAAACCTCCCAGCACCTCCCCTAAGCTTCCCACAGAAACGCGCAGAACAGCATAAGCTCCTCGTCAGTCTTGCGATCGAGACGGACCGATGCAAGCTGATGCAAGATGGTGCACACGCTGAGGCCTACCCCATCATTCTACGAGCATCATAACGACCCTAGCCCATCTGAGCACTCCTGGAGAAGCGAAGCAGTGATAGGTCGGAAGCAGAACGACTCGTAGCCACAGCTGAGGATGGCTTGGACCACCTGTTGCTTCAGCGCTTGGTAAGCTTATTTGCCTACGTCAGGCATGGTTCACGGAAGATGTGCTGCGCCGGAAGCCTTCTCCGCAAATATCTCGCTCCAGCTGACACTGGTCAGCGCCATCATGATGCGCACCTGAGAATCAGCCAAGACGTGCCATGGTGAATGGCCGAAATCTTGCAACATGGTCAGGCATACTTTGTGATCTATGCCAATCGATGCCCTACCGCAGCTCTTTAACGAGTCAGCCGTGGATGCGAACGACTTCAGCCAGGCTTAAGCTCAAGAGCATCCAAGACGTTGGACAGCAGCAAAACCTCAGATGTTCTTGATTCTTGACAGCTCTTTTCATGATATGCTAGCTTCATCATTCAGGTGACGGAACTGCAATTGCTTGCCGGTAGAGGCTGTGGCAATTTACGGCCACCACCAATCCTACCCGCAAAAGCATCGATAAAGCCCTGACAGTCTTGAGCGCTGAATTGCGCTAGAGACCCGAGTGCGGCTGTCTTCATGCTGAAAGAGACGAATTCTCGCACAGCTTGCTCCACAAACATGCCGAGCTGTTTGCTCAACTTACTCTGTTCCGAGCGGGTGCCGAGTGCAATCACCCATGACGCTACGACAGGACCGCCTACCTGCCGTCATTGGTGAGACCCTTGTCTCCGAGCACAACTGCCGAGCAGCCTTGATGCAAACATCGCGGTCTCCTGAGATCAGCAACAAGCAAGGGGCGAAGCAGCTTCATAAACAGCAATGAAGGGCCCAAGCTTCAGGCAGATGCAGCTCTTGGCCATCTGAAAGCTTGGTCACAGCACTGGGACAACGTGCATGGGTTTCAACTGCTTGTAACCGTAACTTTGGTGCTCGCTGGGCTAGTGTCCCAACTTCACGAGTGACGGATCCGACCACTTCTCCAAGCTCGCCATGCAAAATGCAAGAGTCGTGAAGACTGCTTGTGAAGTCTTCAAGGCTTTACGACCCCATCATTGGTCAGTCAAGGCTCCATCCTGGTGCCGTCCCTTTAATGCCGTCGGCGCCCCCATCTGATCCACAACCTGCGACGTGGTTAGGAGCCCGCAAGGGCTCGAGTAGCCCGCCAGGGGGCTCCCTTGCAATGGAAACCATGAGAATCCCTCAACCCAAAACCCTAAACCCAAAACCCTAAACCAAAAACCCTAAACCCTAAACCCTAAACCCTAAACCCTAAACCCTACTCTGCAGCACTTCCCAGCCGAACGTGCTGCTCGGCGAAACTCCTGGCTTGCGGCCGCGCCTTCTGGATGCCCATGGGATCCATCAGGTTCGCCCTGCCAGGCTAAGGGTAGTTACATGGTCCCTTAGTCTCTCCTATGATTACCCTATACATACTAAGGGCCCGTACATCAGAACCCTTTCAAGAAAGTTAGGGACCATACTGAAGGCCCACGAAACTACCCTTCAAGGGACTCAGAGGGAGGGGTCTCGCAGCCTAGGCATCCCGAACAGCAGCCTTCCTGGCTGCTGCACTGCTCTCTTGCTGTCATGATCGTTCTGGCTGCTGTGAGGATTGCCAGGCAAGGCTGCGCAATGTTTCGGCTACCCGGCTGCATTTCGGTGGGGCTTGCTCTGACTTCCTATCCTATCCTATGGCTTAATTCGACAACTCTCACGGCTTCGAGGGGCTCCTGCGCCGACGGCGCTGAAACGTCTGATTAGTTGCATTCACTCATTGAACCAGATGTGCCGATACTTCTGTCCCGTGTCCCAGGGCTCGTGAATCTTGATGCGGACCTTCTTCCTTTGGTGGGCATGTATCGTTCGACCTCAAGCATAAGGCCACCCCTGCATCTTTTGGGAGGCTTGCAAATTCAGGTTGAAGAGAGGGAGTGGGGGGCCAAACCCCGAGCAGGTGACGTCACGGCATAACTGTTCAACAAATCGGGCTCGGATGACATTTCTGAGCTGAGTCCCGTGTTTGAGCCCATGCGGACTACTGGAAACTGCTGCCGATATAACCCCGTAACTGATAACACGCTGCAACACACCTGCCCCTACGCCAGACTCGTGTAGGAAAGCACGTGTGGGAAATGATGCAAAGAGAGGAGGCATCACAACTTCTGTCGCGAATCAAGCCACATTCAGAGATAGAGCCCATTCAGTGGCTCCTAATACATATGGAGCCGTATACTTAGGACACCCCACACGGGACCATAACTTTGAGAACGCCCACATCTGAGTTCTGCACATTTCGACACGCATGCCCTTCTTTTATAAGCCCTTTTTGAACTTCGCGCTTCAGCTCGAGACCCTAAACCCTTAACCCTAAGCCCTAAACTCTAAACCCCAAACTCTAAACCTTAAACCCTAAACCCTTCAGCCCATGCTCACCGCTCTCGCCGTGAGATGGGTCCAGCATGCACTCTCATGTTGGGAAGTCCGGGATTAACCCTAAACCCTAACCCCAAACCAGCCTGTTGCACGACGCCTTCGGGGCCAGCGTCCCGTGCCAGCACTGGTGCGATCGGAGCCAGCAAGGCCAAGCCTACAACTGGCTCTTGAAAAGGAATTAGGGTTTAGGGTTTAGGGTTTAGGGTTTAGGGTTTAGGGTTGAGGTTTGAGGGTTGAGGGTTTAGGGTTTAGGGGGTTTACGAAAATAAGGGGCCCCCGATATACGGATCCCCAAAAAGTAGGAAACAACCATGTTGGGCTCTAAGGTTCAGGGTTTAGGGTTCTTTTTCGCCACCCGCACTGCACACACCACACTGGGTATCTGCTCTGCAGGGACTATTTGAGGCTACGAGATCGCAAAAGGGCAGCCGAACTGATGCAAGCTTGAGAAACGATGGGTGCCACCTGCGGATACCTGCGGTCCACAAGCTTGCCCACTCACTCACACACACACACACACACACACACACTCACACACACTCACACACACACACACACACACACACACACGTTTCCAACATCCTTCAACTCCGAGCCCATCCGTTGAGTCGACGAAAGCAGTCACCTCCATTTCCGATTTCATGACTTCCACAGGAGGTCTGAGCCGCCCTCAAGAAACAAGCTTGAGCCTGCAGGCTTCATTCGATTGTTTTGCTAGCTTATTTTCAGGATTAAGGGACCTGCGAAGGCTTAGGCCTTGAAACAAAGGCGACTGACTGGCTTCGGAGGTGCTACATTGCTGTAGCTTTTGTACCTAGCATAAACATCTTGAGAAGCAATGCTGATGGGGCGTATCTTACCTGTCCCCCTCTTGCCTAACTTGCGCATGCCAAGGCAGACTTCTGAACTTCAGCTTGGAAAGCGACACAACCGGAACGCCAGCGCGGGCGGGCGCCTTGTGTCTTGCGAAGGCACTGGAGTGGCAATAAAGGTCCGAAGTCTGCCTTGGGGAACATGTCGCTCTCAGCTTTCCAGCGAGGGCGGGTGGGTGGGGCGGTTGGCACAGGACCACCGGTCGTGCAACCGTCAGCTGATCCTCCTTTGTGTAGGAGCTCGGGGTGTTTGGATTTGGGAGTCTTCAGTTTTCTTGTGTAGGGTTTTGGGTTCGGAGTTTGGGGTTTAGGGCTGTCTAGGGTTCAGGTTCTGACATGAGGAAGCTACTGAGGGCCCGGCCTATCCTCATTCGTGTCGGGCTGGTAGGAGGTTTGTACCGACAAGTTGGGCAGGTCGAAAACGGTAGCCGACCATCCGAATCCTGGCTGCAAGATGCAATGCACAAACTGAAGCACAACTAGTCGCTGCGCTCAGCCGCAAGAAAAATGCGCTCTGCGGCTCTGCATGAGGACGTGAGATACGTGAACACCATGAGACTGCGGGGTAGCACATGTCCTTGCGCTCGATGCTTGTAGTTCATGTTTGCCCGGTGAGGCAGGGGATGCACATGTGGATCTTCAGTGTCCTCGACAAAGTTGAACATGCGCTGCGCATCAACATGCATCAACGTTGCAGGCTCCAACCCATCAGTTCTTCTGCGAAGAGTCCCCGCCCCCAGCACTTTCATGGCCGTGTCTGATCCCCGCCAGGCTGCAGGTTCCGTCAGGAGCAGGTCATCCAGCACCGAAATGGCAATGGATGGTGCAATCTCCAACAGCTCCGCAATGCTGTCCTGGGCAAATGTCTCGTGGCGTCTGATCGCAGGCTGCTCGCAAGTTCCCACAACTATGTCTCTCAAGCCACAGGGTGCTCCCAGCATCGTGGCACCAGCCCGACCCCTTTTCCTTCGCCTTTCCTGCCTGCCTGCGTTCGATGCCCCCTTTCGACTTTCAAACAGTTTCGAAAAGCAACGCGAAATGATAATGCGATTCGGAAAAAAGATTGGCAATACCGGAAAGACCGAGTCTCCACTGGCTCCAGGCCCTCGGCGGACCGAGCCCCCGTCACCGCACGAAGGCGCAGCGTCGAGAGAGCACGCGCCGCCGTGCCGCCAGAGTCCTGGCAAATCCGGAATCGGAATTTGTGGGGAGATGTCCTGACCTCTGGATGCCGGGTTCATGAAGCGGAAGCCAGGAACAAATTGTTTCTGCACAGAAGAAACACCCCGGCTGTGCCTCTTTCGCAACCTTCACTCAATAGACCCAGAATGAAAACACCAGCCCTACTTAGCCCTTGAAAGTCCTAAAAGTTGGCCGTTCGAGAGCCTTGAAGCGGGAGTACTGGCTTAGAAAAAAAACCATCTTCACCGCTCCCAGACCTTGTTGGACTCTTCCACGACACGCTTTACAAGCTCTTGGGCGCCGCTCACGCTGAAAGCGGCCATGCTGGTCACGTCCTGCAGGGTTCTCAGGGTGCCTTACGCCACAGGTGCACTCAGTTGCTACAAGGGTACCCATTTCAGACGAAGCACCAATACCAATGCAGAAAGAGCCTTCTGAAACCTTGCAACGCCCATGCGGGGCAATGCCAGATGCCTCAACCTCTGTTGCCGCAGCACTTAGTGGTCCCTTCTTTCCACTGACCTTGAAGTAAGAGTCCTTGGAACCTTAGGTTCGGGGCCCCCTTAAAGGCTGACGACTGATGCCAGGTCTCTAGGATCCTGGCACCTGTTTCGCCCCCCAAAGTGAGGGGACAGCGTGCCTGGAGCAAGAAGCTGGCGCCTCGCAGGGAAGGTGCCAGCAGCGCCATGACCTGGTTGGGAGCCGGAAGGTAGTGCAGCGTGCCTTTATGCCATATAACATACCTTTGCCTACACCCAATCCAAAACCCAAAAGCGTTTCCTGACCCCAAACTTCCGAAAGAACTCCTGGTGGTGACGTGCCTCGCTTCGCTGCTTTTGGGAATAGACCTGCGGCCGGGCAAAGTCGGTTTCCGAGTCGATCCGAGTCGGTATCATCAGCAAGGCGCCCAGAAAACCCCCTATGCGTTTAGATGCGTTTATATGGGTTTATGCTGCGGGACACTGTCAGGCCTGGTCTGCATAGTCGCAGATCCTTATAACATCTTTCAAGTAGCTCACAGCAGGCCCTACAAGAAAGTGATGTGAACTGACGGACGCTGCTTCGATGCCTCTGCAAAAGCCGAGGAGCTGTAGTGGAGTCAAGCCTCGATCCCATCCCCGGTTGCCATGCGCGCGGGTGGCGCGGACGTAGGCGCTCGTCTTGAGCGTCACGTCCTCGGCACATTTTTGGCAAAGACGGCTGGAAGGCTGGAGGTTCGAAAGCCCTGTCAAGCATCAACACGGCTAAGGCTTCCGCTGCGCTGTTTTCCACCAGCAGGCAGATCAGCTCCGTATCACAGTTCTTGCCGACGGCCAAGTGCAAACAGCTTAGGCCTCCACTGCCACCACAACCGTCCGGATTGGCACGTTGCTCCAGGAGGTATTGGATAACAGAGTCCTGGCATCACCACCCAAGACATGTTCTGACATTTCGTCCAGCCGGCCTTTCAACCGCGAGCCCGCCTTCGCACCCCTGATCAAAGGGTAGGGCGATGCCGAACTTCGCATCGCATGGTTGTAGTCAATGGTGGCTACGATCGCATCGGCGAGGGGCGTCCAGCATGGGATCTTGTCAAAGACTGAGGCTGATTCCTCAGAGTCTCATAGCTGGAGTCTGGTCGTCGCTAGCATAATTGGGGCGTAGGTGAACGCAGGTGAACGAAGACGAGCACAGGTGAGGAAAGATTTACATGGTCTTTGCGATCGCACGCATGCGGCAGCAACAGAAGCAACCGCAGCAACAACAACCACCACCACGACGGCGACCACGCCGCCGCCGCCGGCAGCGGCAACAGCAGAGGCAGGAGGGAATTCCAGACACACAAAATGGAAGGTAAATCTAAACATCGCTTGCTCAAGCACGGCTGTGCTCCTCCCAAGCGTTTCAGGCCAGCGGCAAGGGACGCACCCAAGTTGAGCAAGGCCTTGACCTCAAAGACGCGGCAAATCAGGGGGCATCTGACGCGGCAAATCAGGGGGCATCTGAGAGCGGCAATGCTTTTTCACATTGTTGACCATGTGGGATATATGCGTGGAGAATGTTGGGGCAAGCGAGCATTGGCCCGGGAACTCGTGAGCCTCTGCAGCTTTGACTCTCTGAGCGCCACGCAGCTGGCAGGCAGTGGCCTAAGCTGTGGAGCGGACGTCCCGACACACCATATGCTGTGGGCATGCGGAGGCGAATACACCCCTGGCCGAACGTTTCGACCTACGGAGCATGTTAGTTCACATGCAGATACAGCAGAGTCGTGCGGAGTAGGCGAATGCCGACAAGTGTCGTTTTCACTACGCCTGCTAGTGGACTAATTGATACCCCGTTTGAAAAATACGGTACTAGTACTGTTTAGTTCCCCCAGGCCCACTTGTGTCAGGAGTCCACAAGGAAGAGGGCGGGGCCACGGGTCTAAAATCCTTGAAGCTGACGGGTCGAACTGTTGGCCTGGTGCAGTAGCCCCTGAAACAAAAAAGAGAAACTAACGCGGTGCGAGCGTCCCACTGCAGCAAGATGCATGCTGGTGACGCTGCAGAACTCCTTAGCATCACCGATTGCGGCGATGAGTAGGTGCCTGGATCTTGGGCTTATTCAATACCCAGTACAATGGGAATGGGCTGCTCTCAGCCCAGCTATGCACACCTTCCGAATCGCAATTCTTCTTGCTGGTGCACAGCCTGCATGAACCTGTCAAAAAGTCCTGTCACAGTCCTGTCGCTACACTCCAAAACTCAACCTGCGAGACCCTATGACTGCATGACCAGCATCGTTCGCGTTGGTTCTGCGCTCCACCTCTGCTTTGGCGTGAATGTCAGCGCGACTGGCGACGATGTACCTTATTAAAGCTTCTCCACAAGCCGACCCAAAACATGGGCTTCATGTGATGGCTCATGCTGTTGACCCGGATGCCCACGTCCTAAAACGACAGCCCCAGGTGCTGCAGAACATCCTCGGGAGGAGTCTGCCACTTCTTGTCCTCCACCAAAAAAGTTAGGGTTAAGGAATGTTTTGTGCAACCACCTAAGGGTTTAAGATGGTTTGAGGTTGAGCGTTAAGGGTTTAGAGTTTCGTGTGCAATTGAAGCACATGCAGAAACTTTCTCGCGCGCCGCATCCTCCTCGCGGACCATCTCGTCAACTGCATAGTGCAAGAGGTATCCCGCGGAGACCCTGTTCCTCTTACCTCGGTTGTCTGACTCTTTTCCGATTCGGTGGGCTTCAACTGCCGGCATTGTCTGACTCGCTTCCCAAAACTGCCAGGGATTCGCTGCTCTCATCTTGAACTTCAGGCTCGCCAGTTCCCTGACTCTGCCTAAACCCTAAACCCTAAACCCCAAACCCTAAGCCCTAAACCCCTGCACAGGTCTCCAAAAAAAAGCCAGGACGCGGTAGAACTTCCCTGGGCGCAGGGGGTTGCTCAGCTTCATCTGCACGGCATCTTCGAGCTCCTCAACAGGTTCACACGGAGCTGCGGTTTTGTTCGCTTGGTACACCTTCCTGAACTGCGGTTTAGGAGGGTTTAGGGGGTTTTTGAAGCACAAGAGCATATGAGGGGGTTGGTTCACAGCAAAGTCACCACTTCCGGCACGATGCCAGGCTCTAGCTCCACTTCGCTCATCATGTCCTGTCTCGCAGGGCGTCTCATGGCGGGAGTGCTGGCCATACTGCCGAAGGGAGGGCCGGACAAGCGGCACACCTCCAATTGGGGGCCTTGTGAGGGGCTTTCATAAGCAACCCAGTTTGCAACGGATCTTGCATTTAAGGGGGTCAATTGACCAAGTCCGGCAACAAACGCCCGCCAGAAACCGGTCCTCACTCGAGTGCAAGTCCGCGATAGTGACGGCTCGTCGCTTTGAGGGCCCTCCTACCCGGAAATCCTGCATGACGCAAAAGAATTCACAACCACGCGCAGGCTCTGAACTGACGAGACTATGTGGGAAGGGGCCGTCGGTGCTCGTGGCTCGTGTTCATATGCCAATTGGGAAGCAGCAGACCGCGTGCTTGCATGCCTGGATTGTCAGAGATCCCTCCACGGCGCTCTCATCATCCAGAGTTCGTGATCGTATCAGTGGGGAGTCCACCATGGACCTGCCGTCAGAGGATGCATGTGGAAGCTCGGCAACGAGGCTGCAGCAGGCCTTGGAGATTGCACCCGTGGTGTCCCGCAGATTTCATTCAGCACATATCGAAGGCAGTACTGGAAGAAGCGATAACCTCTGACGAAAGGCGTGACGAAGCAACAGACACAGCAGGCTCTGGAATTAGGCTCACGCTCGTAAGACCCTCTGCACATCATGACTCCACAAAAGCTTTTCAACACCGAGTCAAGCAACCGAGCACGGACACGCAAGACTGCTGGATCTTGAGCGGCCTGCTCTCCTCCGAGTTGTCCCTGGCAGGATTCGAAGAGTCAGACGCAAGAACCAGGGAATGTAGCATCTCGGTCTACACCGTAAAGAGCTAACCCCGTTCTGAGACCTGGTCAGCTGGGATATCTGAAGCAGATCATCCTCTTCATCAGGGTCCTTCGCAAGTCAGTTCCTGTGCCAGAAAACTGCCTCTCACAATGGCCAAAAACACAGCTTCATGGATCATGGTCAAGAAACAGATTAGAACAGATTGTAGCATATGGGCCACACGATGGTTCGAGAGCTACAGTATCTGACAGGTCATCCGAGAGCAATCATTCTTAACCAACACTGATTGGCACGAAGAGGAAGTCCTCTGCATCTGCCATTACCACGAACTCGCAGCGGCGTGCATCGGCGGTCTCAGCAAGAAACCTTGCAGCATTTTGTGAAGTGAGCTTACCCTGCAGCTTCTGCTTTCGAGAGCGCTTCTTAGGTGCTGAGTTCCGCGAGGGGAAAAAAAGGTTTTCAAAATGGGTTTTTGAGGGGCTTTATTGTACCCCAAAAGCTTCAAGGTTACCCACGCCCAGCACCTAAGGGCTTTTTTCATTGAGCCACTTGGCTGAACATGCGAAAGGCTCACCCACTCTGAGGCGGGAGCTGGCGCACTTCCAACCTCGCCTTGGGGCCCTTCCGCACGATGGCTTCCAAGTCCAGCTCCTTTGTGGCCATGGTACATACACCATATGCTCTGTAGATGATATCCTATAGGTATTTGTCTTATTTTGTCATTTACACTATGTATATCTGGAGATATATATATATATACTGGCATCACATCAAAAACATCATGTCGCATCTTGAGCAGAACGCCCCGCAGAGGGGGGCCGGCTCTTTGTTACGGACCCATACGAAGCCTATGAGGACTGCAAGACTCTCGAGTCGCAGCCGACAGGCGAGTCTGGCAGGAGTTTTTCATAGCGGAGCATAGCAACCAGGGTAGAAGTTGGGAGAAGGGTCGGATCTTGACTTGTTTCCCTAGTGGTTAGAGGCAAGGAAAGTCGGGAAAGGCTCGCAAATCCCCGCGACACGCTTGAGGCCAGTGAGGTCAGCTTGACGTTCTGAAGTATTGCGCACATCGCCCTGGACATCAAGCATCGGGGCGGGCGGAGGTCTCACTGCAACGCCGAACTGTCTTGAAGCCAAGGTGCTACCACCATGCCTTTCTTCATGCCGCCAATTTTGCGTGCCCGCAAGGTTTTGAGTGTGCAGCTCCCTTGCGGCCTGTCAGCAACTTAAACTTAGACGAATTTGCGCAGCATTAGCGCAGAACACAAGGCAAAGGCATCAGCAATTCCTCGAGCATGTTACTGCTGCATCATACTTTGCATCACCCTTTGAAGTCCGCAAGTGCCGAGGAACCTGAGGTCATTGCAAGTGACGCCGCTGAGATCCACGGTCGTGGGATCTGCCATGCTTTCCAGCAGAACCTTCACCACCTTTTGGGGGAAGATGGGGCTTCGCATCGACCGAGCTAGAGTTGAACACCAAAAAAAAGATAGGCCCTCAACCCTTTTTTGCCAAACCCTCAACCCTCAACCCTCAACCCTAAACCCTAAACCCTAAATTTGAAAGCTTCAGCCTGGTGTTGGATCACGGCATCATCCCCCGCCCGGGCCCAGAGCGTCGTGGCCAGATGCAGCGGAGTGTAGTCTGGGACGGAGTCGAAGGTGGCCCTGGGATTTTGTACAGCCACTCCGCGGAGCGGACCCCTCGGGCAGCCACTCCGCGGAGGACAATCGAAGAGAGAAAGGGTGTAGGGTTTAGGGTTTAGGGTTTAGGGTTTAGGGTTTTTTTGGCACCCGACTAGCCACAGCAATGCGGGGTTTCAAGGTCGGTCTCGAAAAATGGCAAAAAGGAAATCTCCAGGGTTTAGGGTTTAGGGTTTAGGGTTTAGGGTTTAGGGTTTAGGGTTTAGGGTTTAGGGTTTGAGGTTCTCATTCTGTCAAGATATGGGTACTCCTCATTTACCTCGAAATTTTGTAGTATGGCCCCATCTTGTAGCCACATTCCGACGAAGAAGATTATGGCGATAGAAGCCCCCCTTTAAAAGGCACCCCCGAATTTCAAAGGGAAAATCCCGACACAGTTTTGGCATTTGAAGAGGAGGTTCCGCGATTCCACCGCGGCCCGGCACCGGAGGAGCACCTCCAAGGGAGTAGGGTTTTTTTAATGACTTACAGTAGCGCAATATACTATAGATTACTATAGTATATCGCAATATACTATAGTATATCGCAATTTGGTAATTTAGTACAGTTTACTATACAGCATACGATAACACCGTTCGGGGAGTCGCACCATCCGAAGCGCTTTTGATGTCTTGGAATGCCGCGTCGTGCCACAGTCTTGCGCTGCACTGCTTTGCTACTAAAGCTGGTTCTGACTTAACCCCTTAAGCTGCAAACATCCGGCTCCCATCATGTCAGGCTGCGTGGAGCTCGGTCTCGCCATCCCTGACTGCGCATCGTGATGGCGCTATCTGCTCGTGCACGGCCAGTTCAAGTCCCAATTGGTGCAGGAGCCGCAAAACTCCTTCGTGACCAAAGCTGGCTGCGATGTGTGCCGGGGTGATGCCATGGGCATCTGCAGCGGCCAGGTCCACGCCCAATTGGTGCAGGAGCCGCAAAACTCCTTCGTGACCTTTGGAGGCTGCAAAGTTTGCTGGGGTCGTGCGAGCGGCATCTGCAGCGGCCAAGTTTACGCCCAACTGGTGCAGGAGCCGCAAAACTCCTTCGTGACCACACATGGCTGCGTTGTGTGCTGGGGTCCTGCCAGCGGCATCTGCAGCGGCCAAGTTTACGCCCAACTGGTGCAGGAGCCGCAAAACTCCTTCGTGACCAAAAGTGGCTGCCAAGTGTACTGGGGTCTGGCCATCGGCAGCTGCAGCGGACAAGTCAACCCCCAACTGGTGCAGGAGCCGCAAAACTCCTTCGTGACCTTTGGAGGCTGCGTTGTGTGCTGGGGTCTGGCCAGCGGCATCTGCAGCGGCCAAGTTTGCGCCCAAGTGGTGCAGGAGCCGCAAAACTCCTTCGTGCCCAAAAAAGGCTGCGAAGTGTGCCGGAGTCTGGCCATCGGCAGCTGCAGCGGACAGGTCAACCCCCAACTGGTGCAGGAGCCGCAAAACTCCTTCGTGACCACACATGGCTGCGTCGTGTGCTGGGGTCCTGCCATCGGCTCGTGCAGCGGCAAGGTCCACGCCCAATTGGCGCAGGAGCCGCAAAACTCCTTCGTGACCAAAAGTGGCTGCGAAGTGTACTGGGGTCTGGCCATCGGCAGCTGCAGCGGACAGGTCAACCCCCAACTGGTGCAGGAGCCGCAAAACTCCTTCGTGACCAAAATTGGCTGCGACGTGTGCCGGGGTGATGCCATCGGCTCGTGCAACGGCCAGGTCAATGCCCAATTGGTGCAGGAGCCGCAAAACTCCTTCGTGACCTTTGGAGGCTGCAACGTTTGCTGGGGTCTTGCCAGCGGCATCTGCAGCGGCCAAGTTTACGCCCAACTGGTGCAGGAGCCGCAAAACTCCTTCGTGACCACCCCTGACTGCACAGTATGCCAGGGTTTCGCCACGGGCATCTGCAGCGGCCAAGTCCACGCCCAACTGGTGCAGGAGCCGCAAAACTCCTTCGTGACCAGAAATGGCTGCGGAGTGTGCTGGGGTCATGCCATCGGCATCTGCAGCGGCCAGGTCCACGCCCAATTGGTGCAGGAGCCGCAAAACTCCTTCCTGACCAAAAGCGGCTGCGCAAGCCGCTGGTGTCCTGCCACCGATACCTGCAGCAGCCAGGTCAGCGCCCGATTGGTGTAGGAGCCGCAATGTTCCTATGTCTCCATGCGCAGCTGCCACCTGCATCGGCGTCTTGGCGACTGAAGTGCCTTGTTTCTTTGCTTTCTGGAACCGAAAGCCGAGCCTCCGGTCCCCGGACACAAGGAAAATTGGGATGCCCAGGTCCTCTGCGATGGCAATCTCCTGTTGCTGCCCCTCACCCAGCTGGCAATCAACCTCAACCGCTTGTAGCATGATAGGTGGTTTCCGCTGCTGCCGGGTTGATGGATCCCCGCCAGCAAGGTGGTACCTATAAGAATACGCCCAGCAATCGTCCTCATCTGGCTTTCCCCTCGATTTGCACAGCCCTTTGCACCAGCGGCCTTCACGGTGAGTCTGGCAGAGGGTCTTCGTGTACTTGTTGGGAGAGTAGACGTAACCGCCATGGCTCCGATAAGCCGAAGCAAACCTAGTTGCGACTTGGTATGCTGTCGAAGCTGTACTCAAGTTGCCTACTGTCATCCGCTGGGTTTGTTCGATAGCATTGAATCGCAAGCTCAGCACGACTGGGCACCGACGCCCATGCTGCTGCTCCCAGGGATACTCGAATTGCTCATCTCGCAAACGCTCGAAGTGCACCCCGTCTCCTGTCACGGGCTTCCAAGCCGTCTTCACTCGCTGGAAGCCATGAAACATCTTGGACAGCACTGACGGCATCGCGTGCTGCTCGTGCTGGACGGCTATGGGGGTTGGCAAGTTGACCGTATCATGCACTCTTACGGGTACAGGGACCTCTGAAGGGCGTTTGTTTCACTCGCACAAATTTCACAACCGCCGCGGGGGTGTGGGATCCACTACAACCCCTTTGAGCCAATTGAAGCCGGCGTGGATCAAGCCATGAGGGATACTAAAGAAATCCCGACAATAATGAATACATTGAAACGACAGATTCAGCCAACTATTGACAATACTCGTTCAGGCGCGGTCCAGAGAGTTGCCGGGTGCCAGAGGGCGTTCATGGGCCAGATGAAACGCAATTTTGCTCCAGGACGCTGGCAACCCTTTAGGCGCAAGAAGCAAACGATACAAAACCGCACTGATCGATAACCTACGACTTCTTGCTCCTCAGCCCACTACCTGCACCAACTTGTCTGTCAACATAATAGCACCGTAATACTAAAGATACTAAAGGAAAACTAGACCCCGTAACTTGGCTCGAGAAAGGGGGGTCTGGGATAGGAAGTGGAGAAGTCAATGGGGGGGCAAGGAGCAACCCAGACCAGGCGTTCTGGGGAAAAGAAAGAAAGCAGGCGAGGAGTAGACAACCCAGACCGCCGGAAATTCCCGGAACTCAGCTCGAGAAAGGGGGTCTGGGATAGGGAGTGGAGAGCAAGGGGGTGGCAAGGAACAACGTTCTGGGGAAAAGCAAGCAGGCAGGCCAGGAGAAGACAGCCCAGACCCCGCAACTCGGCTCGGGAGAGGAGCGAGAGAGGAGACGAAAAGAGAGAAGAGAGGCGAAGAAAGAACAAAAAAAAAATCACACACACACACAGAGACACCGACCGACCGCTGCAGCATCGCAGCTCGCGACACTGCACATGGAATACCCAAGTAATTCCACAGTCTTGAGTCTTGTGAAGCAAACAACTCCTCAGCCATCGGCATCCGGCAACTTTCGTGGCGCCAAATTGTGCATCACATTAAGTTGCTACTACTTTACACGACAGTCAGCCCACTTGGGATACGTGCTCTCTGATGATCTTTGCTCCCATCCAGTCGTGTAGATCCAGGGGTTCGACGTCTAGGGCTGCTGTGAAAGGTGCCTTCTTGATCCATACACCCTCTGCCCACCTTCACGCCATGCACATTCCCGGCATAGACCGCAAAATGAATCCTGAGCATATGCGGAGGATTGCTGCCACATCCAGCACTTCTGGAACCAGATCTTGGATAACTTGCACAACAATGTCGGCAGAAGTGCACCATGTGCTCAATCAACCCAGCTGCGGCAAAACCGAGCAGAAGACTCTCTCCTTGATGATCAGATCATCCTGTTGCAGACACATGACAAGAAGGCCCACCAAATCTGCTCACTGCCCTCCTTCAGAAGCAACCGTAGCAACTCACAATGCACGTCGGAGAAGAGGTAAGGACTTATTCTGTGGTTCTGGCTTCAGGCTCTGACCAAGATTAGAAGGCCTGGCTTGTGGGCTGGACATTCAGACTTCGGCATTGGGAGTGGTTGCAGTGCTCCAGCATACAAGGCCCCCCTGCAGTCCGATGGGAAGTCGAGCTCCACATCGAAGAGCGCGCGTGCGTTGATGTTGCCTTTGAGACCTTGCAGCGAAGACTCAAAGCCCAAGTGCCCTCGTTCCCTCTGGGACCCTCGTGCGACCAAGGAGCGCAAGATCAGGTGGATGTCCTCCTCTAAGCGCTCGTAATGGCAGAACGCAGCCACCTCCGCTGAGTTTAGGCTTCAGTCCGAGTCCGGCTTATACATATAAACTCAAAAAATTGGCGAGGGCCATCCCATGAAGATAAGGCACATGTATTAGGCTGATCTGCGACCAACTGCCCACCGACTCAAGGCAAAGCTTGCCCTGCCGGAGCTTCCCACGAACTGCCGCAGGCTTCATGGCCTGCGCGTGCAGATCATGGGGGTGTGAACGGAAGACGCTTTGGAATCATCTTGGGTAGCGAAGCCCCTGATCCAGCAGAGAGCTCAGCCCTCGAGCTGCTCTTCCGCTGGGATTCCTCTGCCTCCTCCAAGGAGTAGGACTTGGGAAACCGCATGGCGACGCTGCGCAGGAAGGCTTTGAGGAGCTGGATCACTTGCTCCGGAAGCCGCCCATTCAGGATGAAGCCTGAAAAGCACAGGCCAGATGAAACATGTACAGACTGCTGCAACCCGCAGGAACACTGAAGGTGTAGTGTGCACATGTGTGCACCAGAAGGCACTGGAGATTTAGACCTGGTTGGCTCTGAGACCGCGCCTACATTCCACGGGTTGGGCCCGAGCACGTTCGACAAGGACACATGCTCGGTGGGGTCCCCTTGGAACTCCTTGGATCCATTCCAACGGTTTAGCAAAATCTTCTCCAGACATAGCGGAAGGGCTCTGGCTGCTGGACGGCTTGCTCCATCATCATCTACCCACAAGATTAAGGAAAGAAGACAACAAGCTCCCAAGGGCAAGCGTCGTGCATCAGGTCCTCGAACCATTTCTTCAAGTCCTGCCGCTCCGCAATGCTGCAAGGGCAACTTGTCTGGCTGACTGTGTGTATGCGTGTTCGGACGTGGACAGCTCTATGCCACCATGCCAGTTTGCCATAAGAGCCTGTTTACAAAGAAACCATGATCTGGCGCCACGCTCAAATGAACACCCACAGGCTCCGGCAGGTCGTACACGCGCTTTGAGGACGGCGTGCGCTGGCTTGGCGACTCCTCATGGAGGGGGTTCGGAGCTGGGAAAGGGCTCGGTTTCGGGAAGCCAAACATTCCCAGCGTCCTCGAAGTTTACACTTCGCTGGCCATCCGACCTCACTTGCAAAAGGGGCCATGCGGGCCCTACGAGAAGATCAGAGTCATGAATCTCCATGGATCTCCGGGCGCTATGTTCCTTGCTCTTGTGGAGCAGGCCACCTTGTCATACCCTGTCCCCTGCAACAAACACCACCTGCGCCCTGCCAAGGCGCGCGTCGGGGTTGATGAACTGCGTATACCTGAGTGCCAAGCTCGAAGGATGGCATGTGACCTACATGTCATGCCACGAAAAGCTCGGCTCTCGAAACCCCCGACGGCCTCTGCCCTGTCCCCAGCTCATCATTCCTCCCCCAAGCATAGCCAAGCATAGCCTCACCTCCCGATCATCGAAGACCTCCAACTGCTTAACTTCTCACCCCAAGTATTCGTCGCGACGCCGCCTGTTCCGCCAAGCAAGCACCTTCCCCCCTCGTGTCCGGTCTCTCGCTCTGCCCCTATGTATCGTATCCCCGTGCAGCTCTTGTTTGCTTGTTTAGTTTTCGCTCCTACGCGTCATTGCTTGTTCTGGGCTTGGGTCGCCCAAAAACCCCGCAGCACAAGGAACAACAGAACAGCTGAAGCAAATTAAAAGTGGTGAGCCATCCATGTTAGGCCAGGGTTGCAGGGTTAAGTTTCAGCATCAGGTATTCCCAGCAGGACGCCCTGGAGTATGCATGCCACTTCCCTCAAGCCCTGGGCTCTGCGAAGTGAACAAACATGTTATGGACTAATGCCAGGTTGGTGCAGTCTTGGGAGCGGCGGTCGTGAGAGCAGCGGGCGGACCTCCATCCCCAAGCCAAGCACACAAGCATGACAAAGCTTGACAAAGCATGACAACATACAATTTCTCGACCTCTCTGCATTTCGAGAACCAAAGGCACTCTACAGCTCATGTCCTGGCAAGCGCCCTTCTTCGTTGTCGAGTAGCGATGCCCGACTGGGATCTCTTGCCCACAGGATCTTGATGTCCAGTCTCCTGGGCTTCGGACACAGGTTATCCAAACAGGTGCGCCGGGCCATGCCTCCTCTCACGAGTGCATGAGCCGGCCAGATGCAGCCAACCGAAGGCAAGCGGCATCGTTTGAATGCGACTGAGGATGGATGTCTCGCGAGCTTGCCATGGCCAACTAGCGCAGGCCGTGTACAACCATTTCGAGGTTGCTTGTGGTTCAATGCATGGTGCTACTTCGTTACAGCTTCTCAACCTCTTTTCCTTCGTGGCATCATAATGACTCCAGGCAGGAAGAGGAGAGGATTGGGGGGGGGAGGGGGTGGGCTCTGTTTCTTTGTTGTAAGAAGCCGCACCGAGACCTCTTCGAAAGGATGCCATCTGTGGAGCGTGCTTCATCGTTCATGGGCCGTTGTTCTTGATTCTCCCTTGAAGCTGGCTTTTTTTCTCCAAACTGCGGGGAGGGAACAATCAACACTGGTGCTGGGGCTAGATCCTCTGAGTGCAATGAGCCCATGACTCGCTGCTGCTACCGTGCGAAGCAACCAAGCCAAGGCAGCCCAAGGCCTCCCTCCTTGTTCCTGTCGTAGCCATGCATGTGCGCCCCCCTGTTTTTCTTGCCTCTGACAGCTCAGGGCGACAGCGCCACGGTCCTGTCACGACGCCTTCCGGCGGGGGATCCTGCGAGCAGCTTGTCGACAAAACGGAGTGCTAGCCAACCCGCTGTGGGATTCAACTCGTGATGCCAGGCCACAGAATAAGAACGAACCACAAAAGAGCCTTCACAGCCCTCCGCACCCTCTAGATCTTTGCCAGAAGATCACGCTGCCCTTTCTCCCATGTGCCTAGCACCCAGCCTCTAAAGGCTGCCAGCGCGTGTCACAGGAAATCCGGAATGACCGGGTGCCATTCGGCAGAGTCGTGTGCAGAAGATCCATACCGAAGATCGCCTTAGAACTCAACATGCCAGCAAACCTGTCAGAGAGGCTTTGATGCCCGACTCTCATGATTCCCTCTGCTTCGTCTCGAAGGAAAATCTGCTGCATTCGACACAGCTCACCGCATCTCTGCCAAGGGTCCACATCCCCAGAGTCGAAGTGGCAACTGCGCCATACGCAGCCTCTGCTCTGGATGTTTCAGCGGGCGTTTTAAATCAGATGTTTGCAGCTCAGATTGCTTCATGAAGGGGCTTGCAGGCCCAACGCACGTTGCCCTCAAGGGCAACTGAACACCCAAGCTACTGAGAAGATGTAAAGGCATCCCACAAACTCAGCTCAAGGTCGGCAATCGTCAGATTTCAAGGTTGCATCGGCTGCCTTCCGGCAGCGTAAGGGCTCCAGCATCTGAAGCCAGCCAGCCACTCCTGGTGTGGAGTCTGTGACGTGGGGCCAGTGGTGCTGGAGGAGCTTTGAATGGCTGCGTTGTCTTTGGCCTTGACTGGAAATTGACTTCTTGCTGTTGCATCTTCAACTGTTGGGCGTGTGGTGATCCTCTTCGCCGTTAGAAGCATTGTGGCCCTCCAGATGTCTCTGGGCATCCCCAATGAAAGAGGCTTCCGCCCCACGCATGGTGCAGGCATTTGTAATGTGAGACTGCAACTGACGTTTACAGTTTAAACCACACTGTCCGCTAACCAGATCGATCATGCCGGTTTGCTTTCTCTTGCGGCAGCGTGGACACTCAGGCATGTGGCTTCTGTCAGGCGTGGTTTTCCGATCAATCTGTTGTTCAGGATGGGAAAGCTACCTCGGATGGTAGAATCGAAGACTCATAGGCATAGGGGGTAGGCCTTTATTCTCAATCCCGCAAACGACACCTCATATCTACCCTTACCAATATTTACAAGGGACCATATATGCACTCACCGAATAACAGTACAGTAGACCCTACCCCGTATCCAGGCCCCAAAGTTTGGATAAATCGAGGAAGGTCCAACCGTCCGTCGTGCTCCTCTCCCCATCAGATCCGACACGCCGGTAGTCCTTGAACCTGGGTGTGCAGAAACTGGCGCAAAGCGGACCAGAGAGACGGTGGCTTCACATTGACTCATCATGCCAGATGAATTTCACTACCTGAGCCAGCGGACCGCTCAATCACTGCGGGGTTCCTGTGCGAGCCCGGAATCCAGCAAAGGGAGCCCAGCTCCTCCTGTCCACACCTCATTCGCTACATCGAGGGTTGACGAGGTGGAGTGAGGCTGTTGTTCGGCTTTGTTTGGATAGAACTGCAGCACCAAAAACAGAAGGTGACAGCGGCCACTCCAAGGCTTTCTATGCGCACCTCACGGGCCCAAGTGGGATCCAGGCCGTCAGCCGCCGGCCCTCGCCCACGTAAGCACGGTCCATGTGGGGGCCAGTGTAAGTCGAGGGTGGCACAGCCCGCAGCCACTTGTACGCCGTGGTGACTACCTGGGTGTCGAAATGGTGCAGTACTGCTCCCGGTGTCTCGGCAGGCATGACAAGATGTCAAGATAGGCAACATAACAACATAACGTCATGTGCAGGCAATCAAGTCAAGAAAGCTTCAGGGGCCCAGGAGACCTCCTCAACTTCCAAGAGGTTGGCAGTCGCCTCGAAAAGGCTCGCGTGCTCCAGCACAGCGACAACCTGCATTCAATTCAAGCTGCCAGCTTACCGTGCCTACCGGCTTACCGAGTCTCGGCAACACGTGCCATCGCCTCTGGCAAGGCCTGAAGGTCCAAGCGCCGTAGCAGCGAAGGCATTGGCACCTTCCCGGCGTGCCCTACATTGCCCTACATTTGACTGCCAGCAACTGCAGCTTATATTGATGAGGCTTCGATCTCCTACAGAGGCAGGCGTGCCTTTCCATCAAGACAGTCTGAGGCGACCAAAGCCATGTCCAAAGCAGCGCCAGGCCTCAAGGTCAGACACGATGGCAACCGGTCCAGGCTACCACTTAAGCTTCGAAGCATTGGCCGACCACCTGCGAATGTCCAAGCCGCTTGAGCGCGCTTGCCGAAGAGAGTTCCCGTAACAGCCTGCAGGCCAACAGGGGACTGCATGGCGGCACTTGCTACAAGCTTGTCCTTTGATAATCCCGCACTCGGCCGAGTCCTGATTGAAACGAAGCTGCCTTCGAGCACTTAACCAACAACCACAACAGCTGCAATCTGCGATCCTCTTTCAAGCAAAAGGTGGCCTCATGCGGGCCGCGCATACAAGTGCAGTTGGCAGCAGCCCACGCAGCACCACCAAGCCCTCCTGAGAAGCACGGCTTTTTGGCAGTGTCACGTGCAAGTCTCGGTCTTTATGTGGGGGTTTCCGAGACAGGGGTACCCTTTTGGGAGTTCCTGTAATAAGGATTCTACTACTTGGCGGTATAATGTGGTATCCTGATTAGTGTGAGGGCCCCCCCCCCCCCCCCCCCCCCCCCCCCCCCAAACTAAATCCACCCCCGTAATAGTGTTAAAAAAAAAGGGACCCCCCCAAACTAATTTTCGGCCCCGGGCCCCCCCCCACCGGCTCCTCTTCATTTCCTCTTCGCTCCTCTTCCCTCTCCTCTTCCTCTCCTCTTCCCCCCGAAAACCTTGACATTATTGTGGGGGTGCAATTTTTTTTTAATGGGGTTCGGGGCAGCACGTGGACTACCCCCTTCAAAATTTGATGGCTAGGCCTCCTCAGATAAGCGAAGTCATAAGGAATCCTTGTTTTCCGGCCTGGTCGTCGACCCTGAACCCGGGAAGCTTGAAGGCGCGCCCCCCCGCCCCCCTCCCCCCGAAAACCTTGACAGTATTGTGGGGGTGCAATTTTTTTTTAATGGGCTTCGGGGCAGCACGTGGACTACCCCCTTCAAAATTTGATGGCTAGGCCTCCTCAGATAAGCGAAGTCATAAGGAATCCTTGTTTTCAGGCCTGGTCGTAGACCCTGAACCCGGGAAGTTGGGGATGACAGCTCAGAACTCCGACTTGAAGCTGCTCTTCTTTTGCTCTTTTCTTTCATCATCTTCTTCTCTTTTTTCTCTGTTCCGAAACCCATGCCCGAAAAACTTTACTTTATTGTGGGGGGGCAATCGAATTTGGGTCGCCTGAATAATTTTTGGAAAACTTTTCATTATTGAGGGGGTCCAGACTAATCAGGATACGACATTATTGAGGGTGCCCCTATATGGAGAATACCCATTCCCACAACTTCAAACCAATCCTAAGGATCGAACATCAAGATCAAGGATCCACCCAGCTCCTCGTGTAAAAGCTCCCGGGCACGGCTCCAAACACAGTGCCGGCGTTTCTTGGCAATCGCGGGGCTGCTCGCTAACGCAAATACAGATGACTGCAACATGTATATGGATATGCATACATATATATATATGGCAGGTTATATGTACATACCATGCACATGAGAAAATGCAGAAATATATATATATATGTATATATATATATATACAAAAATATGTGTGTATGTATATCATATAATATAGAGAGAGAGATTTGTACATATACACATACACACAATCCTTCTGTTTGCAGAAAATTGGGGCACCGAGGTGCCTGTCATTGCCCGTCCCTTCCAAGTTTGCACAAGGCTCCGTCACCTGAAGCTCCGGGCTCTGTCGGCCGCCAACCTCTGCCAGAAGAGAGCCCCCCGGGCATCGAATGTTCAGAGCCTGGTCAAGATCGCGGGGTTTCCGAAACTCGGGGTACTTTGTTGGGTCCTTATTCCAAGGGAACCCTACTACTTAAGCTCTATATTGGGGATCCCTTATTATCGTAAAACACATCTCTGAAGCTTGACGGCGCCATCGGGAATCGGCACAGGCTGGGGACAGGCACCGCGAAAGCTACGCAACCCATCCCTCTCACCTCGCTGCGGTCACGCAAACCAGCACGTCTCTTCGAAGCTGCCGGCCGCTTCGCGACTCGTGCCGCCGGTTTTTTGGAAAGTGCTCGTGGAGCCATCCGGAAGCACTTGTGTTTGCAGCTGCAACTAACAAAACGCCAGCGTAATCGAACCAAATCCTGAACCTATAGCCCCAAGCCACCAAGCCCTGTGCCAGCACGCCGAACCTCGCTGGTTCTCTGGTTACTGTGTTGTCATGTTCTTTGGGTTGGGTTCTGGGCTTGAACATCAGCAGCAGCAACAGCAAAACCGAAAAAGAAAAAAAAAAAACACACACACACACACACACACACACACATACAAAACCATACCCAAACAGGGCGACCCAACTCGCGATCAAGGTGGTTTGGGGCTTGGGGAGGTTGCGATGCTTCAGAGTCTGCTACGGCTACGACTAACGGACCCTCGTTTTATGCTGCCCAGAAGAGGCCTTCTGCACAGCACCTCCCTGAAGGACTCCAAGCAACTCCTTCATGTTAGAGTTGGGATAGCTTGCTGTACGGCACTGCTCTCGTGCTGATGTGACAGCACCACTCTGAGTGATACCAAACATGCACAAAAGCTTTTGCCGTTGTCGTGGGCCAAGAACCCAGATCCAAAAAAACAACTCAACATGAAACCCCGGCAGCTGGCCTGCTCGCCTTCACACGAAGGACCCATTGTTCTGCATACGATGGTCTGTCCCGTGCCAAGCGTGCAATGGCAAAGGTATGACTATCACGATGACTCTGGTGATGGGCATGGTGACCCCCCTCCTCCCCCCCTCCTCCACCTCCCTCCTCCCCTCCGCTGCCCCCCTCCTCCCCCCCTCCCCCCCTCCTCCCCCCCCCCCCCCCGTCCTCCCCTCCTCCCCCCTCCTCCCCTCCTCCCCTCCTCCCGTCCGGGATTCGGGGCGTCGAGGGTCCCCCCCCCCCACCCCGCCCTCATGCCACGATCTGCTTGTGGTCGGCTGAGATACACATCCCCAGACGAACGCCTGCTCCCCTTGCTATTGCTGCCACATAAACGAACCCATGTTTTAGCTTAGGGTGCGGGGATCGCGCTCAACCTTCACAGACTTCCTATACCATTGCATAATTCTAGATTCGAGAACCCCCCACAAGAACACACAAATTGGTTGGTAACTGGAGGTCGAGCCCCCTTTTTCCGGTCTGAAGTTGCTCTAAAGCCTCAGTCAAGCTTTCCGCCGCTTCGCGCGATCGCTTTGTCGCGCCGGCAGCAGTGTCGGCCAGGCTGCTTTCGGACACGGCTCCTTACTTCCACTTCAAGGAACACAAGCTTTGGCTAAGCAAGTCGAAGTACAAAAAGTTCCACAAGGCATATGAAGCTAGCTTATGGCCTCCGGCATGGGCTTCTTTGCATGACCTAGCATGTACTGCATTCCCTCCTGCCCGGCTGAGGCTGTCATTACTTTGGTTGGCTTGCAGCTGCCTCCTTCTCCATGTCCAAGCTTCTTAGCTTGTCCTCCACCTGAGGACACATCATGGAGGCGCAGTCTAGATGTACCAAAGGTGGCTCTGATACACCAGTAACTTGCCAGAGGTAGAACATGAGAGGTAGCAACCCCTGGCAGGTAAGGTTGTGTGCAGACAAACCCTTCAAAACACCGCCGTCTCACCTCAGCCAAGGCACCCACTCCAGCACCCACAACTCCTCTCCGGCAGGTTCCTCGGCGCGCAGCCGCCGAACTTCTTCCGCGGCGCAGGTCAGCATGTCTAGCCAGCCTCTTGAGGAGATCCAATGAGAAAGTTGGAACGACGATGATATCTGAATTTGATCAACTCCAGAGCTGGACATTCGAGGAGAGCCCATCAGAGCAGCGTAAGCCAATAGCACATGAGCAATGCGGCCGATGCTGACGCCAACGCTACAGTGCCGATGCTTGCACCAAGAGTAGCTCCACCCACCGGAAACCTAGACGACACATCTCCCTGTTCAAACTTTGAACACTTGCACTTGCTAGACTTCGGGCACAACCAGGTCACCAGGAACATCCATTCCACAATTCGCTCTCCTTGGTTCTGGCTCTGTTGAAGCTGCGGGCGGCTATCAAAGAGCCCATGCTGTAGTGACTATAGTGTGCACCCGTCATTAAGAAAGGGGTACTTCAGCCTGAGCTGGGGTTTGCGACCAAACAGAAACGCAAACCCATGTTGAAATGAATCATCTTCCAACCAATCCAAATCCAAACCGCTCGCTCAGTGCTCCTGAGACCACCCATGGACACCACTCACTATGTTCACGGAAGCTGTTGCATCTGCGAATCATCAGGACCTGGCACTGTTCTAGGAACTCGTCCGGTGAGTCGAAGGTGTCCTGCAAGTCTCCGATCCTGAGCTAATCGGAGAGCCACATCGATCTTATGGCTGCCATTATGCAGCATCATCCGCATTGGGGCTTCTTGAGATCCGAGGTTAGCACTCCTTGCGATGGCCAGCACGGAATGTTTCAGACTACTTGCAAGCAAATCCTGCAGGCAGGTTTATCCCCAAACAAGCTCAATACCAATCACGAGGCACGTGTCTTTTCGCGGACAGACTGCCACTCGGACCGAAGAAATGTCCACACTTGCACCGCATTCGAGGCCTGTGGCAGACTTGCTCTGCTTGCATGTTCGGCTGAGGCCATGGGCGGCACCATTTAGAAATTGCGAAACCTCCAGGGCTCCTCTTCACCCCTTTTGGCATGGATGCACCTGCCGCCAATCACTCTTCGACATCTCAGTGGCGGGCATTAAGCCAGTTGTGGTTGATGGAGATCGTCATAGTGAGGTTCTCCACCTGGAGATTTACATGGCTGACCTCACCTTCAGCTGCTCCCAAATATACTGTCCCATCAGCTGCGGAAATTCATCTGATCGCTGATTCACAAGTCAGTTGCAGTACCCCCACCTCGTGATACCAGCCGCTGGGCACAAACATCAGCTCCCCTTCCTCTTGGAAGGCCTCTAGCCTCGGGCACGAACTCTCATGCCTCTTTTGAGCGATCTCACGGGGGCAGAGGCCACGCGCTTGGGGGCATGTACTAGTTGCCCCTCAGGCTTGGCATATGGGCGTAGAGATCGCGTCCAGAAGCTGCGGCATCGGCAGAATACAACCATGAGACGATTAAGTTCATAATAGTATAACAAGCTCATAGATACTAAGGTCATAAATACCTAGAAGGTAAAAACCATTAAGTTTCTAAGGCAAAGCCTTGAAGAAGCTCCAAGAATATCTCCTCTCCAATCTTTTTATTCCCCCCCTTGCGCCTGCGGTCCCAGGCCTCCTGGAGCCCTGGAAAGCGCTGCCACCAGCCTTCGCAACGGCGCTGCGGCTGGGCGCTCTCGGCCGCATTCCCGAACCTTTGGGGGGTTTGGGGGTTTGGGGGGGGGTCAGGGTCAGGGTGGGGCCAAAACACTCGCATGGAGAGCTGGGAGGGATGATTCTTTTTTCAAGCACAGGAGGTGTCTGGCAACTTCTTGGCATCTGCCCACGGCTCATATTTAAAGAAAAAACCGAACCTGATCACGTTCTGACTTCTGTTGCTTGCACTCAGCTCCGGCCCACTGCCCACTCTGATCAGAACCCGGCAGGGGACGAGTCCAGAAGCTTCTGGCTAACATCCGGCGGGTAGAAGATCCAGTGCTTCCGGCCACAGATGTTGGCGGACCAGGAATGGGAGAACAGCACGTCGTGGTGCAGTGGCGTGCGAGTTCCCCTGACAAGCAACACAGGAACTCTCGGACCCTGGGGAGCTTTCGACCATGGGCTGCAACTGCGGAGTGCTGCAAACCAAAGCTGATGACAGGAAGTCCAAAGCTGCAGCAATGCCAGTACTCGACCCAAACTCTGTCTGACATGGTTCATCAACGAGAGCTAAATGCCGCCAGGCACGCAACTCCCACATAGGAGAAGCGATAGTCATCCTGAAAGGGGTGTCTTATGTCTGGGAATGGCAACGACACGAAGCGGAGAATCAACTTGAACGTCCTTGTCAGCAAGGCCATCCGAGCAGCGATCTAGGACGTCTAGGAACAGTGTCTCACTACTGTACATACATTGTACACCGGGTAGCATGTCGATATTGCTCTGCTGGTCCTTTCCAGTGGCTCTGTCCATGTGCAGGTTCAGCCAATCCTCAACGGCATGATTCAGTCCATTTTCGTGGACAGGTTCTGACACATTGCACTTTTCGGAGCTACTTACTGTGCTTGCTCCAACTGCTGTGTCCTGTTGAAGCCGAGAAACGTGCACCGGCGCCGACAGGTAGTCGGGGGCTTCATAAGGCACCTCAGCCAGCAGCAACAAGATGTATCCAGTGTGAACCAAGTGCTTTTGAAGGCGGGAAGAAAGGCTCTAGAGAAGCGACTACCCAGGCTGATTCAAAAGGCAACATCGCAGACCACCAGAAACCTCATGGTGCCTCCGTCCAGCCGAGCCCTGAAATCAATTTCAGCCGAGGATTGCAACACAGAACTGTGCGCGAGACCTCGCGTAAGATTTGAAACAACCTCGAACCTTGAAATCATTCTCTGTGCCCCGCACCTCTAGGCCAAGGGAGCGGCAAGCGTCTACCAGGTGCCAATCTTTGAGGTAAAGCGCCCCTGCCATCAAGTCTCTGATAACTCGTGGCTCATGGTACTTGGGGGGGGGGGGGGTGGATTTGGACGGTGCGGCGTTGGCTTCCCCTCCGGCCCAACAACCCGACGATTTTGACTTTGAAAGGGCGCACACCGCCCCAAAACCATTCGCACTTCAAGCCTTCTGCTGCTCTACACACACAAGAGGCTGCTTGCAGCAAGGGTTTTACCCATACGATGGCCCAACACAAGTCGCCACGCTCTTTGGTCCAAAGGCTGCAAACGGCAGCAGCACATGAAGCGCCAGGGGACCACAATGCAGCTATCCAGCCATTTCCCATGAAGAACCATGCCCGCATCGTGCTAGTGGCTTTGCCCGACATAGTCCAGACAAGCCCTGGCCTTCCGGAGGGACGGTGCCCGCGGCCCAGCGGAAGTAGTCGCCCACGTCCTGAAACATCAACGGATCGGTTCCAAGCCTGACCATGCTTACTTTGAGAGGGTGACGGTTGAATCTGAGATCAGACTGCAGCACCCCTTTGCAGTGCAAGCACAGCTGAATCCAGCCAAGAAAGGAAATATCATGGACTGCGGCATGCTGGTGCTGGACAGCATGCATGAAGCAAAGCTGAATTGGATTAACATGGCAGGAACTCACGTAAACTCCCTCTCTGCCGGAGGTCCCATGATTGAATGTCATAGTCATGGCCGCAGTCGACCACTGGGCCCGTCACCCCTGGTCAGCAGAATATGGGGGTTTCCGAAAATAGGGGTGCCCCTTTTGGGGATCCCTTTAAGGGGATTCTATTCTCTTTGGGGTATAAAAAGGGTCCCTTATTTCGTAAACCCCCATATAGCACAAGGTAACAAAGGACAGCGCGGTTGACACACGGAGAGCCATGCTTTGCTGAGCTGTGGCAGCGCCTTGGAAGTCTTCGGCAAGCTTTTGGAGGTTCGGCCCGCCATCTGCACACCGCCATTGTGAGTATGCAGGCCATGAGGAGACCAGGTCCAGAAGAATGACCGGCCTTGCAGCACAAAGGGGATGCCAAGAAAAAAACAGGAAAAGGGGAGAAAGAAAGGGCGTGAGGCGTGAGCCAAGTCAGTCTCTGGCCTGCCCACTGCAGCATACTGCTCGATGAACAACTTCGTCGACAGATCGCTGCCGCTGACCCTCTGGACAGAGGCAGGATCTGCCCCTCGCGCCATTGCTGGGTTATTGAGGGGCCCATGCTGGAGCCATAGGACGAAGAGTCATCTGAAAGAGTCCAGTTCACAGCTGCAGTGCCGATTTCAACCCTGCTCTTCGACGTGCCCAGGGACAATGAAGGAGACTTTTAGGGGGTTTTTGAGCCCCTGGAAACCTTGCATTGACCCATCCCCTGACATGGAGTTCGTCGCCGAGCCGACGGTGAAGATTCGAGGTATGCTGCGTTGTTTTCTGACCAGACAGCTGCCGAAAAGCCACAGGGCTCGCACATGCTCAGAATGGCTTCGTGCAGAATGGATGCGACTTGGTATTTGCGTTTAGCTGGCTGAGGTGCTACGAATATTC
This sequence comes from Symbiodinium natans, assembly GCA_905221605.1. NCBI lineage: Eukaryota > Dinophyceae > Suessiales > Symbiodiniaceae > Symbiodinium > Symbiodinium natans. The sequence continues at coordinate 627,875 of CAJNDS010002104.1, forward strand.
ATAACCTGAACCCAAAACTCTCTAGACCTGAACGCAACGCACGTGTCAATCACTTGGCGAGAGGGCTTGCGTGGCTTGCCTTGGGCTAGCGAGCTAGTGTCGTGTGTGATATTCAAGCTTCTCCGCGCTGCATCCCTGCGCAGATCATGTGACCAAAAGGGGGCTATTGAGCTTTCTACAGGACAGCTCTCGGATCTCGGCCTCCCCAAACCACCCGTGACCACACCCACGTACGTTTTCCTTTCCTTACCCGTCGCCCTGCTCAAGCAGCAGATGATCCCGCAGTGTGCGAACCGAGGGGTAGTCGAAGACGGTGGAGGGCGTGAAGGCCATGTCGAACTCGCGGCTCATCATTGTTACCAGGGTCACGCCCGACAGGCTGTCCATGCCTGCGTCTACAAATTGCGTGTCCAACTCAATGTCGTCCGTCGTTGAGGTGACCTCCTTGACAAGCCGAAGGAGCTGCTGCAAGACAATCTCCGGATCCAGGGATTTCCGCGGCTCCGAGGAAAGAGGCGCTTCAGCCTGGGGCTTCTCCGCTGGGGTGGCAGTATCCGCCTGCGGCACGACTTCGGGCTCTGCTTGAGGCATTTGAGCTTCAGGCTTGCGGGAGACCTCCTCTTCGAGCACCGCCGCTTCGCACTCCGCCTCGGCATCACCACAGGACTTCGCTAGCCGGCGCACTTCCTGAAGTTGCGCAAGGGCATCTGCCCTTAGGCCTTGGGCCGAGTACAGCTCGGCAACCAGGAACAAGCAGCGCACCTGGCCCTCAGAATCGCCCACTTTGGAAAGCAACTCGGCCGCATCCTTTGCATGGCGACGGGCGTTGGGATGCCGGCCGACTGCTCCCAGGGCATGAGCTCTCCAGTACAGGGCCCGGGCTCGGAGCATCCCATCCCCGACTTTTCCAGCGACCGCAACCGCCTCCGCCGAGGGCCGCAACAACGACTCCTTCAGGTTGGACGTGTCCGCCGCGCCCAAGGCAACTTCTGTCAGAGCTAGGAGAGCCAGAACCAAGCCGTGGCGATCTCCGCTTTGCTTGCAGAGGTCCCGGCTCTCTGTTGCCAAATGCTTCGCCTCCCCGAAGTTGCCCTCCGCAAGGTGCAGGTCAGCCAACTCCTTCATGGCCGCTGCCTCCAAGCGTAGGTCTCCAAGGTCTCTGGCAATCTTCAAGCGCTGTTCGCTCGCCTCCAAAGCAGCATCTAAGCTCCCGTCCAGCCTGTGGATGTCGGAGATGACACGGAGAGCCCTGGCCTTCCCCCGCCGGTCCCCAGCAGCCTGGGACAGGTCGCTGGCTTCCTCCGCCGCCGCCAGTGACTTCACCAAGTCGCCACCGTTCGCCAGCGCCACGGCCAGGCGGACGCAGCTGGCAGCTTCGCCCCTCGAGTCTTTGGCGGCCACACGCTCGGAAGCGGCGGCCTTTGCTGCTGCTGAGAACTGCCCGCAGCCGAGGTAAATCTGGAACAGCTCCCGGTGGGCCCGGGCCTCTTGCAGATGGTCCTTCGCCTCTTTCGCGATGTCTACGGCACGGCTCAGGGTTTGCACGGCCTCCGCAATGTCGCCACCTCAGGTAAACAAGTAACAAGTGACTTTTTCTGGGTGCGAGTCTCCAATCTTGATCCCACGGTGGCCGCCTGCCAAGAAGGAGGCCGCCTCAGCGCGATGAATCCTCGCCTGCAACACGCAAGTGGATCACAGCAAACAGAAGAGAGCCATAGAGAGAGCACACCCCCACCCCCCCCCCCCCACAAAGCATGCCCGAGGCCTTTGATGGGCCGCTCTCTCCGATGAGCTTATGGGCATCCTCATGTATCGTGCACCACGGAACATCACTTTATGACTCTCATGATGCCGCCACCTCAAAAAAGCAGCAAGCATTTTAACATGCCCAGAGAATGACCGGCCTTAAGCTCGTCGAGGGCACGCTCTGGGTGCCGAGAGGTGAGGTGTGCCTGGGCGGCGATCTCCTGTCCAGAATATGGGCCAGAGCTCTTTCTTAGGGCCTTGGGTTCGGTGGTGGAACAGCTAAGACCCAGGTTCACTGGTGTTGCCTTGCCACTTCCGAAAACACGGCCGATCCGAAGCGCGGGCAAGTTCGGGGCCTGCGAAGCCAGCTGTCCCTCGAAGTCTTGGTCCTTCAACAGAAACCCAGCGGGACATTGCACATTCACGTATATCCGGCGCACGCAAACGCACGAAAGAGCGCAAACCCTTGATTTAGGGGACCCCTGTGATCTACCTCTTCCTCTGCAATGTTGAGTGAGCTTGATGGGTTCCAGCCTCAAGGAAAAGGACACCCTGCTTCTTCGCGAGCTTCGCCGCTGCAGCTGGTCTCCCAGACTGCGACAGGGCCTTCCACCAGGGAGCCCATATCAAGGATGCGAAGCTTACCATACGGTTGCACCCAGCCTCGCACAACACCGAGAGCGCTTTTGCTGGCCAACCTGCGGACACGAGGATGCAGAGCCTGTGGCATGCACTTGCGCACCTCCTCGATGCAATGAGGAGCCTCATGGAGGCAATGAGAATGTGACGAGAGTGCTGTGGTCTGGGGTGGCCCACCAGCCTTTTCCGTAACCGATGCCCCGGAAAAGCTTCAGAGCCTTCCAACAAGCAGTTGTGCAAAGAAGCTGCGACAATGCCAACAGATCTTTGGCTCAAAATCGAATGCACTCTGCAAAAATGGAGCCACACACAAGACTGCAAGCCTGCTCTGCGGAAGCTGCTGCTTGCAACGGCTTTCCCGCAGCCAGCTGCCATTGCGCCAAGGACACGAGCTCTGCCGCCTGGCTTCAAATGCTTCTGAAGGGTCGGAGACTGTCGAAGACTCCTACTATGGAACTAGATCTCCAGCAACCCTGCCTCCAGCTTGGTGTCCCCTAGCTTCTGAAACAGAGCGCTTGCTTCCGCGGCCTGAAGCTTGGGAGGCAGCAGGAGGGATTCTGAGATGCACAGGCAAATCCGTCAGTCGTGTGAACCAGCTTCTGCCAGCCTGGCAGAATGACAAGCATCGCCCAAGCAAACACTCGAACTTGCAGCACAGCCCCCCCAACCGAGGCCAAAAAAAAAAAGCAGTGACCACAATGGCAGGGCGGGGGGGGGGGGGGGGGGGGTAGAAGGAGGTGTTAAGGAACCCCTAAACCGCACACCCTAAACCCTAAACCCTAAACCCTAAACCGTAAACCACATTCAGGCCCGGGTTGCGTGGGCAGCGGCACCATCGTAGCGATGCCGGGCCGCCATTGTCAAGGCGAGGCCGTGGAGGGCCTTTGCCTGCAGCTGCGACTGGAGCTCTGCTGGCCGCATGTGCACCAAGCCCCACCCAAGGGTTTAGGGTTTAGGGGTTTAGGGTTCAGGGTTCAGGGTTTAGGGTTTAAGGTTGTGGTTCCTGGAGGTCCCAGCCTGGTTCATCTCATCTCCCAAGGCCTGGAAGACGCACAGCCCAGATTCTGCAGCCTTGGCCACACAACTCGCCCCCGCCCCCCCCCCCCCCCCCCCCTTCTTGAACCCTCCTCTCTTAAGACCCAGTCGCAACTTCTTACATTCTCTTCTGAAGCCCAGGGGGCATGCTCAGCCTCATCGGGCATCTGCATCTTGAAGTAGAGGTTTGTCAGAATGAGGTATGTCAGGGCTTGGAGCCGCTGGTCTTGAGCCTCCTGCCAAAGCAGCCAAAGCACCCCCAAAATCCGAGCCCCCCCTGTGTGAGCTGCAAAAGAAGGCTGCTCTATTCAGTCATAGGCAATCTTAGTCAAACAACCTCAATCACATTCAGCAATACTTAAACTGAAATTCAATCACATGCCGACATTTCTTCCCACCGCCAGCAGTGGCTCCACAGGGCTCAGTCCTGGAAGAGGGCCAAGGCGCTCAAGGCGGCTTCCAACGCCTCACCGCGCTTCCGTGCGCCCCGGCGGTCCATGTTGATCTCCTGTATGTCAGGGCTATGCCGTTTGGAGTGCGGCCCTAGAACACAGGCATTTACGACTATGGAGAGGCTATGAGAGGTTCTGGTCCCCTTTTGCAGGAAATGACCCGCATTTGGCTACTTCGATTCTCGGCGCCTCGCATGATTTTGTTCTCCACTGTGCTGGTGCTAGCACAGCCGCAAAGACTGTTGACATGACGGTCTCTTCGCCTGAAGGCGCCCCATTGCCTTTACAACCTTACGCCCTCTTACAACCCGAAAGGCGAGAGAGACCTCATTGTGGCCAGGTGGCAGCCAGAGCCAGGAGCATACAACCTTCACCCCGCCCATCACCATCTGCTCTGAAATGAGCCTGCAGAGGAAGACGCGTTTCGTCACTTTGCACGTTTGTATGAGTCTCCCAAGATACCGCTTGTCTCGCTGCATCCCTCCCCAGCTGGAACCCAGGCGCAAATTAGATAGCTGTCACGTCGATGTTAGCTATCGTCGCACCCATCTGCTGCACAATGCAACAGCCCAATCCCAGCATTGCGAAGGAGGCACCATCTCTTCCGAAGCAATGAGGAGCGCCTTCTGGGGTGCGGACTCTCGTGGAAAGGGATGCTAGGGGATAGGAGTGTGAGAGCACGCTGTGGTGGGCAAGTTCTGGCTCTAGCCTGCCTCCTCAGGTTTGCGCTGCTCCGCCACAGCCTTCAGGCGGTGGAAGGCCACGATGGTCCGCAAGGCATCGTGAACGCCCTGAAGCCCAGCGGTCCCTGACACCATGAGCTTTCAAGCCTTCTGGCTGTGCAAGGTTTCATGAAGGTGAAATCTCAATGACCGTAGGAACAGACGTAGAAGTCTCGGAAGCTGCCTAAGCCGCGAAAAATTTGCAGCGCGTCCGTGGCCGCCCGCAGGCACTCGGGACTTAGCCCATCCAAGCTTGACCCGGCGCTCGTCAGAAGCTGCCTGGCTGCCTGCACGGACAGCTTTCGGGAAAAAAAAATTTGGGCTTCGGTGCAGCCCTGGACTCTGGACGCTGTGATGCGCTCGTTGCAGCGCCTCCTCGGTCATACTCGGGTGGGGCGCTGCTGCACGGCGTAGCACGGGCCCATGTCTTGGGCAGCAAGCGAATGCGCATATGGGCTGCTGCAGGTTTCATGAAGATGGGGTGTCAATCTCAGGGCCGTCAGCCAAAATCTACTGCTACAGTGATGACATTGGTGGTGCTCTTACCTGCAGTTTTGAAAGTCAGTCTGGGCTGAACTCGGATCTGTGTGCCAGGTCTTCACGGGGCTTCGGACGAATCGATTGACATGGGTTGCAAGAACTGGGCTGCGGATGCATGCTAAAGCCAAGCCAATTCGACAGGCGAAGTGATAAGCTGCGCACCGCTCTTCGCCACGCAACTCCGCCACAACTGGTGCAAAGCCTCGATCTGCTAAAGCCATCCAAGGAAATTCATATGCGCGCACGGTCTTCGAGATCAAGTCTTTGACTTGAAGAGGGCGCATGCCCGGATCGTGGCTCTGGCCTCTCGGTATTCACAACTTGACGTTTCACTAGAGAACCCCCAGGCGAGGAGTAGCATCACATTCCATGAACACCCAATCCTCTGTGGCTGGCAACTTGGCGGGGTGAAGAGATAGGGGAACGGTCCGAGTCCGAACCACTTGCTGCATCTTCGATGCAGCATCCATCGTTCGCTGCCCCATCAATAAGGGTGGCATCAGGGCTTGACTGGGTCATGCAGCATGCAGGCATTGAGGTGTTTCGTTCGCCCACCGATGAGGTTGATGGAGCTGCTGGTGCATTAGCTTCAAGGGCATAGCTGCCGATCAGATCAGAACACGATCATGGCAGCATCTTCCTGGCAATTGCCAAAGACGGCGCCGCAGTCCACAAACAATTGCCAGGAACTCATTCCATTACATCACATGCTGTGTCTCAGCTTGGCGTGGTTGCGACAACTTATAAGGGGGCAGGAAATCGAGCCAGGGGACTCAGGGGACTTCTAAACATTCTGCAAGGCCCAGCCTTCACCGTCGAAGAGGCAAATTGGATGGCCTCGGGGCCTGAAAAACACGGCACTCTCTACCCCGCAGCTTTCCAAGGCGCGCGCTAGGGTTTGCACTACTCCTCTGCAAAGACTACACGGTGTACGAAGACTCCGACTTCGCAGCGCCGCTGCCAATACGATGTCACGATCCGCCTGACACATCTGCGCAGGAAGGCGCCCAAGAAACTCCACACATTGAGATATATATATATATATATATATGTATATATATATATATGTATATATATATATATGTATATATATGTATATATAGACATAGTGCTTGCGGGGTGGCCTTGAGCGCCTCGCTGCTGTGTCGTAGAGCCATGCCATCCTCGCTGCCGCTGACATCAACAACACAGCAAGTTGCCTCCTTTGCTGCACGGACACGTCTCCTTGGAAATTGCGGCGAAAACCACCTCCCGGTCTGACCTTTGTTTTCGCTACTGATCATCAGCAGTTATGCTGCTGGGCTGTGGGTCAATGCCACGTGCGGCAACGGTGCAAATCTTTCAGGGTCCTGCTTCAGTGTGTCGCCCGCATGTTCCAAGGCCATCGGGTCTGTTTGAACCTGTTGCGCAGGGAATGTGCCACCTTCTGGGGAGAATGGCGGCTTAATCATTGGGAGAGAAGTAGCCCACGAGGCCAGCTGATGCCCACCGCTGTTGAAGCAGCTGGGCTAGGATTTCTCACCCCCAACGCCACGGCCAATAACATGTCGGAGGCTCAGCTGCCAGGACGACACCCTTGTCCAGTCGCATCTCCTCTCAGTCTAGAAGCTAAGATGCCTGCAGATGCTTGCTGGCTGCTTCACACGCTTTTCCCTGACCCATTGCAGAAAGCATGGACGCTGCAAAGCACCCGTGCGAAAGCGAGCTCCTGTGGCAAGTGCCGTAGTAAAGCACTGTTGCGCCTGAGTCGACAGCAGCATGACGAGCTTTTGCACAAGTCCATTCCCGGGGCATGGCATCACGCTATTACCCCGATTTCCCTTCATGAGGGGAGCTCTTGACAAAACGTCTTTTCGCATTCAAAGAGAGCTGCAGCCGATCCTGGGAGCCTGGGCTTGACGGCCCGTTTCGCTTGCCGCTTGTCAACACCTCGGAGGAGGGCAGAACTCCAGCTGTTCTGTGGAGGCTGAGGGCTCAAAGGAAAGTGGCATCCCATGCTCACTGAAGTTTCACGATTCTGCGACGCATAAGACCCTTCCCCTTGCCTACGCAGCAGTGGAACAGTGTCAGAGATTGCGGCTGGACGTCTGAGAACAGGAGAACCACCCTGTGTCTGACACCAGGGCCCTGAAATTGGAACAGACGAGCTGCCAGCAGACATTTAATAAAAAAAGTGTTCATCTCGAACCCTACAGTAGCCCACGCCGCCGACGTAGAATACTGTATGTTGCACGCTTGAAGACGACGGTCGTGCCGGTTGCCCAACAGTCTAGAAAGGGCCTTCACCTCTTGTCTCTGGCAACGCGGAGGTCTTGAACAACCCTTGCACAAAGGGCGGGGCAGATCGCAGGATTTGCTGCCAGCACCGATGAAGGCTCCTGAAGCCAATCTATTTTCAGAATCAATGGCCATATTCTGGGAGGCAACTGCCGCGCATGTCCGGCCTGAAGGTGGCAAAGCTTCTGCATTACAGCCCGCCTGATAGCTCCATGGAGTCTGATCAGAAGATGAGGCAGCTGCAGGCGCGGCAAAGTTTATGATGATGTGGATTTATGGCCCCGGCAGCACATGTCTGGCAATCAGGCGATTCGTCTTGTCCTCGTCCGACCTCTGTCCGAGATCGAGCTTAATTTGGGATGAGAGGTGAAGCCCTTCTAGGCCACTTTCCGTACGAGGCGCAAGGCCATCAAACGATTCGAAACCATTTCCGAGCCAACCCCATAGGCCCATAGGTGCTGGGTGGTGAAAGCGGCAAGTAAGGCTTCTGCAGCTCCGAACGCGCCTGCCAAACAGCTGCAAAACAGCAGAAATGGAGCGAACCGACTCCCGGGCTGACTTTGAAGGGGGCCTTCTGGCTGAGCCTCTGGAGGATTCTCCGCCTGGCAGCCGTAGGTTCTTTGCAGAAGAACATGTCTTCTTCGAGCCCAACAGCCCCGGCTGAGATCTGTTGAGGGTTCCAAACACTTCGTGGGCCGTCGGCACAACAGCTGAACTCGGGGAGAGCCCCAGGTCCCAAGTCAAAGTCTCATCTTGAGGCTGGCACAGCACGTGCTTGGCGACCCTCCTGTTCTCCAGCTGTGCTGCAGACCTTTAAAATGAAATGGCGGCTGATGTTAAGCCAAAGCAGAAGCAACATTAGCAAGGTATCGAAGAAGCAAGAGCTATCAAAAGGAACCGGGCAGCTGCACTGCTGGTGCCACAGCATCCGTGTTGCATATCTTCGTGAGAACGCATCGCCTCAGCTGCATGAAGCATCTTTTGCTAGCGCGTGCCCCCTGTGATTAACGGGCAGGCGCTATTCGTGCTTCGGGTCAGACCAACTCGGAAACGTCCCTTCATCTCAGCAAAGGAGCAACACGCATCTGGCGAGCTGCTTGTTGGCAAGCTGTTCCGCTGACCTGGGTCCAGCCAAGTGCGGGCGTCTAGATGAGACTCTCAGCTGCTATCACTGATCGCATGCGGCTCTGCCAAGCTGTATTAACTTGACCCGAGTGCTTGGCATGCCAGCTCCTGCCTGCTTGTCTACACCTCAGATGGAGAAAGCATGCAAAGGCCAGCTCTTGGTTCCCCCAAGCCATGCACGGCAGGGTGCCTGCTTTCAAGAGCAGCGTTGGCTCCTGCCATAAGCAGCTAGAACATAGAAATGCCCTTGCTGACCGTAAAAAACCAACAAATGCATCCACAGACACGTACAAACAGCTGCAGGCAACCCCCGCAAAATGCCATTCATGCGTGTTGCGTGACCTATGCCGTGCAATGCTGCGGAAGTGCCCTGGCGTCCTGCTTTCCTGGCAGATGCACCACTGATGCCTGGGCTGGCTGCGTCGGCTACGTGTGGCCCAACTCGCACTTAGAAGGCTGAGCCTCATTGACTCATGCTATTTGAACTGCTCACACAAGAACTTTTTGTAACTGCCCGCGCCTGTGCATCGCATATCTTCTTGAAAACGCATCGCCTCAGCCGCACGAAGCATTTTTTGCAATGGGCTACTTGTGCTTCGGGCCAGACCAACTCGGAAACGTCCCTTCATCTCAGCAAAGGAGCAACACGCATCTGGCGAGCTGCTTGTTGGCAAGCTGTTCCGCTGACCTGGGTCCAGCCAAGTGCGGGTGTCTAGATGAGGCTCTCAGCTGCTATCACTGATCGCATGCGGCTCTGCCAAGCTGTATTAACTTGACCCGAGTGCTTGGCATGCCAGCTCCTGCCTGCTTGTCTACACCTCAGATGGAGAAAGCATGCAAAGGCCAGCTCTTGGTTCCCCCAAGCCATGCACGGCAGGGTGCCTGCTTTCAAGAGCGGCGTTGGCTCCTGCCGGCATGGTCGTTGCCAGGGCGTATTGAAACTGTCTGGTACTGCTGTCTGCATAGCCATGCGCCTACATTCTGGAGATCCCTGGTGCGATGCAGTTTCAGCTCGAAGGGCTGCTGCATAGCGGATGCCCGCGCTTTCACACTTGCGCGGAGGCTTGCGTGCACGCTTGCAACACCGCTTGGTCAAAGAAAAACATGTTTCCCAACTCTAGATTCTGAATCTGACACAATTCATGGCAGTATATGAAAGATGTCATTTGTTCAATCATCCGTCTTGTATGTTGGTGTTGTTTAGATATTAACCACTTACTTATATTTTCATGAACTTTTAATTTGCTGATGGAAAATCGCCAGTTCAACTGGCTTAGACACATAGAGTCATCCAATGGAAAACAGATGGCTCACATGAGCAGTTCTGAATGAATCAAGAAAAGAATGAGCAAGACAAAGCTGAACAAGACCAAATCAAGCGACAAGAGCAGATCGAACAAGAACATGCAACAAAAGCAACTCAACTACACGTGCGTTCACAAATAACATGCCATGCCTTTGAACGGGAACGCTTTACGAAGCTCGGGAAGTGCACTGCGCAGTGCGCACTGCACAGTGCGGCAGTCCTGCTGTGCTGGCGGACGCCCTGCTGATGCCGCAGCCTGGCTGGCAATGCTACCCACTGGTACGCATGGCCCCCAACCCCTGAATCTCGTGAAAGACTCCCCCCCGCACTCCCCCCCGCTGCCCATTAGCACCAGCGCCTCTGCCCTGCAGATCGTTTGAAGAATGCCGCGCCTCGGCTCACCCAAGACAGAGACCCCAAGATGTCAGACAGGTTGTACGGCGCCATCTTGAATCACACGAGAACAACTCAAAAGAGCTTGAGCACCTGACAACATGCATCTGGCAAGCTGTTTGTTCGCAAGCTGTTCGGCCGACCTACGTCCAATTGCTTGCCGGGATACCAATCCCAACAACTTGAGAATGCTGCTGCGCTATCTGATCCGAGCACTTGACAGGCCGGCCGTTGCTCCGCTGTCTACACCTAAAGGGACAGCACGCTCGACAGCATGCGATATGTTCATGTCATAGCATCACAGCAAGCTACGGAAGCTCTGAAGATAACCATAGGTGGATACTGTTTAGGCCCGCCAAAACCTTCGCAAATGAGAGCTTGGCAGGCTGCTACCGGGGCATTCCGGAGCGCCACCGCAGCCGCATCCTTGACCATCTACCGGCTTTGCAACACTCAGGCAGTCGACGTTCCAGACTCTAGAACATATCTCTGCGTAGAAGTTGGCTCATGCCCAGGGAGTGAAAGCCGCTGACAGTGACGGGCACGCATGCAACTCGAAAAGTACCTATGTCTTTGTTCCTCGGAAGACAGTGAGTGTGACTGGATACGTCCTCGGTGCGAGCTCGAGGTTGCGAGGGCTCCTGCTGGCAAGAAGACCCATAGCAAAGCAGCCAAGATTCACGCGTAGCTTGCGCCTGCCAGCCCTTGTTGCATGTGTATGTGCAATGCGCGTGTTTGTTCATAGTCATGCCTGTATACTTGTTTCATATAAGATCACATCATGTAGATAAACCACCAACTTCCAAGAAACCATCGCTGTAGATGGCGATGTTAGTCATTACAAGAACTGTGTCCACGAGCTGAGCGCCTGCTGCAACTTGCCATGCGCGCCACACAGCTGTTGAAGAATGGTCCGCCTTGGTTGGCTACATTGTGGGACACACGAGGCTGTGCTTCACCACCTAGCGTGTGCAGGCTTCCTCAAAGGCCAGAGCAGCACTTGTCTCGCAGCCAGGCGGTTCAACATCTGATCCGCTGACCTAGCAAACACGGAAGAGTCGCTGAGATGAGAAGCCTTCTGAGCCTACTGTAAGTCCTTGAACCCAGGTCGCGTATGCCTTTTGATGCCGGCCGCTCATTCCCGGAAGGCCCTTCAATCTTGAATGCAACCTGGCCTTGTGCAGCATCTGACGACGACTTGCTTCACGAGACGCCGAGCAGCTGTTGCATCGGCATCTGCGCAGTCGAAAGCAACGACGAAACGAATTGCGCAACACTTTGCAAAGTCCAAGCACTCCAAAAGAGCGGCCATCAACCGGTGCAGCACAGCTTGCTCAGAAGACTTCGAGAACATACAAACATATGGCCTGAAAAGCTGCTTTCTTTGTCTTGGTTCGCCGCAGGTCCTCGAGGAAGACTGCCTGAACATGCAAGGCTTACAGCTCATCACACATCACCGGCCAGGCAAGGCTTGATAAACGACGCATGCCAGCTTGCGTGCATGTGTACACATATAATGCCAGCGTAGACTACAAACAGTGCGAGACCATGTGAGCCCACTCGCCAAGTGTGACGATGGTCTCGCCTCTCACGAACCCAGAAGTCAAGAAGCGATGAAAGTTGTGCGTTTCGAGCCCGGACGTCCAATAGCGACCGTCCGAAAGCGAAGACTGTTTCGAACACAGCGCGAAAGCAGCTTCGCAGTCGAGAGAGCCAACAAGCGATGACCGGCCCGAGGACGGCAAGCACAGGCACGCGCACGCCCATAGCCCATGCGAGAGCGCGATTTGCGTCCCATGCGCAAGCAGGCTTCGAGAAAAGCGCATCGACCTAGCGCCTCCGACCCCCAACGATACAGCCCCCTTAGTAGTGGTCACCACTTTTGGGGAATCATACCACCGCAACCTCAATTCATTGAAGCAGCCTCCAGCTGATTGTCCCAAGGATTCCATCCCAGAGCAGCGCAACACAGCGCAACACCCCCCAGAAAGATCCAAAAACATCCGAGGAGAGCTTGGAGTGATTGGAGCTCGACTTGCTTGGGAAGGACTTGGAGTCACGGTTGGGGCACTGATAGCACGGCCTGAAGGACTCCATAGGGTTGTGTCAGGGTTGCGATTACACGGCTCTGCGATTGGCAGAAGTCGGCCGCAGCGGATGCATCTTCTGCCCGACAACTGAGGGGGTCTCTGGCATCTGTCTTGGTTTTTTGGTCTCCTGCGAGAATCCGTGGAGTCGTGGTCCGCAATTCATGGCAGCTTCCAGTAGGTTCCCTGGGGCCCTGGGCTTCGCCCTCTCTGAGGAAAACCTCGACTGCGGCGTTTGCTTGCATAGCGCATGCAAATCGTGGCAGCCCACCTGAGACTGGTGATCTCTGATGAGAGGTCACAAGGCTTCGCACACTTCCTTCAATGGCCTGGCAGAGTGAAAGAGATCACTGCACTCGAAGATGAAATTACATTGAAAAAAACAGCAATGATAATGATCCATATATATAATTTTTTCTTTTTGTATATATGTTATATATATATATATATAACAATCAAAAACATATATATATATATATACATATGTAAGAAGAAGAGCTGCAGAAGAAGTGGGAATCGAGATTTCTCGAGCGCTAGACTCCGCTGCTGGCCTGCGTCCACTGACTAAGCGCATCTGGCTGCAGCCTTGGGGCCCAATAAGTGCTTGCTCATGCAACCCGCCAAGCTGTCCCCGAAAGACGCACCGCAGGGACTACGCAGGTCACTTCAGTACGAAAGGAAAAAAGGCGTACAGGCGACACCTTACCGACAGGGTTTAGGGTATAGGGTTTAGGGGTATACTGACATTGGGACTTCAAGCTACAGATGTGTTGTACCACTGCAGATATGAGGAGAATCTGGGCTTCGCCTGCCTTATGGGGGATACAGTGCCTAGCATACCATCATGGCGAAGTGGTGCGCAGTCCGGTTCATAACAGCTACACAAGCCAGCAGTCCAGAGAGAACGAGCTAACAAACACAAGTCCTGGGAGGCGGGTGTTGCATTGGCGATGCTACGACGGGGCTTTTGCAGATACCCCTAGCCCTATTTCAAGCAACAGATGCCGAGCATTCGACGTGTCAAAGTACACCATCCACCGCGACTTTCCAGCCTGCCAAAGAAGCAGCCTTGCCAGCCTACAATGCCAAGTCCAGGCTCAGCGAGCCGTGAGAGGCATGATGCTTTCACCAAAGTCGCCTCTGGCTCGAGGTCCAAGACAAAACCAAAGGGTCTCGTTCGGCCTGCCAGAGGCATCCAGAGAGGCTGAAGGATGCGGAAACCCGCAGTTTCAGTGGGCTTGGACTGTCTGGGAGCCATTGGGCTCGACACTCTGGTCACTATTGAGGCACCATTGACAACCCATACCCTTGTCCCTTTCCTCGATTTGAGTGGACGGGCTGCCCCGCTACTGCTACAGCACTCGGCTTCACTTCTGAGCATGCCGCTGTAGAGTACTGATTGGCCAGGGGCATCCGGAGCCTCGTGCGAGTGACATAGTCTAGTTGGATTTCATTTGCAGCAGCAACTGTCACCGGCGGGATGACTTCACTACTGACTTGGTCTGACATGCCACTTGCTTGCAACAGGGAAGAGACCTGCACATCTCAGCAACAACCTCCGCGGCGAATAAGCCCAATTTAAAGCGAAGCCACCAGGATGCACTACTTTTGGCTCTCATGGACCACTACAACACATGTTGCAAAAAATAATGGGGGGGGGGGGACCAAGACCGGATCTCAAGCACGGGGCCTTGAAGGGAACGACTTTGCTGCGCGCGTTCAGCTCGAACGCGGCTTTGGGCGACAAGCAGGTCTGCGAAGTTGTGAATCCGGAGAATGGCCCTTGTGCTCTATGCTGCCTATGCTGCAAAGATCTGCAAAGCAGCCACACAGACTGTTCCTGATTCCCTCAACAGACTTGATGCTGGGACAGCAGGTCCACCTACGGGTGCTGTGGATGTGGACGTGCTTCTCTGAGGCGATCGTGTCGACCAAGCAACCGAAACAAGGCCTCGTCCTGGAAAGTCTTCAAGCGACCGCGTTGAAGAACAACCCAGCGCTTCTGCCTGAGACACCGGCATCGCAACATCTCCTAGCCCGGAAAGCTCCAGGTTGCTCGACTGGTAACATGCCACCTGTGCAGGCTGGGCCTGCGGGGAATAGGGCTAACAGGACCCAAAAGCAAACATGCCAATGACTTAGTCTGGCTTGTGATGCCCGGTTGGGCCGACTTCGTGCCCACGAAATCACTGAGCCACGTACCATTTAAAGTCCACCATTGGGCCACGCCTTTGAAGAGCAGCATGTGCGATTGGCGGGACATAGTAGGAAGAGAAGGGAGCACCACGAAGACGCGCCGTGCGATTCCCGGATGGGTTCCTACATACCCAGCCGAGGATCAAAGCAAGCTGAATCCACAAAGGTCCAATCGGAAATGTCAAAGCAACGAACTAAGCATTTGAATGAGAATGCTGCGCGAACCCATGAGATTAGGCATCGTCGCCAGCCTTTCAACCCATCCGGCGAGATCGTAATCCTCCTTAGATGCACCCTCTCTTTGCAGTCACACTCTCCGGCTAATCTTCCGCCTATTCACTCGAAGCATCTCCAACCAAGCGTGCACAAAACCTGGCTCACGTTTTGGGATGCGCTGGCGCGCGGTGAATTGAGCATGGCTTGTGGGTCGCAGCCATTCGGCCACCCCGAAACAAGCCATGCAAGAGCAATGGGGTACGAAGTGAAGCAGGCCTGGACGGGATTCCTGGACACCGTTGCACTCGTATGCTTCCGAACTCGAAGCTGCTCGAAGCTCAAGCCATTCCTACGATGGTCCTACTTCTTCAAGCTGCATACCGCCGCTGCTGCAGCGGGAAAAACAGCATTAAAATCTTGGGTGGAGTGAGAGACGCCGCACTAAGCATGGTGCGACGCAACTCACCGGGAGTGAGGCTGTCATATATAGCGCTGGAAACTGTTGAAGACAGCGTGTTGATGAAAACTCGCAACTCTCAGAGCTCCTCCTTCGCGGCAGCCTCCAGCTTCGGAATGATCTGCTTCCTTGGTGTGGCAGTGGTGAGGCTCTGCCACCCTCGTCCCACAGCCAGACTGGAGTGGACTCTGAGACGATGTCAACTGGCCCTAGCCGAAGCAGAACACTTTCGTATCTGAGGAGGGCTCTTGCGTGAGAGGACGTTCGGGAGGACCACCTGGCCCGCTGCATCCACTTTCACGCCCCAGGCTTTCCTCAGCTGTCGGCTGCTGTCTCAAGTGATGTCAAAGGGAAGCCAGCAGACACATATTCATGTACATGCAAGTGCAGATATAAATAAATAAATAAATATATATATATATATACATATATATACTCTCACAGAAATGCCACTTATGCCACGTGCTCGCCGTGCCTAAGCAAGCAATTAGAAAGACACGCTGCCACTAGCGCAACCCAGCATCTCCACCAACTTGGTAGCTGTAGGAGAGGAGGAGATGAACGTGGCGGCTTCCTTGAGTATGTCAACCACCTCGGCATAGATGCGCCACAAGCTGAAACATTTCAACAACATTTCTTGCTCCGAAACATCATGAACCACTGTCACTGGACAATGTTTAGGTCGCTTCCCTGACGCAGGGCACCAAGTGATTCGATGAGAGCAGAAAACCGCAATACATTGTCCGTGCTTGATTTTTTGGCACTATCCTGCCAGGCTGCGAAGAACAGCACATCGTCCAGCTTCTCGTCCGCAGTCAACTTTTTCATGGCAGCTACCAGCCTTGTCTTCATGACGCTGCACAGGACTGATGACTGGAGAAGGAGACGAAGGGAGGTTCGACAAAGCCATCAAAGACTGCTGATGCCAATGGGCCCGCGAGCTGTGAGTGTTACACTTGCCAATGCTGCAAATCTCGATGTGCGAGAAACTACCTGCTAAACCACCCGCCCTTCCTGCAACACGGACTTTGCCAGTGCAACAAACCCGTGCGGTGCTGCACCAAGCAACACTCCACCAAACTGAAGAGTCAACAGGGCTGGCATAGGGTTCTGCAGCGTCAGGCTGCTAAGCATACTGCGTGTCAGCGAGTTGCCACAGATTTGCAAAAACAAAAAAAGGTTGTTTTTCTCTCCAGGAAGCTCGTCCTTCTTTGCCAGTGGTCCAGAGGCCTTGGTCGTCTCCATGACCGACACCCGAAGCTTCTTTCCTCCGATCGTGAAAATCTTCCTGGGGCATCGCAAGGCCGACACAACATGACGCTCCATTCCTGGACGCCTGAGCCACCTGCCTGCGTTCTTGAGAACACTTAGACTGACTGGAGCGAATCTTCTTGGGCCCTAGGCTCGTGTCCATCATTATCAGCTCTGACGGGCTCAAGTGGTCCACGTTGGCCTTCGCCTCCAGCATCCCCTCGGCGAAGTCGTGAACATCGAGGCCTCAAAGGTTCCGTGTTCACGAGTTCTCGCGCGTGCTCACGAGTGCTCACGACTGCGCTCACGCTCGCCCAGCCCCATGGGCCCCCTGGGCTCATCCCATCTTCTAAGCGCTTCGGTGATGTGACAAAACCCGGCATCCCGGCATCTGAGGCGAGCGCCGGCGAGCTTGCCCAGCTCAGCGGCGTGGGTCTTGTCGAGCTCAGTGGTCGTCGGCGATCGAAACTCCAAGGAGTCCGACAGAATTCCTCACCGAGCTGCATAGGCGAGCAAAGCGACACTGAAGGCAATTGATGGACGCATCACAAAGTCTCCGGCCTGCAAGCATCAAGCCCGCCACCTCCTTCGGCGGGGACAAGCCGATAAGCTTGGCTCGCGCGTAAAGGATACTTGTGGCAGAGCACAGGGGCCGCATGTCCACCTGAGCAGGTTTCACGGCTGGTGCCGTCTTGCCCCATTTGCCTACAACAAGTTCTTTCACGATAAAGGCCCTTCGCCTCCAAAGGCTCTGCGTTGGTGAGGCCGCTGAGCTTGTGGTGGTCTACGATGGAGTGGATGCTGGCTTTCAGGATGCCCTGGGCCAAGGGTACGGCTTCTGGCCATAGAACAGCACCGTACACGTGCTGGAACAGCACCGAACGGCTACGACTCCCAGCTACCTCGGGGAGCTCTTGCGGGTTGTTTGTGTCCACCACAGCCACGGTGTCCTCTTCTCACTCGTCGATGCTAAAGTTTGCTGAGGGCTACGGCTTAGAGGAGTGTTTGTGTGAGGGAAGTGGCCCCTGCTGGACATGTGATATCATACAATTGCCAAATTGCGTACCAACCAAACCCATGGCCGAAACACACCCTCCCACCTTCCCCGAGACGTCGGCCAAAAGTGGGGGCACCGTTACACCAAGGCGCTTGAGCACAAAGTCCTTGGAGCTTCAAAAATCGGGATCCCGAAACTATGCTCTTCCTGCGTCCGGCACTACCGGTACTGCAGCCTCGGTAGACCACAACGAGCAAGTGGAGTCAGGAGTCTGTCTCTGGATTCAGCTCACCGAGGCGATAGGCCGTTGCAGAGATGTTGCGGGCATTCAGCTCCCAGGCATAAACCTTGCTTCGGGCTTTCTGCAAGCGCACAGGTACAACAACATATCATGATCTCGGGGCAGGCTGTAAGGCACTCGCCAGAGCCGCTGTCACAGTGTCCGTGTCCGGGACCTGGCAGCTACGTCTCTGCCGTGGAAAGTCAGTCGCTCTGTCGCTTTACGACCTACCTCGACCACAGACCACCCGCCTTGTGGCCGAACACCGCGAGGACAGGCGAAGCCGCCGCCGCCGAAGACGCCGAAGCCGCCGAGAGCAAGCACCAAGCAAGGAGGCTCATTCTTTTGAGGGCACTTTGTGGCGGCCTCACCTAGCCCAGCCTAGCCCTGGGCTTGAGCAGGAAAACCTCACCCGAGCCGGCTTCAATGGGAACGGGGGAGAAATGAAACTTGCCTCTTGATTCTTTTGATGCCTGGAAGTGTCTAAAATCTAGAACGCCCAAAGAAGCTGTAGATCATGAGACCTTCGGCCAATACTCTGTCTAAAGGCAAGCCCGCGGCTTGCTCAAGACCCAAACTGTCAGCCTGCGCGCCGACAGAAGGGCCGAACACAAAAGGAGAGGCCAGATCTGGCCCAGACCCCCCGGTGCTTTACACTTCAGGCCGAGAATGGGGTCCTGATGGGTTCTGGCCCAGAAAGAAAGCCCACCTGTACAAGGCAGTCACCGAGGCCATGCTGAAGCCATCCCTGGTACGGCGGTCACTCAATCACGGGGGCTAGGGCGCAATGAGAGCGGAACAGTTTCAACATGCATCAACGCCGCGTGCCTGCTGGTCGCTCTTTGCCTGCAGGGTTCAGGCCTCCTTGGCAGCTGCCTCCAGTTTCGGAATGATCTGCTTCCTTGGTGCGGCAGTGGTGAGGCGCTGCCACCCGCGTCCCACAGCCAGAGGGACTGGAGCAGACGTTGAGACTATGTCAACTGGCCCTAGCCGAAGCAGAACACTTCCACATCTGAGGAGGGCTCTTGCGTGACAGGACGTTCGGAAGGACCACCTGGCCCTCCGCATCCACTTTCACGCCCCAGGCTTTCCTCAGCTGTCGACTTCATGTAACCATGTGTCCCTTTAGGCAGGCCATCAGGCGACCTCGCTGCATTACAGCTCCAAAGGAGTTCCTGATCTTTAGCTTGCCTTGCCCGACCCTGCACGGCAGCCCATGCGCGAAGCTGCTGGCACGTGAGGGCTTTGCCGCATCTGTTTACCATGTGGGCTGTGTCAGGAATGGGAAACAAGCGAACTTACCTCCAAAAGACCTGACACTGCCCCGAAGCATGTCGCTGCAAAATTCGCACAGAAAACGTATACCATAATATTCAGATACTAAGAACTATCTATGTCTATGCACATATGATGAAATACACATGTACGTGCAGGTACGAGTATATAGATATGCCACCCATACCACCCGACGAATCAGGATGTATCAGCTGGTGCCTAAGCAAGCAATTAGCACGCTGCCGCTAGCGCAACAAGGCATCTCCACCAGCTTGGTAGCTGTAGGAGAGGAGGAGATGAACGTGGCGGCTTCCTTGAGTATGTCGATCACCTCGGCATAGATGTGCCACACAAGCTGAAACCTTTCAAAAAAAATTCTTGCTCCGAAACATCATGAACCACTTTCACTGGAAAATGTTTAGGTCGCTTCCCTGACGCAGGGCACCGAGTGATTCGATGAGAGCAGAAAACTGCATGAATACATTGTCCGTGCTTGATTTTGGCACTATCCTGCCAGGCTGCGAAGAACAGCACATCGTCCAGCTTCTCGTCCACAGTCAACTTTTTCATGGCAGCTACCAGCCTTGTCTTGACGACGCTGCACAGGAGCAGAAGCAAGAAAACTGCCGATCCCTCAGCCGCAGAAACTTGTGACTTGAGAAGGAGGCGCAGGGAGGAACGACAAAGTAATCAAGGACTGCCGTACCAAGCAATGTCAATGGGCCCACGAGCTGTGAGTATTTCCACTTCAGCTGATTCTGCAAATCTCGATGTGCGAGAAACTACCTGCCACACCTGCCCTTTCCTGCAACACGGCCTGTGCCAGTGCAACAAACCCGTGCCCTGCTAGACCCGGCAACACTCTACCAAACTGAAGAGTCAAAAGGGCTGGCATAGGGTTCTGCAAGAGTCAGTCTGCCAGGCATGCTACGTCTCAGTGAGTTGCGCAAAACAAAAAAGCGTTGTTTCTCTCTCCAGGAAGCTCGTCCTTCTTTGCCAGTGGTCCAGAGGCCTTGGTCGTCTCCATGACCGACACCCGAAGCTTCTTTCCTCCGATCGTGAAAATCTTCCTGGGGCATCGCAAGGCCGACACAACATGACGCTCCATTCCTGGACGCCTGAGCCACCTGCCTGCGTTCTTGAGAACACTTAGACTGACTGGAGCGAATCTTCTTGGGCCCTAGGCTCGTGTCCATCATTATCAGCTCTGACGGGCTCAAGTGGTCCACGTTGGCCTTCGCCTCCAGCATCCCCTCGGCGAAGTCGTGAACATCGAGGCCTCAAAGGTTCCGTGTTCACGAGTTCTCGCGCGTGCTCACGAGTGCTCACGACTGCGCTCACGCTCGCCCAGCCCCATGGGCCCCCTGGGCTCATCCCATCTTCTAAGCGCTTCGGTGATGTGACAAAACCCGGCATCCCGGCATCTGAGGCGAGCGCCGGCGAGCTTGCCCAGCTCAGCGGCGTGGGTCTTGTCGAGCTCGGTGGTCGTCGGCGATCGAAACTCCAAGGAGTCCGACAGAATTCCTCGCCGAGCTGCATAGGTGGGCAAAGCGACACTGAAGGCAATTGATGGACGCATCACAAAGTCTCCGGCCTGCAAGCATCAAGCCCGCCACCTCCTTCGGCGGGGACAAGCCAATATACTTGGCTCGCGCGTAAAGGATACTTGTGGCAGAGCACAGGGGCCGCATGTCCACCTGAGCAGGTTTCCTGGTGCCGTCTTGCCCCCTTTGAAGAAAACTAAGAGCCTTTGCCTCCAAAGGTTCTGCGTTGATGAGCCCACAAAGCTTGTGGTGGTCTACGATGGAGTGGATGCTGGCGTTCAGGATGCCCTGGTCCAAGGGTACGCATAGCTTCTGGCCGTAGCCGCACAGCACCGAATGGTCACGACACCCAGCTACCTCTGGGAGCTCTTGCGGGCTGTTTGTGTCCACCACAGCCACGGTGTCCTCTTCTCGCTTGTGCATGCTAAGTGGCCCCTGCTGGACATGTGATATCATGCATTCGCGCACAGACCAGACCCATGGCCGAAACACACCCTCCCACCTTCCCCGAGACGTCGGCCAAAAGTGGGGGCACCGTTACACCAAGGTGCTTGAGCACAAAGTCCTTGGAGCTTCAACAATCGCCATGCCGAAACTACGCTCTTCCTGCGTCCGGCAGTACCAGTACTGCAGCCTCGGTCGACCATGACGAGCAAGTGGAGTCAGGAGTCTGTCTCTGGATTCAGCTCACCGAGGCGATAGGCCGTTGCAGAGATGTTGCGGGCATTCAGCTCCCAGGCATAAACCTTGCTTCGGGCTTTCTGCAGGCGCATATGTACAACAACATATCATGATCTCGGGGCAGGCTGTAAGGCACTCGCCAGGGCCGCTGTCACAGAGTCCGTGTCCGGGACCTGGCAGCTACGTCTCTGCCGTGGAAAGTCAGTCGCTCTGTCGCTTTACGACCACAGACCACCCGCCTTGTGGCCGAACACCGCGAGGACAGGCGAAGCCGCCGCCGCCGAAGACGCCCAAGCCGCCGAGAGCAAGCACCAAGCAAGGAGGCTCATTCTTTTGAGGGCACTTTGTGGCGGCCTCACCTAGCCCAGCCTAGCCCTGGGCTTGAGCAGGAAAACCTCACCCGAGGCTGGTAAGCTCTGGGGAACCAGCTGACGCTTCAAAAGCTTGACAGCCACAGCAAGTGTGCCACCGGCTTGCCAAATCAAGACAGATCAACACAGCCCAGGAACATCATACCAATTTTTTGCAGCCCTTGTTCCAGCCAAGCTGCCATTGAGCGAAGGTCTGCCCAACACTATGAGAAGAGTTGCAACGCTGAAAGCCAACGGCAGGCGCGCGCACACACGCTGCAATCAAGCCCGTATGATGGCGTGAGGCAAAGCCCCGCCCGTCGCCCCAAGCCCGAGCAGCTTACTTGAGCTTATTGGTATGAAACATCTGGGATGTCCTTCTCCGCCTTCAACATGCCTTCCACATCTTCAATAGGAACAGGAGGGGGGGGGACTCATGGAGTTGGCCTTTTGATTCTCTGCACAATTGCGGCGGCTGGGGCGCAATGAGAGCGGAAGAGTATCAACATGCATATCAACACGATGTGCCTGCTGGTAGCTCTTTGCCTGCAGGGTGGGGCTAGCTGAGGAGCAGTGCCACCATCCACCATCTTTGGGTGTCTTGCCTGGCTTGCGGATCCTAAAGGCCAAGTTTCTCCTTCAGCCCATCTTCATGGAATCCTCAGCACAACATGTGCCAAGCAGCCACAGTCCACACCTGCTCAAAAACTCCACAGGATGTGCAACCCTGTGCAGCCGAGGCAGGGTCTGTACACTTTACCTCAGCAAACAAGACAACAGCACTGGCGCATCTGTGCAGCTCTTGCACTTGTTGGAGTTCAGCCAGCCACCTGGCTGGAGTACGGCAGAGTCATCGGTAAACTCACGCTTCATCCAGGGATCGCAGTAAGTTATCCATGCCTGGGCAGGGATGTCGCACAGGATGCAGGCCACGGTTGAAGGACTGTTCTGCATGTTCTTGGCTTCCAGCATCCGAGGCCCTCAGCATCATCTGGATGGCAAGATCTTCCGTGTCCTGGCAGGGAGGGTCAAGTCTTGGGCGCAAGGACGTGCCAGAAGCTGAACTCAGTAGTTCTGTCCTTGTCCACTGCTTCTGCTGGGGAAGACTCGACGTCAACGCCAATCTGCCGCAGGCCTATCGGACATCTGAAATCCTTTTGGCATGAAAGTGAAGAACTGCTTACCAGGCAGTTTTTGCCATCCGCGCCTTTCATTATGCCAGGCCAATTGCTTTTGCTGTAAACAACCAAACCTCAGGACTCGACCAAAAGGCAGCAAAACGGAGGATGGGCAAACTGCCATACCGCACGCCCAAGCAGGGACATCGAAACATTGTGGTGGAAAGCGGACCAGGGCCCGACATAAGTACTCCTTGGGATCATCCGTCCCATCCATGGGGTCAAGCCTCAGCTTCGAAGTTGCAAACTCTTCCAAGACTGCGAACATGTTCCGACTTTTCGGTCATCTCCAGTCCGAGAATCCCCGTGTAGTAGAAATGGAACTTGAGCTCCTCCTGACGGCAAAAGGCCCGGAAGAGAGCTTGCTTTCTGAGTCCCCAAACCGTGTGAGTGTAGTACACCTTGCCACTCCTGCAACTTGATGACCTCGAGGTACTGGTCTTCCCCCAGCGCCACAGCTCGGGAGAAGAGCTCCCGAGGCCACGTGTTACTGCGCGCAAGCAAAAGAGGCATCCTTCACACCTCCGCTACCACTTCGCTGCCGCTACGCCGCTAGCAGACTTGCCTCAGACCGTGGTAGTCCATCATATCTCCTTGTTCCCACAGGAGGCCCGCTACGTGAGCACCCCAACACAAAGAGCACTGCTCCCTGAAGGACAAGCCGCGTGGGTGGATGGAAACTGCTGGCTTCTTCCCATCTTTGCCCAGGACCTGGGGGCCCGTCTGGGTGTTTTAAATCGTTTGGGGGGATGTTTGGGCTTTGATGGCTTTGGCGAGTTGCCTCAGTCTGCATGAGGACTATTTGCCGGTGCAGGCCAGGGGCATGAAAGGGTGGACTGGGCCCGCGCCCACACCAAAAGGCAAACTGAGAGAGAGAGAGAGAGAGAGAGAAAGAAAGAGAAAGAGAGAGACAGGAAAAAATAGAAACACACGCACACACACACACACACACACACACACACACTCTACGTTGTTGGAACCCATTTCTTGGTATGAATGTGGGCTGATCTTTTGCTTTCGGTGTCTCAAAACGTACACGTCACCCGACCCTCAACTTCCAAGCGCCTACGGCATTCTGCTGGACGGTAGCCCTCAAGCCTTGGGAGCCTTAGGGGCATCGAACACCAAAGGACGACTCTGCACCAAACTACCTCGGCCCTGGAAGGGTGCCGCAGCTCTCACTGTTGCCATGGCCTCCCAATCTTCAATAGGCCCACCACTCCAGACTTTGGCGTCCTAGCACTCGGCACTCTGCAACCAGTGTCAAGACTTAAAACGAGCGAACACTTGAATGCAATCTAGTTGTTCATGCCGCTGTAGCTGCGGGACAGTACCCCGTACTCGACGGTGCCTTCCACGTGGTCATGTCGAACTCAAAGTCCACCATGGCTGCCAACCAACAACACCCCTTCGCCTTGGTCACCAAGTGGAAGAGAAACCAGCGTTGGCACCTTTACTTCCCAGTGCCTCGGAAGCCTCAGCCCGAAGCCTCTCAACCTCCCCCCCCCCCCCCCCCCCTAACGTCCCCCAACCTGATCCCGCGACTCGTTTGGCAAGATGCAGAGTAGGAGACTCGCCCTTCAAACAACGACCATGTGCTAAGTCCAAGGCTCTCCCCTAAGATGGACCCCGATTTGGAAAGCTCGAGCCAAGAGCTAACAATGCTAGCAGTACAGGTCAGCACCGGGCGACTGCCAGGCTACTGGCTTCATCACATGATGTTGGGATGTTCCTGGGGTCATCCATCGTGCCGCAAGGCACCAAGCACACTTATACTCCTTTCTTTAATCTCCTTCCTACAGCCAGCAGGTAGACCCTTAAGGTTGCCCACTGTCTCCGTTCATGAGCGCAGGCTCGAAATAAAGTCTTGGGGAAACATGGCTCAAATCAAAATTATCGCCCTGGCAAGCGCCAGGGCACCGAGGAACTACTGAGTGCCTTAGGCAGAGAAGGTGTGCTGCTCACAGCACTGGGCAACAGCGCAGCATCATCAGCCCCTGCTCTCAAAATCCATGTCTGCAAGGGTCATGAGCTCGGCGCCGTCTTCTCCGGCGGGAACCATCGGTCCTTCGGGTACATCACCACACCACCCGGGAAGGCTTTGGCTGTGATGAATCCTTGCGGGAGGCCGCGACTCCCCACGGCTTGCTTGGGAATCCAGCCACCCGGCCAAACAATCTCCTGCTTGGGGCCACCTTTCATCAAACCGCGGGGCCGGCGGCCTGGTGTTGGTCGCAAGTCCGTCTCGGACTTGGTGAGCGGGGCCCTGGCCGCACTCCGACCTCCATCTTCAGGCGCATGGAAGGCTGCCGCCAAGTCACCCATCGAGGCATAAGGCGAGAAGAGGCCACGCGCTTTGCGCACAAGCGTGGGTCTTGCTGGGGCGCCAAAAGTTGGGCCGGTGTGGCCGGCGTGGCCGGAGGGAGTATCCACCTCCGGTTCCCATGGGTTGAAGGCATGGGGATCCAAAGGAGGCAACTCTAAGGGTTGTGGCTTCAGGTGGCTCGCACATTCGTGAAGACCTGCCCAGAGCTGTGCAGATGCGATTTGGTGCCTGTATCGGTTCCGTGACCAGTTGGCCCGCTCCTTGTCCCGAACCTCTCTGCTCTCCATAAACCGCCCAAGCCGTTCCAAATTCTTAGAGCTCTTGGCATAGATGTCCTTACAAAGGAGGTCGTGATGACTGAAAGCTGGCTCGGGCTCTGCGGCCCCAGCGTCCTCCGCACATTCATCTGGCGGCGCAGACCATGGCTTCTGCATCATTCAGGAACACTAGCTTGGACGCTGTTACGCTGTTCGCACACAGACATACCTAGTTGCGCGAGCTGTCCTCTCAACTTGTTTGTGCTGCGTCCGCTGTTCCTCATCTCTGAAGCCTGAACTGCACCGCGAGTACTTCCAAGAGCAAGTCTTCAGCATTCTTCAGCCCCACAACCGACACCACCAAAAGCAGCAACATCAAGACGTCCTTCACCTTTACCCCCACCCCCCCTCCCCCCACCCCGCCGATGTCACTCAACAAACTAGAGTTGTCTCCTGCAGATGGCTTTTCTTCTTTGTCCAATGTCTGCTGCTTTAGTTTGTGCTCAAATCAGAACAACTCGCCCGGCATGGAAGGGCAAGAACTCCCACCTCGCCACGTGATGCTGATGTACACTGATGGAAGGGGCACGAGTTTGGCGTACTGCATGGAACCCTGATTGTGGTTGTAAACAACCGCATCTCCCCACACCAGCATGCAGCTGCCACCACAGGTGACATGACCCCAAACAGGCATCTTCCAAACACGGCTTCGCGGCGGGATGAGGAAGGGCCTCGGCAAAACACGGGCACCAGAGGCTCAACACCCAGGATGGCCACAACGTGTCCCTTGATGCCTGAGAATCTGATACCCCCAACCCTTGAGACCTTGCATGGCAAGAACGGCATACACCACGAGGGTTGAAGAACAACCGAGCCCACTAGGACGATGTCAGGACTCCTTTGCTCAGAAGGCCTCAGCTACTTGAGTCTGAGGTCGCCACGCCCGAGCCAAGCGCGCTTGCTGTTCTAGGGACAGGCCCAAGGGAACCCCAGTGACCTTGCAGAAACCCGCTGCTGGCGACTCACACTGCTCAGACCCTTGGGCTATCAGCTGCAAGACTACAAGCGCAACCTTTGGAGACTTTCCATGCCGCTGGGTAAAGGCACAGCTCCCCGGGTGTAAAACCACACCTACGCCAATGCCCACTCCTGGGTAGGCACAGCTACTACAAGTCCCGAAGTCTGCCTGATCTCAGTCCCCCAAAGGCCCCTGCAGCGATCCTTAGGGGCCGTTGACGGCGCAGGAGGCCGAACTCCTTGGCATTGTCTCCGAGAAGCCTCGATACAGCGCAGGTCCCCCCAAAAAATGGTTCCAAAGACTTGCGTAAGAGATGAGAACCTTGGCAGACCTGCTTGGGCTGGCAGAGAAAGTAGCATCGAACAGTTCAAGCAGCGGTTGCAGAACGAGTGTAGCTATGCCAGAAACCTATGCCGCAGTCCAAGAGCCTGTCACGTCAGATCACCCGTCTTGACGATGAAAATTTTTTCTTGCAGCTGGATTACGCGGCAGCGCCGCCAAGGCACTCCAGATTTTGGAATTGTTGGCTGGCAACCGCCGTTATATGTGCCAGGCCGCCACAGCCACGCTGGCCGTCCGCTATTCTCGATTCCTCAATAGAGGGCAGGCATGTTGCCACAATTAAAGCGGCAAGGCCTCGTACAGCCGGAGAAGGTCAGGCAGATCGCACGGAACCGCAGGTGCGCCATGAGCGGAGCTTGTCTGTGGTACGAGTGCAGTGCGGCACCAGGACAAGGCTTGCGAGTTCAATGAAACTGTTGGCTCTTTACCGTTTTACCCCACGTCTCTCCTTCCATACCTCCTCCATGCCTTTGAAAGAAACGCCCACCCAGCTTGCAAACTCATGGCACTCACGATCCTCGTCGTTGTCTTCCTGCGCAGCAAAGGTGGTGGATGCAGGTGCAGAGTTTGGCAGCTCCTTGCACGCCTGTTCATAAGCCATGACCAGCTGTTTGGCTACCTCTGTCGCAATGGAAACACACAGCTCCCCCTGCACAGCCCACTTGTCCGGGTGCCACTTCCTCGTGAGCAGCAGATACTTTTTCCTGGCCGACCGTCGCTCTGTATGGCACCCCAGCCATGCCTCACACACAGCCAGCTTGCCAATTCCAGCTGTCTTCCGCTCCAACAAGTCAAGAAGCTTGGCTGGAGCTTCCTCCCAATCCATGTGATGCGACGGCAAACCTTGGCACATCTGCTCGAGAGCACAGCGACGATCACGCAGGGCTCGCAGTTTGTCATCTCGCTCTTGCACGGCACGTGCTTGAGCCTCTTGTGCAGCCTGCCGTCGCGCCTCTTCTGCTGCCTTGCGCTTCTCTTCGACGCGGCGTCGGTGCTCCTCTTCCGCGCGTTCCTGCTCCAGCCGCAATCGCCGTTGAGCAACCAGCATCCGTCCAAGAAGTCCGCGAAAGCGCGCTTGGATCTTGGTGGCCGCAGCACTGCGCAGATCCGAGGGCGAGGTGGGCTTTGGCGGCCTTAGCACTGAGCCGCGAGGTGGTGCTCCACGGCTCGGACCTCGACTTCCATGTCTCTGTGATGCTTTGGCCGCAAGCTTGGACTTGGCGACTGCCTTTGGCATGCCGCCAGTGATGCAACATAGACGCAAAGATCACAAAGCACCCCCTGAAGTTTTAGACTGCGGGTATCTATCAAAACCGTCACCCAAGGAATCCAAAGCAAAGTTCTCTTGTTGGTAAGAGCCTGTCGATCTCCAACACCTGAGAAGTCCTGCAAAACACGTGTTTGGGTACAGCGTTTGGCGGTGCTACGGCCGTAGACCTGGCTCGCGCTTGAGCGAAACGGACCGGGCACTTTAGTTCCAACAGCGGAAGCTACGCCTCTACCTGACAATGTGCCCTTTTCTGCGGCTGGCCTCGTCACCCGTCACCAAGAAAGCTGCGTTACTTGCAGCCACATGCTGAGCTGACATCCCCCCTTTTTTCTCTGAAACCTGCACGAATCCCGTGATTCAAAGCATCCTGCAAGTCAAAACGCCCGAATCCTCACAGCAACATCCAGGCTTCTGGCCGTGAGGAACGCTCGTCCTTCGAATCGTAAACGATGCTGCAGGCATACCTGCAAATGACACAGGGGGTCGACTCAAGACCTAAACCCCATGCAACGCCCACGTGGCTTCTTTCTCTGAACTTCCGAACGGCCATGTGCTTGAGTAGGCAAGCTCATGCAGGCTCCTCCCTTTCCCACAGTGACATGCCCCGCGGCCAGCCCACATGCGAGAAGCCGAAATGATGCACAACGTATAACCGGAAAGAGAGTTCACCACAAGCAGCTTCGAAAAACAAAAGTGCAACCAAAGGAAATTTCACAGGCTCTCACAAGACGCCAATGCCTCTTAGTTCACTGGCCAAAACGTCAACCGCTCTTAAAGGGCACTTGCGCGCACGCCGCTGCAACTGCTGTGCGAGGTAGGCCAGTTCAGGCTCCCGCCTAAGCTCCGGTCGTTGCCCTTCTTTAAGCTGGCAACGACAACCTGGAGTGGTTCCTGGGACCCCCGGCCCTTCATCGGCCCAGGCGCCCCCGCAAACCAGCCTCCAGGGCTGAATGCCTCACACCATCGGCAGGTGCAGAAGCACGCAGAGAGAGACAACACATCTGGCTCTCCACTTCTCAGATCAATGAGCCCCTGGGTGTCTCACCCAGCACCGAGAGGCCACAAACCTGAGCAGCGAAAGAGAAAACGGATTCTGTGTGGTTGTTTCAAAACAGCAGCCTCGACCCCCCAGGCCCCAGATCCCATGCACCCGAAGCCAATCTTGTTTGGACCTGCAACGTCGAAGACCTCTCTGCGCCACCATGCGCGGGCAACGTGATCGGGAGGAACCAGAGTACTGGGGCACAACCTTGCTTTGACAAGGCCGGC
Organism: Symbiodinium natans; assembly: GCA_905221605.1. Classification (NCBI taxonomy): domain Eukaryota; class Dinophyceae; order Suessiales; family Symbiodiniaceae; genus Symbiodinium; species Symbiodinium natans. Next base: position 657,104 of record CAJNDS010002104.1, read on the forward strand.
GCTGGCCGGCCAGCAGCCCGGAGGACGTAGTCGCCGCGTGCAAGCGCTGATGCCTCCAGCAGCCACTGTAGCCACAGCTCTTTCTGACTCCTGATGCTTCCCGATCCTTCACTGCAAAAGCCTGCTGCCGTGATGGCTCACTTATAGGTGGGCAAACCCTGGGCTCCAAAGAGAAGCTGCGAACAGGATCCTCAAATCAGACTCGGGACATCAACCGGATCGGTGTTCTCGGAGCTGAAGCGATGGAAGAAGGCGTGGCCTGGCTGACAAGAGAGCTGGATCTAGACTCTTCGTTGCGTGGAACCTGGGTTTCCTTGTTTCCTTCAAGCCCCGGAAGAAAAATATATGGTGACAGGTAACATTGCACCAAAAACATCACGAGCGCCACTCAGCCCAACGTTGTGCGCCTGGATGAATAAACAAAACGCAGACTTTTGCCTCTACACATTCTTCCGCCCGCAATCGATGCCATCCCTGTTTGAGGTGTGCTGCTGACGCGTGGTGACCAACATCTCCGCATGCCGAGGCCGCTGCGCTCATGAACCAGAGGCTCCTGCTGCGGAGAGCTACACTCTCTGAAGCCGTGAGCAGGCACAGGACACTCCAAGGCCGAGTGTAAAAGGTTTAGGGTTTAGGGTTTAGGGTTTAGGGTTTAGGGTTTAGGGTTTAGGGTTTAGGGTTTAGGGTTTAGGGTTTAGGGTTTAGGGTTTAGGGTTTAGGGTTTAGGGTTTAGAGGCAAGCCAACATTAGCCGACATGAGAGAACACGAGGGAACATGTTGCAACGCCCCGGGTCAGTTGATCATAACACGCTGTCTCCTCCTCCTTCTGGACCAGGCCCCAATCAGCTTCACCTGAGATCCACATGCTTCCATGCGCAAATCCTTGCTGGCAAAACAACTAGCAGCCTTCAAGATCTTACCCTGAATTGAAAAAAATCAAGCAAATCAGGCCTTTCCTTCGCCATACGCAGCTGCGTGATATTGTGTGATGCAACCGCACCTTTTTTGCCCTGGGCCTTCCAACTGGAGAAACTTCGGCATGGAAACATAGATATCTGTAGATCTCGTCGGTCGACAGAGTGTGCTACGCGTTGGAACATGACGGGCAGCTGGGACAGCTTCTTACCAGCTACTTCCCTCTCTCACATCAACTCACGTTTGCAAAGGCTGCTCCGAATGCTTCCAACAATTTCAAATGATTGAAACTCCGGTGCCACCTCCAGCGGCATACTAGAAAATCTGGCTCGCTTGCAAGAAACGACCGCTCACTTACACGACTTGAAGTCACACAGACCCACACACGTTCAAGAATTTGGTGCCCTTGCGCGAAGGGCGGAGAATTATCTCAGCCCATCGTCGGACTTTACATGGCTGCGATCGCCTCGGCCTTCTTCACGATTGCATCGGCCTGCAAGAGCAAGATGCAAGGCATGTGCACTACAGGCACCTCACCACTCGTCGAAGACGCACCCACCTGCTTAATGGAGGCGATGTCCACCAGCTTGCCATCCAAGGAGACCGCACCAAGGCCCTGAGCAAAACACCAGTTCAGTGGCAGCAGCTACGTCAGCGTTGGCAGCTGCCCTCGCCTCCTTCTGCGCGTTCTCCATTGCTTCCAGAACACCTGTTGGGAGTCCGGTTCTGCGATGCTGGTACATGGCCCCACGCTCTTAACCCAGGCGATGTTGCTGCTGCTGTGGCCCGGAATTGCCCAAAACTGGCGTCGTGAACTCACAAGCCTGCACCCATTCTTTGCTATTCCGTTGCCCGACGCCATTCTTGCGGACTAAGTCTCGTCTGGCTTGCTTCACTTCAGCCTCACCAGGGCTGAAAACCTCGTTCGCCAGCGCTACCTGCTCAGCAGCTTAAACGAAGCTGGCAGATTCACAACACCTCCACTCTGCGACGTGGGCCCATCATGCTACATGGGGACAAGTGAAACAAACCTTGCCTGGCTGGGATGGATGGCCCATTTTCCCTCCATGCCAAGGGCAGCTCCGCGTTCGCACTGTGCCTTCGCGGGGCCAAGACAAACATGAACCCTAAACCCTGCACTCTAAACCCTAACCCTAAACCCGAAACTCTAGTTGAACAGTTGAGGGTGCAGGTAAAAGCCCGGCAGCCTTGTAGCCATCGGGGTCTGCGATGTCGCCGAAGGGCCCTCAGCTTCCACGGACTCGATCCCACGTGGTTTGACAGGGTCTGCAGGGTCTCGCAGCCGAACCCCTTCTCTTCAAAGCTCATCACGGAAGCTTGGAACTTTTTTTGCTTGGAACTCTTGAAGAAGGTTCTGGCATTGTCATCGTTACTGAGTTATTGAGGACGCAGTGCTGCCGAACGGCCGTCCACGGGGCGAAGCCCGTTCGCGCGCGCTGCCACAACGATCCTGCAGCCAGAAACCCCCCGGAACCCGGCGTTGCGACATGTCGCAACAAACTCCCAGCGCAGAAGATTCAGGGCGGGCGTTTCGGGGTACGCACGGCATGGACTGCAACTCGGGAAGCTCCTGGCCATGGCATAGTGCCAGGGGTCGCCCCAGAAGAAGTCGCGGGCCTTGTCGCCATCCTCAGAACTTGCGCAGGTCTTGGCTTAGCATGAAGGCTGGAGCTCCGGTCCTTGTCCGTGAGCACGCCGTAGAGCTTGTTTGGTCCGCCGATGTTTGTGGTCCGTGACTTTGTGGAGGCCGCGTAGTCCTGCCGGCTACAGGGCGCGCCACCCAAAAACAAGTACTGACCCATGATTCCATGATGCGCTTGAATCAACGCGGAGCCGTCTGTCCGCCACGCCGAAGTGGAGAGACTCGTTCCGCTTGGACGCCGCGGCAATCTCGTGGATGTTCATCATACCTGTTTGGGGGACCACCAGGAAAAGCCGTCCAGTGCCCTCAGCCTTACTTTCTGCATTATGGGTCAAGCCAAGGCGCCCATCGTGGCTTCGATGATGAGCCCGAACCCAATCTTCTTCTTGCGCCCCATGAACTCCTGAACATACGTAACAATGCAAACGGGAGTCTTTAGCCCTCACATTCCTTTAGTTTCCCCAGCTCTTGGCACAACCTACGACATGAAATAAAAGCATATGACATGACATGTACAAAGCGACGGCTTGCGGGCGCCGCGGAGGCAAACCTGCAATGGCCAGCTAGGTGGCCAAGTAATCCCTGACAAGATCTGACAGGCTCCCCCCAATCCCTTTGGGACCGGGGCCCCTGACTGACGGGCAGACGGTGTTCGGGTAAGATGCTGGCGGTGCGGGCGGATTCTTGAGCGCATTGGGCGCGGTCGGCCTGCCTGCCTTCCGTTCGTTTTAGCTGCTTGTTGTGATCCAAGCCATCTGACACCACACAACATCCGCCCCTGCCCCTGTTCGGGCGCCCATGCCGCTTTGCTTGGAGTCTACTTGGAGTTTCATGCTAGGCGCCTCCTGGGCCAGTCTCCACACGAAAGTCTTTTCCTCCCTCTATGACTGCTCCACAGGCTACGGTAGCAACAGACATGGCCACGCCTCTACCTGGCTGACCAAGGAGTCTGCCATGTAGACGTCCTCTTGCGGCACCACTCAATCTCTTGATTCTGAATCATACTTACAGCCAAGCTCAATCAAGCCATGCCAGCTCGTATCGGCTACCCTGGACCGTCATCATTCCAGCAAACCTGCTTCTACTCTGCTTGTGCGGCGTGGTCCTTTCCGTTGCCAACCATGGGAATGACGAACATGTCGCACCGCTCCCCCGCCTGCTGGCGCTCACGCGTTGTGTGAAATACGCAGTTTTTCGAATCCAGTCTTGCAAGTGGCCCAGGCTACTGTAGAGCGTCACGTATGCAAGGTTTTTTATGCGGGTCTACGGCGTCGCTCTCCTGTTGCAGGCTTGTGAGACTTAGGACCCTCCACTGTCCCAGAAATGCCCACCGCTACTTGTAGAGCGTCAAGAAACTACTCCCATAGTTTGCTGAGAAAACCCGTTTCTGCAATGCCGGTCAACATGGAAGCTTTCGCATGCCGGAAGACGAGCCTACTTTTACCGTGTCGCAGAACATAGCCCGAACAGTTCTTGGGGCGACAGACAGCGAGCTTTCGTCCTTACTGCGCACCATTCTACATGCCGTGTGTCAGCTCAATCACTGCAGGCCCATGTGCTCTTGGCCTGTTCGATGATGTCAACGACATCGCGGTACATGTGGTGGCTATACAGGCCGTTGATTCTGACCTGGTTATTGTATTTTGGCACAAGACTCCAAACAAGTCTGAATTGAGATGGTCATGTTCTCAATTCAGAAGCTGCCATGAAGCCATTCGAAAGCTCCCGGCGGCAACCGTCTTCTTGCCAAAGTCGACTTCCTGTTGCGTAAGCTGATGAAAAGCCCACAGGCGCGCAAGAGCTAGGTGAGACCGTCAACCCCAAAGACTGACCCACAAAGCGCTCAACAAGCTTCAGCATAAAATACTCACAGAATGTGCAACAGGCGCCAGGATCCAATGCTGGACCGTGTTTTTATGTGGAAATTAGTCTCCTGGACTGGACGTCTGGGTGTCGACATGTTTGCTTGACTGCAAGTCAGGGTTTACCATATGGGTTGGGGGGGGGAGAGGGAAAGGGGGGAAAGGGAGGAAAGGGGGGGAGGAAAGGGGGGAAAGGGGGAAAGGGGAAAGGGGGGCAGGGGTGAAAGGGGGGACAGGGGGGAAAGGGGAAGGGGGGAAAGGGGGGAAGGGGGGGCAGGGGGGGAAGGGGGGGAAGGGGGGGGGGGGGGGGGTAAGAAGGGGGAAGGGGGGGAAGGGGGGGGGAAGGGGGGGAAGGGGGGGAAGGGGGAGGAGGGGGGTGCTGGACAGCCACATTTGGCGTGCTGGACTCGGCACTCCACATTCAGAGCCACCTGAGATTCATTCTTTTTTATGACTTAGACTACTACATTACGCCATTTCGACATTTCGACATTACAACATGACAACATTACAAAAAACACAACTTTACTACAACACTACTACAACATTACAACATTACTACAACATTACTACAACATTACTATAAAATCACTACAACATTACTACAACAACATGACAACATTACTACATTACTGCATTGCTACATTTTTACATTACTTCATGACTACATGACGACATGACTACATGACTACATGACTACATGACCACTCGACTACTCGACTACTCCTGTACATGACATTGGTTGGTCCTTCAGCGCTTGGATGACGTTCTTCCGGGCGATTTCCTTCTCTCCAACGGCAACCGAGTCTTCAAGGTCCATCACCTCTAGCGACACATATCTGACAAGGCGGCTGGGGGCCGACGTGAATCAACACAAAATCGTGCTACAGTTGCTCTCACATCCTTCGAAAGGCCAAGCCTGCAGTCCAACCAAAGCTAAACAAACATCTCTACAAGAGTTCTACAAGCATCCAAGACAGAATGTGTTCGCCGAGTGTCCACGACATCCGCGGCAGATTTTGCAGCCTTGGGAATGATCTTGGCCTGGGTGCCGGGCACGTAGAGCTCACAGCCTGGGCACTCCCAGCACTTCTTGAAGTGTCCGGTTCGCTGAGCACAGTTCACGAGGCTTTGCGGAGAACGCATGTTTTGCACCTCGAATTTGAAACTGTGAGGCCCAAGCGGTTCAATCTTGGCGTGGCCTGGCAAATAACAAGCCATGTTCTCTTTTCTCTGACCGTGCACTGGCAATGTCTGCCTGGTTTGAGGCTTCCTAATTCAACTTGAAACCTTTCAAGCACCTGGTAGCCTTCGTCGGCCTTCCACACTCCCCACGAACAGCATAAGACTTTCTTCTGCGAGGCGCACAGCTCTCAGGCGCCACATGTGACTGTGACCGGCTGACTCAAAGACGGCTCTCCTGCTGTACCCGATGGGCGACAGCCGTCACCAATATTTCCTTGACTCATGCCTCCGACGCTGACACCTCCGACGCTGACGCCTCTTTCGCTGACGCCTCCAACCCGCGCCGCAACACAAGGCTCACTACCAAACAAATCTGATCTGAGCCTCATCAAACTTTTAAGTAATCAGAACGGTCTTCGAATCAAGCCCCCCGGTTGCCTTGCCAAGTTCGATGCATTCCGCTTCGTTGTGGCGAGGCTGTCTTCATCTACTGCTGTGCAACAGATACGGCAAAAAAGCTCCCCAACCTCCAGTGCCCCGGCCTTGACGGCATGCGAAGACGCACATAGAGCCAGCACACACCCGTACGAATTGCGCAGACTTGCTGTTGCGCCCCTTGCCCCGCCGAAACTCCCAGGCTTCACTCAACTCGGCGACCACCTTTGAATGCCTGGCTTTCCTTGCGTCTGGTCAGTTCTCACCACGATGGAAAAAAGGTACCCTAACAACTAGGGGCCCCCTTGTAATCGCAACCCCAACAGGCACCATAATTTAGAGGAGTGACCTGTTTTCTAATCATGAACGAGAAGTTCAGACCAGAAGCGTGAGGACACAGCGAAGGATTTCGCAGGACAGCAAATGCGATTTGTTCAACGCGCAAGTCACTTTTTAGTGACCATAAGCATCGACCTTGTAAACCTTCGTGGGTTCACAGGAACCTAAACTACATGCCAACCATTTCCAGACTTTATGCGGCTCGTAGGTAAGAAATTTCCGTTCATCCCTATCATGAGCAATGCCAAAAGCTAATCTGCGTAACATAGTAAGGGTCATGCCAACTTTGGCGATGCTGGAAATACGAACGCGTGTGGCGGCAAAACAGATGGCCTCCTGCACGGCCGTGAAGCTGTTCCTGCATCCATCGCTGCAGATCATGGCAGATCCAAGCACTGCCTAAGCCGCCAGCTCGTCCTGAAAGCTCCGCTGACAGCAGCAGGCACCCTGCCGTTGCGAATGCCTGGGCCCAACTTAGGAAAAGACACCGTGGATGATGCTGGATGCCGAGCGTTTATGAACACTTCAGTTTAGAATTGCATGCCAACACCTGGGCACACGCATCTGCAGGCCCAATGCCGTCAATCTTCCACTGGCGTGCGCAGTGCTGCAATCCCAGCCCCGATCGCTACTTCGGAAGAGTAAGGCCAAGCGCCCTGAGCAAGTCGAGAGAGCATCCTGCCACAGCACTCTGCGACGCAACTGCCATGTGCAAGAGCCATGCCTGGGGCCTAAAACCTCTCACACCTGACGCCCGCAGGAAACTCAGCAGACGCACAGAAAGATCCGCGAAACTCAAACTAAGTTAAAGTTTTAAAGCCATTCTGGAGGAACTGTCAAGCCACCGCTACGTGTCTGGCCGGCGGCGGTCCTGGCTCGGTTCTTCGAAAGTGCACACTTCCAGCTGGGGGACTCTTGAGCCAAAAATCTGCGCAGCGATGATGCGGCACCAAAGCCAGGCAAAATAGAGAGCAAAACAGGCTTTATACTGTCGTTGTCGATCCGTCCGACTCAACATGGCGTCCACACGATCAAAACGCAGAGAACCGGGCCCACTGGCGCCCCAAAACCAGATTTCAGCCTGTGCAAACAACAAAAACTCAGGGCAGCACCAGTCGACAACGACCTTTGCACGCACGAGGCAAGGCCCAAACAGATGTGCGTGCGGGTCAACCTGGGGATTGATGATGAAGACTTAGCACCCCTTCCTTTCCAACAACAAAGCCGTGAAAGGCCCCGTTACCACTCCGCATCATGTTGTGGTGTGATGTTGAGTGCACATTGCCAATACTACCTTCAACGGTGGCTGCAAGCCATCCCCCTCCAAGTTTTCACCTCCGGCCCTCAACAATTATTGGAATTTATATGACTTATTTCGACAAGACTTCTAGAAAGTGTTGAATCAAGCCCAATTGCGCCTCGGTAAACGACGGCCGACAAAGGACAATGCCTGGCGAAGTTGAAAAAGCGTGCCCGACAAACGATGACGCAGCCATACTGGCAACGTTCCAACTGAGACATGCTAAGTGTAGCGTCAAGGTCAACCCATTGCGCACCGGCGCTATGCCCCTGCCTGGCCTACCAGAAACCATTTACAGGAATGGCAAAAAAACATTCCAGGCTCGATACCAGAGCATATCATCAGGTCTCAACAGTTCGCTCGTTCCATGTCCAAATCTGGCACATGTTAAGCACCGACGAAGCTCGCTCCAACCAACCCTGAAATGCGTGCTGGTGGCGGTGGAGGAGGAGGAGGAGGAGTAGGAGGAGGAGGAGGAGGAAAAGGAAAAAATGATTGTTGAACAGGCGACGAACGCTGACAGTCATGCAATACGACCGTGGGCCAACATCAGCATCAGTCTGCCGTCACACACTGAAATTTAAACAGACCAATGGCAACACCTCCACTTCAGCAAGCAGCCTGTGTTCGCCCACCTGCTGCTCAAAAAGGGTCAACAACAGTGCGTTTAAGCAACACATGCTCCTTACCGCTCTGGCCTCTAACCCCATTGCAGAAGGAGGTGCATGATGAACCATGAGCCTCATGAAGGAAGCCATGGTGATTGGGCTCACGCCGTCCCAGCCATGTGGATGTGGTTTGTCTCAGGCATTTGCTGGATACCGCGGCTGTTGCGCAAATACCTCCGTCAAACTGCATCAGTCTGCATCAGTCTGCAACCAACGAACAATGAAGCTGCAACGGCGAAAAGCACACATGACCAGGAGCACTCTTCGGACACGATATCAGACAATCTGCGGACTTGGTCCTGCAACGACAGCACTCTCAGGCTCATACGTTGAACGAAATTCTAACTCATCACCGGTATCTGCCAGCATGTTTGTGATAATCAAAGTCCTCCCAGAACTCTTTGTTGAGGTAGTCCCGTGTCCGGTAAAAAAGCGTGGCGATGGCTGGAACGGAATCCGCGTCTTCCGCCAGCCGTACCCTAGCGCATCCATGCATCAGGTATCCACATGCAATGGTTAACCACACACTTTTCTGCCTGCATGACCATGGTCCCGAGTCAGTCTAACTACGGGTTTCTTTTTCACACGCCTTTCTACGTCAGCAGCGCAGCGGCAGGCGGCTGGGTCCCTCAGCGTTTGCAAATCCAGGACCTCATCCAGCCCCGGCGCCGCGCTCAACGTGGCGCCTGGCAGGGCCCGCACGCGTCCAAGGGCTGTGTGGCCAACCGCCTGCTGCACAGAGACGGACAGCATGCTCCGCCAGCGACGGGCCCACCTGGTGGGGCACGGGCACGGTGTGCGCGGAGGGCGACCAAGCGCCGAGCCAGCTTCACCACATCCTCGTGCCACCGCCCGCCCACCTCGCAGCCGAGGATGCATAGGCCTTGCGCGCCACTGGCCACCGGTTCCGGGCATGTGGCATGGTGTGGCATGCTTGCGCCGTGTGGCGGCCCTCAGGACAGCCCCATCTGCCGCTGTAGGCACCAAAGAGAGTCCCGGTCCCAAATCCGGGAGCCGCTCATCATGGCAGAGCTTCGCTGACAGGTGGGGGTGAGGGTGGATGGGAGGTGCGACTCCCATCCAGACCTATAGATGCAGCAAGACCATGACACTCAAGGCAACACGCGCACTGATTCAGCACGCAAACGCGTTATATGGCGAGCGCTTCGTCATTACTTCTTGTGGGGATGGACACGGATGGACACGGTACCATGGACATAGCTGCTGTTCGCACGTTGTTTGCCAGCAAGAGACGGTGGTGGTATCAGCAAGATCCCCTGCTGTCGTTTAGATGTAATGATCATCAAGTTCATCTTCCGGCCACCACTGCAAAAGAGCAGACTGCACACACTGTCAGAGGAGGTGTTCTTCAGCTTGTGACATATAACTGTCGGACCCTCGGGCACTCATCGGCAAGGCCTGTTGAGATTGCTGAAGACTTGTACTCGAGAGGGGCGCAGGCTGCCGCGCCTCAGGGTACCTGCTGGAAACACGCCACGCCACGTTCAGAATGGACAGTTTACAGCAGAAAGGGCCGGCCAATCTACTTTTGCTTCTCTTGGAGTAAAGCCGGGAGAGATACACATGGTGGCATTCTCCCTTTGCTTCAGGTGGAAAGATTTGACAAGCAGAAGTTCACCGAGCGCTATGATCCAGTGAAGTGTTGTGCTGGCAGGATTGGGGGTGTTCGATGTGTGGATCGTAGAGCTCTGTGAAATATCTAGGGGCGCACTTGCAGGCGCAGCCCTCTTGCAAACTTGAGGCAAACAAGCGCACAGCTGCTGCAAGATCTGCGTTTGCGATGTTCGCCAAGTTCTTCCGGAGATCTACAGTGCCCCACCAACGCAAGATCATGGTCTTTCGAGCCGAGGCGCTCCTTTCAGCACTCGAAGGGAGAGTATTGAGCCAGAGCGACCTTGACAAGTTGGAAGCTGCTAGAGGGCTTCTTCTGCGGCGTATCTTCGGTGTGCGAGGATATGGCAAGGTTTCCACTGAGCAGGTCGCAGTTTTTGTTCCGATTTTCTTGCTGAGACGAGTCTGTGGATTGGCTGAGGTTGCTACTGAGCTTCGCGTCCGAAGGTTGCTGTGGCTCAGGAGGTCCCTGCTCGCAAGGCGAAATGGCGAAGTTCGATTGGAATTGGCAGCGATTTTCGGGGTTTCGCCACGGCAAGCCACAGCACTAATCAACGAAGCTGGGCAGCTCACTCCCGCTGCTCCTGCGACCTTCGTGCCCTGCTTCCGAATTGGAAAGGCTTTGTGGCAGGATGGAAGGGGGACTTTTTGCGGACAGCAGAGTCCAGCATTCGAGACATGAGAGGTGCCTTTGGCGACGCTTCGCTACCGCAGTCTCTAACTGTTACGCGGAGCTGCTAAAACCCAAACTGGTCAAGCACGAGCGGGTGCCTCGGTTTTTTTTTTCCGCACCTTTTTCCAGCTGCCTGTGATGTCCGTGCCTTCAAGCTCCTACGGCCGCAGCGGCAGCCGGCTCGCCCCAGCGCCCCCGGCGAGGTCCAGGGCCCTTTCCAGGCTGGGCCCGGCTCCGGTCCCGCTTGCGGCTGGGCTGGCCGCGCGCGTCCGAGGGCCGTGCCCGCGACGGCCTGCTGGACTGCGATGGAGATGATGCCTTGCCATCGCCTGGACCAGCCTCCCGCAGCCGCCGCGCGAACAGCTGGCGGCGCGCGTTGCGCCCGGAGGTGGACGAGATCCCGCCGCCGCATGTGAGTTCGGGGTAAGCCGTCTGCTTGCGGCGCTCCGCGACCTGTAGCGCCACGCCGTCGTCTGTATCCCCGCGCGGCTGTGGGTGACCTGCGCGGGTCAGCGGCGACACAAGCGTGGCGTCGCAGCAGAGCGCTTCTTGTGTTGGCTGTGGCTCCGTAGACGACCATGTCCAGGCGCCTACGGTCATCTGGGCGCACTCCTGGGGCCGTCGTGTGGGCGAGCCATTGTTGTGGCACGACTTGGCCTTCGGCTCCGACTGCTTCCCTAGCCACGCGGAGCCACGCCCCTTCGACCACTTTTGCCCGTCTGGCCAGCAGTCCTGTCCGGGGACAGGCCAGCGCATGGTCCCCCAGTGCGTCGACCTCTAGGCCGCACCCCGGGTTTGGGCCGCACCGGTGGGGGCTCAGGGGCAGAGGTAGTCGCAGGCGACGGCGCAGTGCCAGGAGCATGGCTTGCGGAGTCAAGGTCGTGCTTGGCTCGCCCGGTATGGCTGAAAGCCAGGCCCCCGCGTGCGGCCCAGCCTGGGAGCGGAGCATGGCTCGGGAGCTTGGCGGCATGGCCGGCAACAGCACGCGACTGCGAAAGTGTAGGTTGCGAGTCCGGGTCGCGTGAAATTGCCAGCAGTCCCCCGGGCCTGCGTCTGTCGGGCGGGCGGGCCGCTCGCCTTCCTGGATGGCTTGCCAAGTGGGGCAGTTGTTCCACCCTTCGTCAATCAAGAGCTTGCGGGCCTCATCCGCCTCGCGGAAGCATGGGGCAGCGTCAGCGGTTAGCCCACTCCGGGAGTCGCGTTTGGATGACGGGGAGTGCATCGGCCCCACGCGGCCCAGTAAGCAGCCGCAGCCGTCCGTGCAGCCGACTGCAGCCAAGGCCCCCGTGCGCCGCCGGAAGTGTGGCTATTTCCCAGGCCTGCGCGGCTTCCTGCGCCGGAACCCCTCCCAAACATGCCTGTCGTCCACATAGCCCCATCATGGGCATTGGCGTAAGCGGCGGACTGGGATGGAGGCATGGTGCGGATGGCGTGGTTTGCCCGTGGGGACGCGCACATGTGCAGGAGCAACCAGGCGCACTGGAGGTCCGGCAGCTGCGGCAGGTGGTCTAGCAGTTGCCGTTCCGTGCGCATGCGTTCGTCTGCCCATGAGCGGATGAAATCCGGAGGGCCAATGGGCGAGCCCAGAACGACCACGCCCCGTTCGGCAGTTGGCTTATCGGCTCGCCAGACATCGTCGCCGAGTTCGGCGATGCCCGGTGGCGGCGGTCCTGGCACGGAGGCTATGGCGCGGGTCTTGCCGAGATTCGATGCTATGCCGCAGTGCGACGCAACCTCCTCAACGGTCGTGTCGAGTGCTGTGCGGGCACGGCCTGGGTTGGTCACGACGTGCAAGTCATCCAAGAAGGCAACGAGGTTGTCGAGAGGGTGCAAGGCCTCGTCCGCGCGGGCGAGCGCATCATGTTGTCCAAGCGCGAACAGCGCCGGGGCTAACGGATCGCCTTGCTCGCAGCCTTCGGCTTGCCGTATGTCGCGGCAGCGCCCTTCCGCGTCCCACCAACAGTACGTGGACGGCTGGCCATAGAACAACCTCACGAAGGGAAGCAACTCCGGGGCCACCTGGCGCAGCTTCCCCAGGAAGGCCGCGCGAGACATACAATCATACGCGCTGCGGCCGTCGAGGGAAACCACGACGGCGTCCGGTCGCGTCGCGAGGGCGGCGCGGATGCGTGCAGCCAGTGCGTCCGTCCCGGCTCGTGCCTGTAGCGCGAATTGGTAAGTGCGGGTGGCTTGGTCGAATGTCTGCGCCCACTCCTTGGCGAGCGTGCGGGAAACGAGGCGCCTGAAAACGTCGCCCGTTGCTATGCCCCGAACACCACCATCCGGTTTACGCAGAGCCGTGACTCGTGCCATGGCCAGGGCGCGCGCGACGGCTGCGGGGAGTCGAACCTGTGCCAATTTTGTGGCGGCTTCGGTGAGGAGTTCCGTGGCCGGGACATCCTGGATGAGGACTTTGAGATGCTCCGCCGCATACCCGAAAGCCCCGGCGCCCCGCCCCGGCGCGCCTCGCGCAAAGCGGAAGCCAAGGCTCGGACGCTGAGGAGGGGAAGCTGGGCCGGCTGGAAGTCGAGCAACTCTTGCGGGACCGCGGTGCGAGGCACTGCGGGGCGGCGAACCGGGTCGGGCAGTGCGGCCCACGTAGCATCGTCGCCCGGCGCTATGTCGGCCGCAGTCAGCACCTGGTAGGCCTCGTAGCTTGGTCGAAAACTGGCGCCCAAGCGGCCGCCAACGAGCGCGAGACCAGCCGGCGAAACATGTCGCCGGTTGCTATGCCTCGTATGCCCCCACCGGGTTTGCGGATCGCTGTCATATATATTTTTTTCACACGCCTTTTTTTTTTTTTCTCGCACCTTTTTCCGCCAGCTGGAAGGAGTCCCTTCGCTACGGCCGCAGGGGCAGGCGACTGTGGCCCTCAGGGGCAGCGTGGTGGATGACGCTGTCGAGCGGCGGGCCTTCGCCAGCCTCAGGTTGCAGCGGCTGCCGCCAGGCACCTCCAAGAGCCGTACTGGCGACTGCCTGCTGCACCGCGACCGCAAGCATGCTCCACCAACGCCTCGCCCAAGCTGCTGTCGCTGCCGCGCGCACGGGGAGGGGGGCGCGGTACGCCTTGAGACGCACCAGGTCTCGCACGAAGCCTCGGGCCTGAGCGTTCCAGCGGCCGCCCACCTCGGAGCCGAGCACGACGAGCGTTTGCGGCCCCCCTCGCGTGAGCTCCGGGTACGCGGCGTGCTTGCGGCGCTCAGCCACCCGCAGCACGGCTCCGTCCACGGCCGCTGCGCACGGCTGCGGGTGCCCCGATCGCGTGAGCGGGGAAACCAGCGTGGCGTCGCAGCACTGCGCCCCCCCGCTGCGCAGCGCCCCGTACACGACGAGGTCGAGTCTGCGACGGTCCTGCGCTCCGACCTGCGGGGCGGTGGTGTTGGCCAGCCACTGCTGCGGAACGACTTGACCTTCCGACCCCACCGCTTCCCGGGCGACCTGCACCCAGGCTCGCTCCACGATCTTGGCCCGCCTGGCGAGGAGTCCAGTGCGCGGGCACGCAAGTGCGTGGTCGCCGAAGCGGTCTACTGCGCCACGGCAGCCATGGGGCGGCCCGCAGGTGTTGCTGTGCAGAGGCAGAGGTTGTCGCAGGCGGCGCCTCAAAGCGATCTGCATCGCCTCGGTGGGAGCGTGGTGGCCGGCTCGGTGGGGATCGCAGCGAGCCATGCTCCTGCCTGCGGTCCTGCCTGGGATCGCAAGAGTGCCTGGGAACTGGGTGGCATGTCTGGCAGAAGCGTGCGTTCGCGGAAGTGCCTGTTGAGGGTTCGCGTCGCGCGCATCTGCCATCCATGCGGCCAGTCTCCGGGCCCTGCGTCGTCGGCTGGGGGCGGGCGCACCCCGTTCAACAAGGCTCCACGTGGGGCATGTCTGCCAGCCTGCCTCACGCAACAGCGCCCCTGCTTCTACCGCCTCGCGCAGACATGGGGCGTCTCGGCCCGGTCCCCCTTCCAGGGCCTCCCGGCACCGGCTTGCCAAATCGGGCGCACGAGCTCGCATGACCGGCAGCGCGTCTGCCCACGCAGCCCAGTACGCGGCCGGGGCTGTGCGTTGCGCGGATTGGAGGCCGAGTCCGCCGAGCACTGCTGGCAGCGTGGCTATGGGCCACGCGTGGGGCGCGTCGTCAAGGGGCTCTCCTCCAAGGCAAGCCTGCAGCGTTTCCCAGATCGCTGCATATCGCTGCATCGTGCGCAGCGGCGTACCCTCGTGACTCGGACGGGGGCAGCGTGCGGAGCGCATGGTTGGCACGAGTGGAGGCACACATGGAGAGGAGGAGCCAACTGCACTGCAGGTCGGGCAGTTCCGGCAGCTGCTCGAGAAGTTTGCGTTCCTCCTGCATGCGCTCCGCCGCCTATGCTCGCACGAACTCGGGGTGTCCGATGGGAGTACCCAGGACCACCAGGCCTCTCTCAGGCGGTGGCTTGTCCCCTCGCCACACCGCGGCCCCCAGCTCGGAGATGCCGGGCGGCGCAAGGCATCGTCGCGGTGCAGCTTGGCCGCGGCTTGGCAGAGCGCCTCGTGTTGCCCCAGCGCGAACAGCGCCGGAGCAAGGGGATTGCTCGCAGCCTTCGCCTTGCGGCACGGTCCGGCACGCCCCCGTGGCGTCCCACCAGCAGTAGCTGGAGGGCTGGCCATAAAAGAGCCGCACGAAGGGGAGGAGCTCCGGCGCAACCTCGCGTAGCTTGCTGAGGAAGGCTACGCGGGACATGGAGTCATATGCGCTCCGGCCGTCCAGCGACACGAGGACTGAGCCTGGGCGCAAGGACAAGGCAGCCCGGACGCTGGCGGCGAGAGCGTCCGTCCCCGCGCGGGCCTGGAGCGCGAACTGGTATGGGCGAGTAGCGTCATCGAAGACCTGCGCCCACTCTTTGGCCAGAGTTCTGGCGACCAGGCGGCGAAAAACGTCGCCCGTGGCTATGCCTCGCACCCCTCCGTCCGGCTTGCGCAACCGTAGCCATTTTGGCTCAAGGCCTGCCCCCCCCCCCTCCCTTTTGCCACGCCCGCGGGGGCTCCCGCCATGGACACAGGGGTCTGGACTTCTGCACTTGCCGTGCTGCGGTGGGCGGCCCGATGGGGCTCGCAGGCAGTGCCACACGTGGCCCGCCTGCCCAACACCTGCCGCGAGTCGGCCGTCCACGCACTCGTTACTTGCGTGGGCGGCAGCGCGCCGCAGTACTTCCCACCCGGTTGGGGGCCCTGTTCACACTGCTGGGTCTGGTTGTGCTTGGGTGCGCTGTTGGGAGCGGCCGCCGTCCTTGTGGGCGCGCTTCCTCTGGAGAGGGTCGCCTACACCAGCCTGGGCGACCGCAGCGTCGGAGGTGCTCGCATGCATGGCCGCGGGAGGCGAGTCGGAACTCGCCGAACTCGCGGCCGCAGCGGGCCAATCCCCCACCGAGCTGCTGAGCCGGGTGTTGCACGAGGCCGCGGCGCCCCATGCACCCAATCTTCCAGCCCTCCCGCCGCACCGTGCGCCCAGGCTCCCCGCGCGCCGCGATCGCCGCGACGCCCGCAAGCCGTGACGCCCTTGTTGCTCACACATGCAGCCGCTGGCCGGATCGCCGACCAACCTCACGCTGCAGCCTGCCCACGCCGCCGAGGCTGGCACGCCCCGCTGTCGCAGCCGAGCCGCATGCGCACACCAAGCCCTTGCAGCGGCACGGCCCCCAGCCGAGCGACGCCTTGGATGCCCGAGCACGATGCCCGCGCAAACCGCACGGCAGGCCACATGTTGCATGCGCTGCTGCAGTTGATTGGCTCTTT